>CP032577.1:23537216-24137216 GCA_008044935.1 Gossypium turneri | reverse complement strand
GTATGGGTTGGTATAGGTCCTTAGTGAATTCGACTAGCATGAAATGTGGATGAAATTGCTTAAATTTCAATTTACGAGTTTAAGGACTAAATTGTAAAGAAGTTAAAATATTAAGGGTAAAATTGTAATTTTACAAAATATAAATTTTGGACTGAATTGAACAGTACAAGTATTAAATGGATTGTATTTGTCTATTTAGATCAAGATAGACCTCGTACGGATCAAGATCGGGGAAAAGATAAAGCCTCGGATTAGTTGATCCCATTTATACGTCTTTGTCATCGAGGTAAGTTCGTATGATTAAATAACATTTTAATGTTATATTGATATATATATATATTCATGTATTATTGGCCATGAAATTAAATGGTGGAAATCCAACGATGTTACGACCATTATCGAGCCTTGTTTGAACCTTAAGAATACGTAGGATACAAATGACATGTCATTAGGGTTACCATGTTTCAAGTGCTGGTCTTGAATGTCCTACCGATAGCTGAAGTCCTGCATTTGTCAGGGATACTGTACAACTTGTGTGAGCAGCATCGTGTAGTTCACATTTCGACTTACAGCTTGTGTGAGCAGACCGATTTAACAACCTGTGTGAGCAACAATGTAAAGAAAAAGGAAAGATTACGATTATCTGTTTAGCATACTTCGTGTGAGCTTTCCCGCGTATCCGATGTTATTCTAAATGGTTCAACGGGCATGAAAAGGAAAGGAATGGTAAGTGTTCAAATGAAATTTGACATGAATCTATGAAAATGATTAAAAAGGAAATGTTCAATGAAAGTATACCTATGTTCATGAAAATGATGATTTCAAATGAAGTTGTTCATAGATAATGACTCACCTTATGTTAATTCAAGTGAATTATGAGTTGATGCACTAACATGTGTTGTTGATGATGCTTAGGCTTGTGCCAAGCTTATGGTTGGATTGTATCATGTTTTATTTTAAGGTTATGCATTGAAATGGTAAGTTATGTTCATGCTTTACGAACTTACTAAGCATTATATGCTTACGTAGTTTTCTTTCCTATGTTTTATAGATAATCGGAAGCTCGATCGAGTTGGAAGTTCGTTGGAGATCTATCACACTATCCAGCAATTATATCGGTAGTTTTTGATGTTTTGGCCAAGGTTATAATGGCATGTATAGGTGGACTTGTTTTTTATGTTAGTTGATAAGTTTGGCATGTATATGTTATTTTGGTTGATGTATTTTTGGTACTTTTGGTGCCTTGTTGGTATGTGTTATTATGGTTAAGTTTTGATGCATGTCTTAATGGTCAAAATGGTATGTTTATATGGAATTTCTATTTATCATAATTATGATATGTTTTGGAAGTGGTATTGAGTTATATGAGTATGGTTGAGATGTGGTAAGTGTTCATGCTTAGGTACGATTGAATGATTGTGTTTGAGGTGCCTTGTATGGCATATTGGTTGAATGTTATTGGTCTATTGAATTGGTTGTTTCATGCATGATTTGGTAAAGTTTTCGTACTTTGAAGTTGTGTACAAAATGCTTGTAGGTACACATTTGGGTTGGTGATGGAAATGGCTTGATCTTGGCCCATTTCATGTCCACACGGCCTAAGACACTGGTGTGTGACTTAGCTGTGTGTGATACATGGCCATGCGACACAGTCATGTGTCCCTTATAGGTTTTAAGGTTTGCAAGTCAGACAATTACATGGCCTAGCACACGGCCTGACACATGAGCGTGTGAGGCCATTTCGAGAGTTACACGGCCTAGCACATAGGCGTGTGGCTTGGCCGTGTGACCCAACTTCGAAAGTTACATGGGCACGAACACGAGTTGGAACACGACCGTGTGTCCCTATTTCAATTGTTACATGGCCTGAGACAAGAAAGTGTGTCTTAAATGTGACCCTTGCAGTTTAAATTTTCTAACTTTTTCCTAAACTTTTCGAATGATTCCAATTTAGTCCCAAATTGTTTCTAAAGTGTTTTTAGGGCCTCGAATGCTCGATTAAGGGATGATATGCATGTAGATGAACGATTTATGCCATGTTTATGTTAAGGTATTAAATGTATGTTTTAAAGTTACAATTTTACGGTAATACTCCGTAACCTTATTTCGTCAACAGATACGGGTTAGGGGTGTTATAGTCCTTAAGCCATCCATCTTTATATTTTTACCCATCATCATTACACCTAATAAATATCTACTTGGCTAATTGCCACTTTGTCTTTCCTCATCTTTCATATTTCCTAGGATGACTTGTACAATACTTTGGTTAAATTTCTTCTTGATCCTTCCTTCCTTTCCTCTGCTACTATGTATCTCCTAACTTATTATTTTTCCTACTTTGGCCACAACAAATTCTCTATTCTTTCAATTAAGTCAATGTATTTATTTAAAATTTTCCTACCCAATGAGTATTTTCTAATTTCTTATTGGGTCTAAATACTTTCTAATTTAATACTCAAAATTCCTATATATTATATTTAAAAAAAATCACTAATTCTTGACTCGGTCCATCACTGTACCAAACCCTGAGTTAAAACGCGAATGTTACACAATAGGCAATTCATACAATGAGGCACACTAGGAGTAGAAAGGGGTGGATGGTAATTATGGTTGACCTCAAGAAAGCCTATGATAGGGTTCAATGGGATTTTCTTAATAACACTCTGTTTGATGTTGAATTACCAGAATGTTTGGTAAGAATGATTATGATGTGTGTGTCATCGGTATCCATGCAACTCTTATGGAATGGATTTCTTTCTGAGTCTTTTATTCCAGCAAGAGGTTTATGGCAAGGAGATCCACTTTCACCATATCTTTTCGTTCTGAGGATGGAATGTTTGGGCCATTTGATCGAATCTACTGTTGAAAATGATCAAAATACCCTCGAAGCGTAAAATGACTAAAACACCCTCGAAGGGTAAAATGATCGAAATACCCTCAAAGGGTAAAATGACTGAAATACCCTCGAAGAGTAAAATGACTGAAATATCCTCGATGTGTAAAATGACCAAAATACCCCCAAAGGGTAAAATGACTGTTATACCCTTAGGAGTTGAAATATGTGTATGACCAATTTGCTCTATGATATATATACATGACTGTTACTGGGTATGACATACTGCATACACGTATGATTTATTACATGACATATTGCATGGGGTTGGGATTCTGATATAGATGAAGTACAATGTACTGGTGGCTTTGCCACATATACTGTTACCGGCAGCTTTGCTGCGTTACTATTACTGGCAGCTTTGCTACGTTATTATTCTGGCAGCTTTGTTGCATTATTATTCTAGTAGATTTGCTGCGATATTGGTGTGTTGGCTGGGTGGGTTGATTTTATCCCCACATGGTGTGTTGGTGGTACGGAGTGGTGTGTTGGTTGGATTGGGATGGGTTGCATCACTGCATTATTCTGTTTACTTGATTTGGCTAAGGTCCACACTGTTACTGTAATAGGTTAAGGCCCACACTGTACTGATACTATATAGGGCTCAGGCCCAGACTGATTCTGCATGTTGCATAGTGATTGGCTAGTAGGGATTACACACTGAGTTTCGTAAACTCACCCTCTCCTTTTAACTGTGTAGGTAATCCTCAACCTTAAATGATTCGGAGCTGCGAGGGACTCAGAGGTGGCCACACAACTACTGTCGATGTTTACATTTGCTTTTATTTTACTTTAAATTATAAGTTAGGTTTTGTTTTGTAATAAAGCCTTTAATTCAGGTTTTAAATTTTAATTGGGCTTTTGTTTACATATTTTATACTGCTAGTTAGGTGAAAATGAATTTTCAAAAATAATCATTATTTTCAAAGACACGAACTTTAATTGTTAGGGTTTTCAAATGCTTCCGCGATTTAAATCAACTTAATATAATAATACCAGTTAATAAGGCAAACCTTTGGTTAAGTGTTCTGTTAAACATTACTAAAGAGGTTTCCAAACTTAAGAAACGAGTTTTGTCAACAAGTCTAAACTTTGAGAGACACTTCAATGTGACACACCAGATACGGCCATAACGTCTAGGCTAGGTTTGGGGTGTTACATTTAGTGGTATCAAAGCGAAGTTGCAAAACTCGACTGTGGAATGGGTTTAAAAATATCTAAAATTTTGGAAAATTATTTCAAATTATTTTTGAAGGTTACAAGTGTGGCACACCGAGACTCCAGCGCCTAATCTGTAAGTTTCTATATACTGTGGACTGCTTAAACTAAAACTCTGTAGTCAGAGTAAACTGAGATTGTAGAAAACTGGAAATTGTAGGGAGACTTTGATTTGCGAAAATAAAACTCTGATTACTACTGTTCACAAGACATCTGTTAATAATTACTGGAATTGTAAACTAATGCATAAACTTCATAAACAGATAATATGTTATTCGATATGAGCGCTAGAGGTACTCGTGGAAGAGGTATACGAGGCCGCTGTAGAGGCCGAGGTAGTGCTAGGGCTGGGTCTTCCGCATCAGGCCACATACCCAATGTTGAGGCTAGTGAGGCATGAGCTTCACCGGTGATTGAGATGGGATCATTCGATTGAGCGGCTGGGAATGATGCATTATCCCAAGCTATGTTCCGCATTCTGGAAAGGGTCGCAGGGACCAGTACTGGTGCTGTGGGCCGTGGGTCAATTTTAGAACGACTCCGATCGAATGGAGCAAAAATTTTCAAGGGTGTTTCTAGAGTAGCCCCTAATGTGGCTGAATATTGGTTGGAAGCCACGTAAAGAATAATGGATGACCTCGACTACAGTTCTGAGCAAAAGCTAAAACGTGCAGTGTCTTTACTGCAAGATGAAGCCTATCAGTGGTGGCTTACGGTGACAGAAGGTACTCAGGCCGACTGATTAACGTGGGATTTCTTCAAGTCAGCTTTTCAAAGGAAGTATATGGGGCCAAGTTATGTGGACACCCAAAGAAAGGAATTTTTGAGTTTGATTCAGGGGAGCAAGACTGTGGCAGAATATGAGGCAGAGTTCCTGCGACTGAGTCGTTATGCACGGGGGATAGTGGCAACTGAGTATGAACGCTGTGTGTGGTTTGAGGATAGCCTCCGGGATGAGTTGTGAGTCCTGATAACTTCGCAGAGGGAGTGACATTTTGCTGCCCTAGTTGAAAAGGCAAAAATTGCCAAAGATGTGAAGCGCTCTTAGCGCTAGAACTGTGAGATAGATAGGGGCAGGTTTAGGAGGGATTTAAAGCCCTCAAGTTTTCTAGAAGGCCTAAAAAGAAGGCCAGGTTTCATGGGCCAGTCCGAGCTGGGGTTTCTATTGCAAGACCTCAGCCTTGTGCTGATTGTGGGAGACATCATCTAGGTGAGTGTTGGAAGAAGATTGGGGCATGTTTCAGATGTGGGTCTAAGGAGAATCAAGTTAAGGATTGTCCTAAGAGGCCTACTCAGGTGCAAGTTGTAGGTCAGGGTTTTGTTCAGCCAGTAAGAGGTGGTCAGTAGCCACCGAGAGGCTGTGGGCAGACTAGAGGTGGTAATGGAGTGGGACGAGGTCGTGGAACGTTTGGCAGAAGTGTTGGTAATAGTGAAATAAGACATCCAGCACTAGTCTATGCTGCTCGTCGTCGAGAGGATGGTGACGCTCTAGATGTTATAACCGATACGTTCCTAATTCATAATGTACCTTACAGTGCTTTAATTGATATAGGGTCTACACATTCATACATTGCATGTACTGTGTCTGGCACCTTGGGTACCATGTGTGAGAGTACTGTTATTAAGATGACGGTGTTAAGTCTACTGGGACAACTAGTAAGGGTAGACAAGTTATTCAGAGATGTACCCCTAGAGGTTCAAGGAGTTATATTTCTAGCAGATTTAATGGAGCTACCGTTTGGTGAATTCGACCTAATCTTGGGGATGGATTGGTTGGTTAAACACCATGCAAGTTTGGATTATGATGCTAAGCGTATGGTGTTAAAGACTATTAAGGATGAGGAGGTGGCTGTGATTAGGGAGCAAAGGGACTTTCTGTCTAATGTGATCTCTGCATTAGGGGCCGAAAACCTGGTTCGTAAGGGTTGTGAGGCATTTCTAGCCTATGTTGGTGTAATTGATTCTGAGGGTCCTTCTGTTGGAGATATCAAAACTATTAAGAATTTTCCAAGTGTTTTTCCTGATGAGCTCCCTGGGTTGCCTCCAAGCCACAAAGTTAAATTTAGAATTGAGCTTTTGCCAAGAATGGCTCCAGTGTCTATCGCCCCTTATAGGATGGCACCGAAGGAGTTGGTGGAATTAAAAGCTCAAATCTAAGAACTGTTGGATCGAGGATTTATTCGACCTAGCGTGTCTCCATGGGGAGCACCAGTGCTACTCGTTAAGAAGAAGGATGGAACTATGCACATGTGCATCGATTATCGTCAACTGAATAAGTTGACTATCAAGAATGAGTATCCTTTGCTGAGGATAGATGATTTATTTGATCAGTTGCAAGGAGCTTCGATTTTTTCCTAAATAGATCTTCGTTCTGGGTACCATCAGCTGAGAGTTAAGGAGGCTGATTTGTATAAGACTGCATTTAGGACTCGTTATGGACATTACGAGTTTTTAGTGATACTGTTTGGGCTGACGAATGCACCAGTTGCCTTCATGGACCTGATGAACTGAGTATTCCAGCCCTACTTGGATCGATTCGTGGTGTTATTTATAGACGATATTTTGGTGTATTCGAGAAACGAAGATGATCATGATGTACATCTCTGAATTGTTCTACAGATTTTAAGGGAGACACAACTGTATGCTAAGTTCAGCAAGTGTGAGTTTTGGCTGCGAGAAGTGACTTTTCTGGGTCATGTGGTATCTGCCGAGGGGATTAGGGTAGATCCTCAAAAAATTAAAACTGTACTAGAATGGAAACCACCTAAGACTGTATCTGAGATTCAAAGATTTCTAGGACTGGCAGGGTATTACAGACATTTTGTTAAGGGGTTTTCCTTAATTGCTGCACCTTTGACCAAGTTGTTGCGTAAAGGGGTACCGTTTAACTGGACTGATAAGCAGCAAGAAAGTTTTGAGAAACTGAAGAAAGTTCTGACTGAGGCCCCTGTCTTAATACAGCCAGAGTCTGGGAAGGAATTCACTATCTACAGTGATGCATCACACGTTGGTTCGGGTTGTGTGCTGATGCAGGAGGGTAAGGTGGTTGCTTATGCGCCTCGTCAGCTTAAGCCTCACGAGGCGAATTACCCTACTCATTACTTGGAGTTAGCTGCGGTGGTGTTTGCACTAAAAATTTAGAGGCACTATCTCTACGGTGAGAAGTGTATTATCTACACAAATCACAAGAGCCTTAAGTATCTCTTCACTCAGAAGGAGCTGAATCTTAGGTAGCGAAGATGGGTAGAGCTGCTTAAGGATAATGATTGCTCGATTGAGTACCACCCTGGTAAGGCTAACGTGGTGGCTGACGTACTAAGCCGTAGGGTTGTATCTAATTTGAGAGCAATGTTTGCTTGTCTCATCTTGTTTGATGATTGTAGTTCTTTGGCTGAGTTGTAAGTTAGACCGACATGGACTAAACATATTAAGGGTAAACAGTTGTTGGTTGAGTCACTAATTCCTCGTTTCCATCAGGTTGAGAATGGGAAAACTTCAGATTTTTCGTTGAATAGCGAAGGAGTACTGTGTTTCCGTAAGAGAGTCTGTGTACTGAGGGATAATGATTTGAGGCAGTCAATACTACAAGAGGCACGTAGTAGTCCTTATGCTATGCATCCCGACGGGAATAAAATGTACCATGACCTTCGTGAGTTATATTGGTGGCCTGGTCTTAAGCGTGAAGTAACTGATCTTGTGGGTAAGTGTTTGACTTGTCAGCAAGTGAAAGCTGAACATCAGTTACCTTCTGGGTTGCTTCAGCCGGTTAAGATTCCACTTCAGAAATGGGAGAGAGTAACTATGGATTTTGTGAGTGGGCTACCCTTAACGCCTACTAAGAAGAATTCAGTATGGGTTATTGTAGATCGATTAACTAAATCTGCTCATTTCATACCAATCCATATTGATTACTTTTTGTAGAAGTTGGCTAAACTGTAAGTGGCTGAGATTGTAAGACTGCATAGGGTACCGGTTTCTATTATATCAGACAGAGATCCTCGCTTTACATCTTAGTTTTGGAAGAAATAACACGAGGATTTGGGTTCTAGACTGGACTTTTGTACTGCATTTCATCCCCAGACAGATGGTCAATCAGAGAGGGTGATTCAAATATTGGAGGATATGTTAAGGTGTTCTGTAATGGATTTTTGAGGCAACTGGGAAGATTATTTGCCACTAGCAGAGTTTGCATATAATAATAGCTACCAGTCCAGTATTCAAATGGCACCGTACGAGGTGTTATATGGTCATAAGTGTCATACCCCTACTTGTTGGACTGAGTTAGGCGAGCGGCGAGTTCTGGGGCCAGAATTAGTTTTTGAGACCGAATAGAAGGTAAAATTGATTCGAGACTGACTGAGGGAAGCATCTGATAGGTAGAAGTCTTATGCAGATCTTAAACACTGAGAGATTGAGATTTTGGTGGGGGATTATGTATTTCTCAAGATTTCTCCATGGAAAAAGATACTAAGGTTTGGACGGAAGGGTAAGCTTAGCCCTAGGTTCATTGGGCCTTACCGTATACTGAAGCATTTGGAACCAGTCGTGTATCAAATTGAGTTGCCCCCTGAATTAGATCAGATTCATGATGTGTTCCACGTCTCCATGTTAAGGCGTTACCGCTTTGATCCCACACACATTGTTCCAGTTGAGGAAATCGAGGTTAGGCTAGATCTGACTTTCGAGGAGGAACCAGTGCAAATTTTGGAGGTTAAGGTACTGAGGAAGAAATCTATTCCTCTAGTCAAAGTGCTTTGGCGTAATCACAGTTCAAAAGAAGCCACGTGGGAACCCAAAGAGGCAATGCGACAACAATACCCTCATATTTTTTGATCAGGTAAATTTTGAGGCTGAAATTTCGTTAAGGGGTAGAGTTGTAATGCCCTAAATTTCAAGTCTTTAATTTTTTCATGATTTGTCACTAATTGCTTGTTTACTTTAATGGTTAAGTGATTTGGGTGTATATGAGAGTGTTTGAGAAGCCTGGGTTCAAGTCTTGGCCTTGGCACAATTTTTATTTTTCTCTTAAATGAATCTGGACATTGACACTTAGGCATTATATATATATTAATATTTGTTTTATGACACAAAGAGCTTATTGGTCCAATGGTTGGTGGCGTGTGAAGTATCCTTGAGGTCTGAGGTTCAAGTCCTGGGTTGTGCAAGGTAGTAATTATTTTCCTACTTGAGCTGTGTAGATAGTGGTGTTGGACTGAAACACAGTCGTGGAGAGTTTGAATTAATTTTGAATGGAGTGGTTGGGGGAGTTGAGGAGGAATTGGTGGAGAAAATCAAGGAGGGATAACGGGAGAGTTTTTCGGAGGAAATCAAGGAGTTTGAGAGTGAGGGGGAGTTGTGCCGTTTGGGGGTAGGCTTTGCCGAATTTGGACTTTAGGCTTTGTGAGAATTGGTTTTGGGGTTGTTTTTCTCTCCGTCTGCTTTGATTTGGTCAGTTTTTCTTTCACCTTTTGCTTGTACCGAATATTGCTAAAGACTGTGGGTACCTTTCGGGTTTGCTCATTTGTTTTCCTGCTTTTCCTTTTATTCTTTTTGTTTTCTCTTCTTGTTTTTGTTTTGACCGAATAGTTTGTTAGTCCCTTTCGCCAAATCCCTATTCTCTTCCCTCTTCTCTGGATTACCGAATCTTCTCTTCTCTCTTCCCCACTTCTCTTTACTGCTTCTCCCTCTCCCCTACCTTTTCCCAGATCTTGCCGAATTCTTGCTTCATCTCTACTCTAGATACTTTTAAAGGGAGTATTGGCGTTGGTTATTATCTGTCTCCTCTGTCGAGTGTTTATAGGTGAGTTCTGCGACACCCTTTGTCTGGTTCGGTTTGCGCTTTTCTATCCATTGATCTTTTGTTTCTTTTCCCTGCCTTGCCTCTTTTTAGTTTTTGGATCCCCTTTTTTTTATTTGCTTTTACTTGTGCTTCAAGTTGCACTCTACCCTGTCAACCATTTGGTAGGTGAGTAAGTGTTTGTTATTCGTTGTTTGGGATGCAGTCTGAATGAATGTATGTACATTATTGGGTTACATGGTTAAGCGAAATGCGACCTAAGGGTTGGAAGTAAAGGGTTTTGTGACTTTTGTGCTAGGTGGAGTTCAAGAGTTGGAAGGTGTTTCTTCAAGGAGATGAGGGTGCTATTCGATTGTTTTCGGTAAGGGGCTTCGAGTACTGATTTTTCCTTAGCATCATTTGGTTTTGTTTGATTAGCGAATTTTGTAGTTAATGAAATGACGTTTGGTTGAATCTAGGTTGGTGTACGTGGAGATTTGCGTTTTTTTTAATTCAGTTGTAATCACCCCACTGCAATCGTAGATCGACGAAAAGCCGAAAAGCCGTAAACACGGCGTTTATGACCACACGGGCTTACGATCGCTCGAGTGGTAAGCCCAACTTATGATTCGTGGGCAAAATGATTGATATACCCTTGAAGGGTAAAATGATCGAAATACCCTCGAAGGGTAAAATGACCAAAATACCCTCAAAGGGTAAAATAACTGAAATACCCTTGAAGAGTAAAATGACCGAAGTACCCTCGAAGGGTAAAATGACCGAAATACTCCCGATGGGTAAAATGACCGAAATACCCCCGAAGGGCAAAATAATGTTATACCCCTAAGAGTTGAAATATGTGTACGACTAATTTGCTCTATGATATATATACATGACTGTTACTGGGTATGACATACTGCATACACATATGGTTTATGACATGACATATTGCATGGGGTTGGGATTCTGATATAGGGGAAGTATACTGTACTGGTGGCTTTGTCACATGTACTGTTACCGACAGCTTTGCTGCATTACTATTACTGGTAGCTTTGTTGCGTTATTATTCTGGCAACTTTGTTGGGATATTGGTGTTTTGGCTGGGTGGGTTGATTTTATCCCCACATGGTGTGTTGGTGGTACGGAGTGATGTGTTAGTTGGATTGGGATAGGTTGCATCACTACATTATTCTGTTTATTGTATTGGGCTAAGGCCCACACTATTACTGTAATGGGCTAAGGTCCATACTGTACTGATACTGTATAGGGCTCAGGCCCAGACTGATTCTGCATGTTGCATAGTGATTGGCTAGTAGGGGATTACACACTGAGTTTTGTAAACTCACCCTCTCCTTTTAACTGTGCAGGTAATCCTCAACCTTAGACGATTCGGGGCTGCGAGGGACTCGGAGGTGGCCACACAACTACTGTCGATGTTTACATTTACTTTTATTTTACTTTAAATTATAAGTTGGGTTTTGTTTTGTAATAAGGCCTTTAATTTGGGTTTTAAATTTTAATTGGGCTTTTGTTTACATATTTTATACTGCTAGTTAGGTGAAAATCTTTTTTTCAAAAATAATCACTATTTTCAAATACACGAACTATAAACGTTAGGGTTTTCAAATGCTTCTGTGGTTTAAATAAACTTAATATAATAATACCAGTTAATAAGGCAAACATTTTGTTAAGTGTTCCATTAAACATTACTAAAGAGGTTTCCAAACTGAAGAAACGAGTTTTATTAACAAGTCTAAACTTTGAGAGACACTTCAATGTGACACACCAGATACGACCATAATGTCTAGGCCAGGTTTGGGGTGTTACAATTCTCGTCCCTAAACGACAAACAATTGTCTAAGAAATAGTTAACTCACAGTCAAATCGCTAAAAACTATCATTCTAAAATCGAAGTTACGTCAAATAACTTTAGACACCAGAACTAAAATATAACTTACCAGCCAACGAATTAAACTAAAAAGAGAAGTCATATCCCGTACAGGATCAGCGTAATGTAACATATCAAAAAGAAATGAACTTGAAATAATGAAATCGTAACGGTGAAGAAAGAAGCCAAAAGTAACGTTAGAAAAAAAATGAGAACTATGAACAGCAAATGAAGTTTTTTTTTGGAGAAATTTTAACTAAAATAAACTACCCCACAAGGCAGTTCAGTAAAAACATCTCCATAACTTTTACTATGACTCAAACACAGGACTAAATGGTAAGCTGAGCCTTTACCATTGAACTAACAGACACATTCTTGATATCAATTGCACACAATTAACTTATAAACCACACATTCAAAGGTAAGGGTTTAATCAAAATAACAAAATTTCCAAAAATAGGATTCGAACCTAGAACCTCACACACATAACCAGAACACTTAACCACTAAACCAAATCAATTTCCTTGACAAAAATTTCCAAAGTCTAAACTCAAAATTGAGCGATGACCACTTTTGATTTCAAAACCCAATTTCTGCTAACCCAATTTTTGGGGTGTTACAAATTTTCTTTCTTTATCCCATTGTTGTCGTCCTCTACATCTCCCATTTTACCATATCTTTCTTCTTCTTTTTGTATCAAGATTGTGCACCATATCCTTTACTCTATTACTGTCATTTATTCTCATCTAAATCAGCCCCAAATTTGAAATCTTGAACCCCAAGATTGATCCTGAACACTTCCAATAAAGTGCCATTGCTGTTTCTTTCAACTAGTTTGGGTAAGATATCTTTTCTCTTCAATTTTGTAACACCCTAAACTCGGCCTAGACGTTATGGCCGAATCTGGCGTGTCACATTGAAGTGTCGTTTGCAAATTTGTCTTGTTGGAAAAAAAAATGTTTCTAAGCTTAAAACCCCATTAGTATTATTTAACAATCATCTAGTTAAAACGTTTGCCTTATTATTTGCAACTGTTATCATAGTTGTTTTTAAAACGCGGAAGCATTTGAAAACTCCAATTGTTTAAAGTTCGAGACTTTGAAAAAAGTTATTATTTTGAAAATTCGTCTTCCTTAAACTAGAAATTTAAAGTAAATAAGAAAAAGCCCAATTAAAACTTAAACAAACTTAAAAGGCCCTTATTACTTGAACAAACCCAACACAAACTTTAAATTTAAATAAAAACTAATAATAAACAGCTACAGTAGTGTGGCCACCTCCAAGTCCCTCACAGCACCAAATCACCTATGGCCGAAGATTTTCTGTAAGTAAATAAAAGAAAGGGTGAGTTTACAAAAACTCAGTGTATAATCCCCTATCAGTCATTCAATAAACAGCATGCAGTAACAGTCTGGGCCTGAGCCCTATTTAGTGATAGTACAGTGTGGACCTTAGCCCTATTCAGTGATAGTATAGTATGGGCCTTAGCCCAATACAATAACAGTGTAGGCCTTAGCCTAATACAGAATCAGTGTGGGCCTTAGCCCAATACAGAATCAGTGTGGGCCTTAGCCCAATACAGAGTCAGTGTGGGCCTTAGCCCAATACAGTAACAGTGCAGTGCAATAATGCAACCCATCCCAATCCAGCCAACACACCACTCCATACCACCAACACACCATGTGGGGATAAAATCGACCCACCTAGCCAACACACTAATATCGCAGCAAAGCTGCCAGTAATAGCATCGCAGTAGAGCTGTCAGTATCAGTATCACAGCAAAGCTGCCAGTATCAGTATATGTGGCAAAGCCACCAGTAGGTCCACAGTCGTCTTGGGTGACTCGTGCGACCTTAACAGTATAATACACTTCCTCTAAATATAATAACCCAACCCCATGCAACATGTCGTAACTTAATATCATACGTGTATGCAATGTCATACTCAATCATAGTCATACGTATCATAGAGCAAATCAGTCATACATAACATAAGGCCATAACAGTCATTTTATCTCCTAGGAGTATAACAGGCATTTTACCCTATGAGGGTATTTTGGTCATTTTACCCTATAAAGGTATTTCGGTCATTTTACCCTATGGGGGTATTTCGGTCATTTTACCCTATGGGGGTATTTCGGTTATTTTACCCTATGGGAGTATTTCGGTCATTTTACCCTATGGGGGTATTTCGGTCATTTTACCCTATAAGGGTATTTTGGTCATTTTACCCTATGAGGGTATTTTAGTCATTTTATCCTATAGGGGTATTCCGATCATTTTACCCTATAGGGTATTTCTGTCATTTTATCCTATAGGGGTATTTTTGTAACAGCCCGATTTCGACCCTAATCGAACATAGTCGTTAGTCGTTTTGTGACCACAAATCTGAGTCAGAAAAATATTTTAATATTATTTTATGAGTTTATTATGTGTGACATTGATTGAGTGAAATTTTCGTGTTTTAATTTTGTCGTTTGAGTGACTGATTAAAGAAAATGGCTTAATCGCGTAAAATGAAAATTTAGGGGTTAAATCTAAAAGTACCTAATTGTTATTGTCTTTATAAAATGGAGGATTTATGATGCAATAAGACCAATACATAGCTAGTGGGCGGCAAAGGACTAATATGACCTTATTATATATGTTTTGTATATTATTTATTAAAGGTTATTTTAGTAATATAATAAATGGTTAATATATGTTAAATTAAAACATGAAAAATGGCCATTATCATCATCTTTCTTGGTCGAATATAGCAAAGAAGAAAGCCATTCATGCTTGTTAGGTTTCGGCATTAAACTAGCTTGATTAAAGGCATGTTTTGCTTTGGTTTTTGATAATTTTTACGTTTTTGAGATCGTTGCTTCGAATACTTCAAAACCCATGTCTTAATTTTGTGAATTGATGATGATTTTGAAATGTGTCATTGATTAATGTTTGAGTTTTATGATGTTAGTAGGTGAATTATGAAGTATGTGTGTTAGATTAACATGTTTTGTTTTTGAATTTTTGGTGAATTTGAGTAATTGGGGCTAAATTGTGAAAATAAAATTTTGAGGGACTAAAATGTGAAATAAATGAAATGTCCAGACTTGTATTAAGACAAGGAACATTCGGTCTTAGCATGGTGTGTACAAATTTTGTGTATTTTGTGTTTTATGCATTAGGGACTAAATTGTAAAAATTGTAAAATGTCAGCGGCAAAATGGTCATTTGCCCATTTATGTGTTTTTGGACTTAATTGAATTGAATTATATTTAAATTAGTTTATTTTGAATACATTTAGATCAAGAACCAAAGAAATCGGAGTTGGATCAAGGAAAAACCAAAGTCGTCGATTAATCGTCCTGTTCCGATTTTCATCGTCCGAGGTAAGCCTTTTAGCAAATAAATGTCATTAAATTAGAATGTATATGAAATCTATATGCTGAATATATTGGTAGGGATTTTCACATGTTAGCCGAATGTATAATGGTTTATGAAATTTGAGTAAAAGTTCAATTTTATTGAGATACAATGTTTAAAACGTTTAGTATGAATTTTAAAGAATGATTAGAACTTTCTATATATATGAATTATGTGTGTGATTGATTTTGTATCAGTGATAATCAGGCTTTCAGCCTAGCAGGCTTTATGCTGGTGGATTATTTCAGGCTTCACACCTAGCAGGCTTCGTGCCGGTGTATCATGTTAAGATTTGTGCTTGGTAGGCTTTATGCCGAAGTGGTATCGAGTAAGATTAATGAGCTTAAATGATGAGGTATGAAATGTTAAATTACCTATTTGATAACTAGGTAAGTAAGTTGGTTGATTATATATAACAAAAATGATATATAATGCTATTATAAGTTTATATATGTATATAATATATAGGTTCGGTCTTATGTAAAAATGTAGGTATATGAATGGAAGATTGTGTATAAATGAATAACCATGTCAAGAATAACTTGAAATTTGTAATTTTATTATTAATGATTATATATGTAGGTATTCGATTTTGATAAAATTTCTTATGAAATTATATGTTATATATACATTTGCTTAAAGCTTACTAAGCTAAGTTAGCTTACTTTATGTTTTATTTGTCTTTGTTTTATAGATTTTAAGGTCGTTACGTGCTTGGGGATCATCGGTGAAGTCATTCATACTATCTTCTAAATTCGGTACTTTTAAAAGTTTCATTAAGTACTTATGGCATGTATAGGCTAGAATATATATATACTTTGGTCTGATTTTGGTTATGTATATAAAAGCCACACGAAAATGGCTTAACTTCTTTTGTTTGATCTTGGTATTGACACAAATGGTGGATGATCAAAAATGGAGGTTTTCTTATTTATATTCGAGTGTGGTTTAGTTTATAATATATATGTATGTTTGGTATGTATTTTGTGTGGGATTTCTTGTGATATGAATCGAATGTAGCATGTATATGAAATAGAGGATATTAAGTTGAATATGTATAGACTAGTTTTGGAATTTGCTTAAATTCGAGAGTGTATGTAATATAGCCTTGTGAATATGGCTTAATTTTCTTATTTGTGTTCGGTTTTTGGGTTGAATTATGGCCTAAGCATATGTTAATTATAGTTTTAAACTTATACGGATAGTAACTATTTGGTAAGGCATGTATGTATATGGTGGTATTTATCTATGTGTTTTAGTAATCAGGTGGTTGAGGTAAGTAGGTTTGAAACTTTTATTAAGATGAATAATGTTAGGTTTAAGTGACGTTGTTTTGTGATATATATATATATATGTGATATGTATGATATATTTGAATTTAGTAGTTATATAAGCAGTGGTTATGGTTTATAAAATGAAGAATGCTTATAGAGTTTAGTAGCTATTTATATTCGGTTAATTAATGGGATAAAAGAGTGTCTATAGGTGTTCGGTTGGGTATTGAATTGAAATTTGTAGTTTTGTTATCAAGTTGAGATGGCATTTTTCAACCGATTAGGTAATGTTTAGCTTTATAAAGATAATTAAAACATCAAAGGAATGTATATGTTATTTGTTATGATACAAAACCAAATGTACATTAGCTTGCTTTTAAAGATTATATAATTATATATGTAAGTAAGCTTGTAATTGGAAGTATTCATGCTTTGCATATGTTATATATATCATAGTTAATGAGCCTTGTATTAAGTTTCGTAAAATTTTATTAAAAGTAGGTCTGCTATTAATTATAAAGGGGTGTATAATAAAGATATTTATTATTCGAATACTTTAGTAGATTATATATATTATTATAGCTATTGTAGTTAAATATGGTATACAGTATGTTTGGTCATTGTTTAAAATTATTATTGCCACATATATGTATATGAACAAATTAAATCTAGGTCATGTAACATAGTTGCTATGTGTGATTTCTGAGCATATTTAGGAATTTATATAATGAAAGGATTAACAGTAGTCTATAGAATATTAGTATTAATATTTATTCAATACATGAAACGCAAGGTTATAAGTTTGAACATGCATTCAGGAAGCAAAATGACACCATCATTGAAGACATATAGTTTGAATATTATAAACACTTAGTGCATGCAACCTGGTTTCGTTGTACATTAGTTATTTTGAATATGTGAGTAAACAATAGACATTGACATGCTTAAATTTTTTAAAGCATGATTTACGTATGAGTTTTAAGTTGTGTAGTCTATTTGAGTTTTAGTTGATTAAATGAATTATATGTATTATAATTAATTGCATGTGTTATGATTTATAAATTGCGTTATATTGTTTCAAATTTAAATTGTATGTGTATTAATAAGATTAAAAAATAATAATAATAATAAATAGTAAATGCCTGTTTTGATCGGTGCTATGTCCAGTAATACGTTGTAACCCTAATTCGGTGACGGATATGGGTTAGGGTGTTACAATTTCAGTCATTTTACCCTATGGGGGTATTTTAGTCATTTTACCCTATAGGGGTATTTCAGTCTTTTTCATTTATTAGGGGTAAAATAGTCATTTTACCCTTCAGGGGTATTTTGGTCATTTTACCTATTTTAGGGTCTCGGTGTAGATATCGACCTCTCAGAAGGTCCGCAGTCGCTTTGAGCGACTCAGGTAACCTAAATGGTCATAACAGTGTAAATGGGCTCAAGGCCCATTACTCGGCCTAAGTGGGCCCACACTCTCGTGCAGCCCGTTTAGCCCAGATTCTGCCATGGCTATGAGATCTACATAGCCCAGTCTAGTATTTGTCACAATTCGTGGATTTCATCCGTGTGGGGCACACAAGCCCATTGGGCCCACAGAGCCCATTTTGGCCCAACGTGGCCCATTTCGGCCTAAGCCCATGAGAATGCTCATAGCGGCCTCTACAGTCAAGCACCATGTTTCGTGGGCTCGGATTACCCCACGAGCGTTCGTACGCTCATGTGGCCTCGAACGTCGTCATTTTTGGCTTTTCGATTTTTACTGATTTGCAGTGAAGGGGGTGTGATTACACACACTTCTCGGCATTTCACTGATATCGTTAATAAAGTGCTGTTTCACACCTGATGCGGTTTGATGCCGAAACACTCCCGAGATCAGCAGAACCTAAATTTTATCAATTAAAACTCCAATCAGTCACTCAATTAACATCTATTTGCAACCCCAGAAAGACGAGCAACCTTTAACAACAACAAAAGTCCTTACCTTCGACTAAGCATTGGCGATTCCACACACGACGACTCCGTTAGGCAAGAACTTCAGTCACTTAATCTTCTCCTAACACAAGAAAACCCCTTTAGTAACGATTACCATAACCTAAATTTCAATCACGTTAACTAAACTTACCAGAACACACACCAAGAACACCAACAGCAATCAAGCCACACTGAACCAGAAAGTGCCAAAGACGAAAGAGAGGAAAAAAGAAAGGAAAATCAGCAAAAATAAAATCAGTAGGGGATTGGGAGAATTGAAACATCTAAAATTTTGGAAAAGAATTGAAAACAAAATAAAAATCCCAATTGATAACCCCCAAATCCCTTAATTTTCTATTATTATCACTCCACAACAACAACCTACCCAAATTCCAATATTCTCTCCTCAAATCTCTCCAAATATCCCTCCTCAATTCTCTCTATGACCAGTTCAAACTCCATTTAGTAGTATTTCAATCCAACTACACTACCTACACAGTTCAAGCAGCAAAATAAATACTCCATTCACAACCTAGGACTTGAACCTCAGACCTCATAGTTACAAAACATGCCACCTTGCCACTAGACAACAAGCTATTTTTGTTTCATATTTTAACCACAATAATTTAAGAACCTACTATCTAGATCCAAGGATTTTATTCGCTTAAAATAAAAATTTTGCATAAGCCAAGGCTTGAACCCCTGACTTCTTAGACACTTCCAAACACTCCTAAATCACTTAACCATTGAAGCAGACATTCCTTTATGTCACTTCCTTGCACAACTAAGTATTTATGTGCAGTTCCTAACTGTTCCCTTGCTCAAAACCTATTTCTTCTAACCCCAAAATTCGGGGTGTTACAAATTTCTTAATTAATATTGTAAAATAAAAACCAAAATTTCTAGATCTTTAATTTGGTGGATATTAAATAATTTCAAATGTACTTTTCCATATTTTAATGAGACCTCAAATTGTTTTAAAATTCAGCCCCAATTTTGGCCACCATGGGTGGTGGTGTGTGCGCCTATGTGCAAGAAAGGGGGTTGTTTTGTTTCTTAGGTCTTACCCATATTTTTCTAACATTAAATTGTGTTCTTGAACCCTCCTAAGTATCCTTTGATCACATGTTAATTAGGGAGAGATGTTCTTTATCAATTAGCCAATCGAATCCCATAAATCGTGAAGCGTAAGTGCAATTAAGGATAACTAGTTTGTTATTTCGACATAGTTGTTGGGTAAAGGTTATGAATTGATTAAATGAAGGAATTTATTCAATAATTAGCTATTGATTTTTCAATATATTATTAAATTAGGTGTTGACCCAAATGCCCCAAATCATCCGTAAAGGCGAAGAATGATCGTATGTGCAATTCGCATCGATACAGTGTAAGGAATCTAACTAGTTTGAATCCATAAAATAGTTATAATTTCAACGATTGGTATGAACTCATAAGTGGGTGTTTGGGGGCTGGTTTAATGTTAAATTTATTGAATTTATACTGAATTTTTGTTTTGGTTCGTTTAAGGAATTATTAAGGAAAATTGAAAGATTTGCTAGTGTGCTGCGAGGAAGCAAAAAATAAGGTGTGGGTCCTAAACTCATAAATTTTTTGAAAATGTTAAATATCATGTTATATTTGATAAATTAGCTTGTTGATTGAATTGAATTAATAGCCAAATTATTTATTTGTGAGTGGCTGAACCAGGTATGTTTCGAGCCTTTAAAGATTGACATGTTGGTAAAATTGCTAGCTTGATAGTATGAATGTTATCGGGCTTAAGTAAAAATTGATATTGTTCCCTAGTTTCTGATGCATTGCAAAGGAACCATTTTTTGAAAAACAAATCGATAAGACAACTAAGTTTCGAAAATGACTTGAAAAATGGTTTTTCCGCTACATTAGTTTAACATCAAGTTTTTTTTTAAAGAAGAGTGACAAGCAAACAGTTTTTCTAAAACAACACTATCAACAATAAAATGAATCCTAAGTATATACGACCTAATGAAAGAATGCTTTTAAGCTAACTCAAACTACAACTATGATTTTCTTTAAAATGACTTTATTTAAGGTCTTCAAAAGTAACGTAAATTAGCTTAGCCATTTCGGTGGCTAATGTAGCCTTCTCAATCTATCCATAACATCTAGCCTGTGTTTGGGATGTGACATATACAATTGTAATTTTTTGAACAGATTAGTTAATAAAACAAATTTATTGATTACATTAATATATCTTGTATGATTGTCCTCACATGGTTTTTACACGCAAAGAAAAATTGAAACAAATGTTTCTCACTGGTTGTCTAATTGTTTAACTATTACTAAGCGGTATTATGTTGTCAGATCATAGTACAAAAACATAACTTGTTTTAGTAGACGAACCTAAACATGTCCTTAGTCTAATCGAAAATGACCAAATAGGTTGAAAGACTAATATGTCGTCTATCAAGTCTAATTGGGGAGATACCTTGTCTTGGGCGTCAGAGCAGATGACTCCCAAAACATAGAGACATAGATGTAACTGACTAGACTAATAGTACCTTAGATAGGACCCAAGCTGAATAGATCTTGAATTCGTTTATGGATTTCTTCACTTGTTATGTTTATAGCGTGACATACCTAAATCTTGAGTTGATGATAGATGTATGCGCAACTCATACACTTTGATGTAAGTAAAAGCCTAAGTTCAAATAGATAAAGAACCGAAAGCTAGTGCCTTGGGTGTATGACTTATGCAGTATATAGCGTCATTCACAATAGTGAAATTCATAGCCCAAAACATGAGTAAATGGACACACTTGCAGATATTAGAATTTATACTAATCATATGACCCAATTTTATGTTTCATAGTGTATTTAATCACATCCGACCCCATGGAAGGCCCACAGTCAACTGGGACGATGTGTACGACCCTATGGAAAAATCTTGAGTTTTGGGTCCACATGCCCATGTGGCTCACATGGCCCACACATGCTTCTGTGGCCCACACAACCCAGAATAGCATGGGTCGTGTGTCACACGACCCAACACATGGTCTGTCACATGGCTGTGTGGTGCTGACAGAGCCCAATTTCAACTTTCATCGTTCGCTATTTTCCAGGTTTCTCGTTACACACCTGGTCTGGCTTCAAAGTAATACGAATGATGAGAATCCCAGTACCTATAAACACCCAAACTTTAACGAATTACACCAAACAAACACTCCAATTACTGTAACACTCGGGTTTGTGCAAGTGTACACAGTCGTTATCAAGTAATAACTAAGTATCGAGTTATCGTCTCCACAGGGATTGTGCTTGTGCTAAGTCACTTAACTTATAAAATTATATTAACAATTTGAAAAAATAAAAACACAATATAGTTGAGAAGTGGTGTCTAAGTTAAATTAAATGCAATGATCCCTAATGCAAGTTTTCCTAAGTATGCAGACTATATGTATGAAGTAGATTTTAGAAAAATTAAACACAATTTGCAACAATTATAACATAAATAAACTAGGATAATTACTTTAATTAAACTCAATTTATTATCATCATGCTTAATAATATTCGAAAAAATATTTCATGGCAACTCGATCTTTCATGAGTTTGGAAACCAACTTAGGTCCTTTCGGAATCCTTTACTTAGTAAATACGCATTTTACTGATCCTTATTTAGTAAGAGTTTCTTAGCATTCGTGTGAGGTAACAGAGACACGTTAGGTTTGAAACAATTTAATCACACAAATCTAAAAACTATGCAGATAACATAGTCTGGTTAGGGTTGTTATGCAACCTACAATTTAATCGGGTTAGGATTTAAATTGAGCATTCACATTTCAATTATGTGTCCATTAGCCATCGTCTGGTTAGGATCGCTCAGCTAATTCAGGTGCATTTCAATCACGTATGAACAAAATACAGACTTAATTTTAGTTGAAAACTTGATCGATTGAGGCACAAACATTATAAGCATGAATCAAATAAATATTATTTAATTAAAATAATCATCCTAGCTTAAATAAAATTAAGCTATCATTGTTGTAAACAAGAACAAAGAACTCATAGCAAACATCTTTAAATTAAATTAAAGAAGAGAAAGATTAAACCCAATTCAAAGTGGCTGTCACCCAAGACTCTGACTAACGAGGCTCCTGCGCTCTTTTGCTTTGCTCCTTTGCTGATGGCTCTCCAAGGTGGCCAACCAAGGGCTCTTTAAGAGGCTAATTTGCTGAAATCCTTTATGCAAGGATGGTGATAGGCGTGAGAGCTAAGAGAGTTGAGAGAATTGAGAGAGGAGAGAATGATGAGAAGTGAGGGATGATGGATGAATGAATGAGAAGATCTTATTTATAAGTGAGGAGAGGGGGATAGTTTACTAGAAATAGGGGTGTTCATTCTTTGAAAAAGCTCCCATGGTTGGTCGGCCATAAATCAAGGAAATCAAGCTGATTTTTCCTTGATTTTTTGTCAGTTTGGATGCCACAACAATTCAGGACTGAGACTCGGTCAAGTGCAAATCTTCAGGTAAATCTCTAATTTCTTCAACTCTCGAGGACCTTGTATAATTAAACCAAAAGTTGGTTTATAATCAGCCATGTGTAGCCAAAAATTGGGTTGACTTAGTCCCCACTTGGACAGTTTTGCAAATAGAAGAAAATCCTTAGACCTGTCAAAGATAACAAATAGTTTAGAGGACCAATAAATTAATTTAACAACTTTAATTAATCAATTTATTTAATTAATTAAACCCAATTTTTATTAATGAAATATTTAAAAAGAATTATTAAAATATAACATTATATTTTATTATTTAATTTAATCATGCATGGCCCACTTCATAGCTTAAAAATATAATATGCTTAAATTAATATAAAATAAGCCATTTTGTGCATGAAAACTATATAATAAAACATAAAATCACATTTTAATAATTTCTATGTCCTAATTTCATATTTTCACATATTTCATTAATTTATTAAACAATTACTTGTTTAACAACAATTTTAAGTAAAAAGATGATGAATTATATAGGAAAAATCCTAAATATTTTTCCATTTACACACCCCCAAACTTAAATCATTGCTCGTCCCGAGTAATGTTCATACACAGCACAAGGTCTTGCTAAGACAAATTTTGCTAAGAGTGTAAATAGCATCAATCTTCGTCTCATAATCATGCATCAATTAACTCATGCTCATAGATCTTCTTTATCAACAAGTAACTTGAATACAAACATTTTAAAAAATTTATTCTAAGTTTTAAGATATGCCAACATGAATCATAGTTTGCATGTATGTCACAGCCATAGATAATATTCTTCATTCAACAAAATTTCTCATCAATCAAGCAAAACAATCATATTTATGATATTGATATGTTAAACTTAGTACTTCCTCTCCACTAATGTAGGTGACATAATCCTCAAATCAATAGGTCTTTTATAAGGTTGTAATTGGGCTAGGTTGAAGGTAGGGATTTTAAGGATGGGACATTTCGGTTTAAAAAATCTTAACATTTAACTTTGTCTTGGATTTCTCGAATTTCAACCTTTTTCTTCAAGTGAACCTTTGGAACACCCCCAAACTTATTTTGAAATCAAGCTCATATATTTCTCCTTTTTGAAGATAAAGTGAACTTTTCTTTGCTTTTTTTTAAGCATGAGCACATACATCTTTATGAAAACTTTCCTCAAATGTTGATTCCCAAGACACTTAAGTTAAGATAGGTACACAAAATTAGGATAATTTTTAAAAAGATGGTAATTGGCTTATAATGTAGGTTCATTGAAAACATAGGTAGGGCTGTAAAGAAAGAGAGGTGAGTCATTAAGACTACTTAAATACCAAGTCTTTCCTAATAACACAATCCTAGACATGTTCATTCCCATTACCACATCACTTAGTCTTATTCTTTCTAAAGAAGTATTTATTCGTGCTTGCTATGTTTTATTTTGCAAAGATTAAATCCTAATTACTAAAGAAATAAATTCCTAAAGACCTAAAAAACAATTAAATAAATAAGAAGACAAGAATGCCCCCTTTTATTTTTCTGACTCATTCCCTTTGTCTTCTTTAGTTCCATCTCCACTTGCATCGTCAGTATCTTCCGTCCATGTCTCAAAGATAGCATCTGGGAACTCAGGAACAAAAGTGTTAGAGATATTCTTAAAAGTATTTCGAATTGAATCATCCCTAATTTTTGCATATTTCCAGTAAGTTTGCTATTGATTGTGCATGAACTTGCACATATCCATCAAAATTGACAGCTCCTTCAGCTGGTTGAGGACTATTTGGTTCCTTATCAGATTCTCCTTCTTCAGTGTCTGTAACTGAATCAACTTTAGTTTTAGTTTTATTTGTTGACTCTTCGGTTTCTGGCTCTATTGGTTCCTCTTGCTCACCTTGGTTTAGCTCATGCACTCTCTCTACTAACCTTTCAAGATCATGACTTGTAATGCACCCTTGAACGTACTGCCCCTTCAGATTTGCTTGTGTTTTAACACGGGCCCTTAAGCAAAGTGAAGTAATTAATGATGGGATATAAGCACTTCCTGTCTTCTTTTTAGCACAATCATGAATCTCCTTGAGGATAATTTTCCCAACATTAATGGACTTTTCTATCAAAATTTCATATAAAAAGAGCATTCGTTCGATCGAGATGGTGGAACTATGTGAGATAGACATAAAACTATAGCGAACAAAATAGAACCATACCTTCACTACTGGTTTTAAGTATTCTCTTCGACAAGAATGGCTTCCATACTTTCTTATAATCCATTGGGATCCCAGATTTGTCACAACATCAAGCACTTGTTGAAGAAAATCCCAGTTGATATTGTTCATCATTGGGTAGTACTCATCTTCCTCAACATCAGGTAAATTAAACAAATCATTGATGGATTTAGAAGTAAGAGGTACCTTTTTCTTTCGAACGATGACTTCAATAGCATCTTGTATAGTCATACTAGCATAGAATTCTCGAACTAGTTCATCATCGGGAAATGAACGAGCATCACAGAATCTTTCGCACTTGAAAGCATTGATTATCTTTCTAATTAGCACAGGGACAACCATCACATCATTGCTCTTCAGGTTAAAACCTTTTTCCGGCATTATAGGTTAATGCTTGAAGATTGAATCAAATCGCTCTTTCACTTCTTCATCGATTAAAATCGAATTTTCAGGAGTAGTCTTTGACGATCTAGTTCTCTTGCGAGACATGGTATTTTCCCAAAAATTCAGCAAAGTTTTTGCTTGCAGAGGCAAAAGAGAAATCAGTAAGAAAGAGTGGAACTTGCTTCGGCAAACCTTGCGACGGTGAAGGAGTTACGACGACGACGGCGACGGCGGTGGCAACGTGCGGCAGTAATGGTGGTGTGCAGCAGTGGCGTCGATGCTCTGGCGATTCTCTTGCGGTGGCACTAAGTAGTTTCGACAGAAGAAAGGAAAGAGGCTAGGGATTTCTTTCGGTATTTGAGGCTTGCGGCATAAAAATAGATATTTTAAGAAATTTTAGGGTGTAAGCATATCGCTTTGAGGGATATGAAAATTAGTAGAATGAAGAGGGGTTTATATAGGGAAAAATTAGGGCAACATGTAGCAAAAATTTAGCTACATTAAAGTTACTTGGGTGGCAAGTAATGGTTGTGATGGCAAGGGTAAATTTTTTTTCCCTTTTTGCTGACTTGGGCCTCAAACTCAGACTGTATCTTAAAAGAAAACTGATTAGTACTTGGGCCAAACTTGACCCCCTTTATTAACATAAAAATTTGAATTTAAACAAAATAAATTAAACTAGAAAAAACCATTTTAAAACTTAATTAGAAAATTTCTTCTTAACAAATTACATTAAATTAATTCCTAGGAAAGGTTGGAGGGGTCACAACGGTCCCGCTTAAATTCCAATCTCCTTAGACAGAATTAATTAAATGTACTTAATTAAGAAAATAAATTCTAATTATTTATTTTCAAGACAAGTTTATGAAAAATCAAGGGTCTGTTAATTTGAACGAAGATTCAACTCGCTCAACTTCACCATCCCAGTAGTGTTTGAAACGTTGACTATTAACTTTAAACGTACCTTCGTAATTGTCGTACAATTCAATAGATCCATAAGGATAAACTCGATGGATGGTATAAGGTCCTTTCCATCGAGATTTTAGCTTCTCAGGAAATAACTTCAGCCTTGAATTAAACAACAACACCTTCTGACCTTCTTTAAACTCGCGAGGTTGTATATGACTATCATGCCATCTCTTCGATCTTTCTTTACACATTTTGGCATTTTCATAGGAAAACAACCTTAGCTCTTCCAACTCATCATGTTGTAACATCCTTATCTCACCGGCTTGCTTAAGATCAAAGTTCAATTGCTTCAAAGCCCAGTGAGCTTTATTCTCTAATTTTAATGGCCAATGACATGCCTTTCCAAAGACTAACCGATACGGAGTCATTTCGAAAGGAGTCTTAAATGCTATTCGATAGGCCCATAATGCATCATCGAGCCTTCGAGACTAATCTTTTCTGTTAGGGCATACTACCTTTTCAAGGATACCTTTGATTTCACGGTTCACTCTTTCAACTTGTCCATTAGACTGGGGGTGATAGGCAGTAGCAATCTTGTGCTTCACATCATATTTCTCAAGCAACCACTTAAGCCATTTATTTACAAAGTGAGAAACTTCATCACTAATAATAGCTCTTGGTGTCCCAAATCGTGTAAACACATGCTTATGTAGGAATTTCATAACTACCTTAGCATCATTTGTAGGGTATGCTTCAGCTTCAACCCACTTGGATACATAGTCCCCAGCAACTAAGATGTATCTTTTCCCATATGAAGAAGGAAATGGGCCTAAGAAGTCAATGCCCCATACATCAAACAATTCAATTTCCAAGATGTTTGTCAAGTGCATCTTATTCCTCATTGATATATTTCCAGTCCTTTGGCATTTATCACAGTTCTTCACGTAAGCATAAGCATCTTTAAATAGTGTAGGCCAAAAGAAACCTGCTTACAAAATCTTTGCTACAGTACGTGAACCACCAAAGTGTCCCCCACTTGGAGATGAATGGCAATGATATAAGATCTCGACAATCTCACTTTCATCTACACACTTTTGGACTATATCATCTGCACACTGTTTAAACAAAAACGGATCCTCCCAAAAATAATACCGACTATCATGAAGGAATTTCTTCCTTTTTTGGTATGTAATTTCTCGAGGAATTATTCCACATGCAAGATAATTGGCAAAATCAGCAAACTAGGGTATTTCATGAATGCGACTTACCTCAAATAAGTGCTCATCTGGGAAATTCTCATTGATAGGCAAACCAGACTAGGTTACCTTATCTTGCTCCAACCATGACAGATGATCAACTACTTAATTTTTGACACCTTTTCTGTCTTGGATCTCAAGGTAAAATTCTTGGAGTAAAAGTATCCAACTCATTAGCCTTGGTTTTGCATCTTTCTTCGTAAGCAAGTATTTAATGGCCACATAGTCAGTAAATACTATAACTTTGGTACCTATAATGTATGAACAGAATTTTTCAAAAGAAAAAAACTATAGCAAATTGTTCCTTTTCAGTTACCGTATAATTTAGTTGGGCTCGTGTCAAAGTTTTGCTTGCATAGTAAATGGGGTGAAATACTTTATTTCTTCTTTGACCCATCATAGCTCCAACAACATAATCACTTGTATCACACATCAACTCAAAAGGTGAGTTCCAATAAGGTGTAACGATTATTGGGGTTGTAATTAATCGGTTCTTTAGATCTTCAAAAGCTTCCAAACATGCTTTGTTGAAATTGAACACTGTATCTTTCTCTAACAACAAACACAACGACTTAGAAATTTTTGAGAAATCCTTAATAAACCTTCGGTAAAAACCGGCATGGCCTAAGGAACTTTTGACTCCTTTTACATTAATTGGGGCCGGTAATCTTACAATTACGTCCACCTTTGTTTTGTCAACTTCTGTTCCTTTCTTTGAGATCTTATGACCTAAGACAATCCTTTCCTTGACCATGAAATGACATTTTTCCCAATTAAGGACAAGATTCGTCTCTTCGCATCTCTTCAGTACCTTAGCCAAATTACACAAACAGATATCATAAGTGTTACCAAAAACAAAAAAATCATCCATGAAAATCTCAAAAAAAAATTTCGACCATATCAGTAAATATTGCCATCATGCATTGTTGAAAAGTTGCAAGTGCATTGCATAAACCAAAAGGCATTCGCCTAAAAGCAAACATACTATATGGACAAGTAAAGGTTGTTTTATGTTGGTCCTCCAGGGCTACAACTATTTGGTTATATCCCAAATAGCCATATAAAAAATAATAGAATTCATTACGTTCCAGTCGATCTAACATATGATCCATAAAAGATAATAGTGTAACGCCCCAGAATTTGGGACTAAAAGTATTGGGCCTTGAGCAAGGGAACGGTTTGGAAACTGTGTAAAAAATTATGCCTGCCTTTAGTGGTTCAGGTTCCTGAGAGGAGTTGGAAAAGTCCTGGTTTCAAACCTAGGCTTTAGCAAAAATTTTGGTTTTAAGTGGATAAAACTCTGGATGCTTGGATGTAAGCCTTTTAAATTATTGTGTTAAAAAATGTCATGAGAAAGCATGTGGTCTAGTGGTTTTGGTGTCATTAAGGTTGCAAGGGAGCCTGGGTTCAAGTCTTGGCTCTTGCAATTTATTTTAGTTTTTCTTTTAAAGAAGCTTGGACTTTGGCCTTTAGACCTTTTAGTTAATTGAAGACAATATGTGACACAAAAGAGCTTGTGACAAGGAGGCAAGTGGCACGTTGAGCTATTGAGGGGATCACACATCTTAAACACATCATATACAAAGGTATAGTAACAAATACCTTTCTTTCAAGTATTATCTAAGTAGTATGGACCCTACAGATGGCCTACATTCGACTCGTACGATGAATACAACCCTTGGAAAAAATTTTTGATTTTGGGCCCACACGCCTGTATGGCCCACACAGCCCAATTGGCCTAGACTGTGTGGCTCACACGGTCCAACACACATCATGGCACACATGTTTCTTCAGTGTAAATGGGATGGAACTTAAAATTTTAGTACAAAATAAATTTGTTCTTTCTTAGCTGAATACACATGTTGCTTCGGCAAATAATTATGTTACTTTTGCTTCCTTTCAGATATGAAAGGTTGTAATTTTTTTGGAGGAGGATCGTAAGTATCTATTGGTTCATTATAAATAGATGCCTCATTTTAAAGATTGGCAAGTCAAATTTGAAGTGAAAATATAACATGATATTTAACATTTCCAAACCATTTTATGAGTTTAGGACCCACACTTTATTTTTTGCTTCCTTGCAGCACACTAGCAAATCTTCCAATTTTCCTTAATAATTCCTTAAACAAACCTAAACCAAAATTCAGTATAAATTCAATAAATGTACCATTAAACTAGCTCCCAAACACCCACTTATGAGTTTAAACCAATCGTTGAAATTATAACTATTTTTTGAATCCAAACTAGTTAGATTCCTTACACTGTATTGATGCAAACCGTACGTACAATCGTTCTTCGCCTTTATGGATGATTTGGGGAATTTGGGTCAGCACCTAATTCAACAATATACTGGAAAATAAGTAGCTAATCAATGATTAAATTTCTTCATTATATCAATTCATAACCTTTACCTAATAACTATGTTGAAATAACAAACTAGTTATCCTTAATTGCACTTACGCTTCACAGTTTGTGGGATCCGATTGGCTAATTGATCAAGAACATCTCTCCCTAGTTAACATGTGATTAAAGGCTGATTAGGAGGGCTCAAGAACACAATTTAATGCTGGAATAATATGGGTAAGACCCAAGAAACAAAACAGCCCCCTTTCTTGCAAATAGGCATATGCACCACCACCCATGGTGGCCAAAATTTGGGCTGAATTTTAAAATGGTTTGAGATCTCATTAAAATCTGGAAAAATACCTTTGAAATCATTTAAAACCCCCCAAATTACAGATATAGAAATTTTGGTTTTTAATTGACAAGATTAATCAAGTAATTAAGAGAAAAAAGATTGTACCCAAGCTAGTTGAGAGAAATGATAATGACTCTTTCTTGGCAATGTTCGGGATCGATATTGGGGTTCAAGATTTCAAATTTGGGGCTAATTTAGATGAGGATAAATTGAAGCAATAGATTCAAGGAGATGGTGCACAATCTTGATGCAAAAAAGAGAAGAATGAGATGGTAAAATGGGAGGTGTTACAATGGGAGAAAGAAAGAAAATTGAAGAAAAAAGAGGAGAGGAAGATGGTGAACGGCTAGGGTAGATAAAAATTGAATTAAAGGCTTAAAAATACAATAAAAAATTATATTTATACTTAGGGTTCAAGGGTATGGATGGCACACACAATAAAAAAATAACAAATTTTGCAAATTTTAATTATTTCGCAAGAGAAAGGATTCGAACTTGGGACCTCATTTAATTTCCATGTTTTCTCATATTTCTTTTAACCATTGGGCATATTTCTTATTCTAAAAATAATTTTACAATATTTACTTTAAAAATAAGGTATGCTGCATACTAGGGTTTAAAGAAAATTTTGCAAAATAATAAAAATGATGCGAGAGAAGGGATTTGAACTTGGGTTTCAAGAAAAGTTTCACTAACACTTAACCAACAAACCAATACCTCATTTATTTCCTAAAAATGCATAGATAATCTTAAAAATTAGGGCATGACCACTCTCTCTCGATTCCGAAACTTGATTCTACTAACCCCAAATTTTTGGGATGTTACACCCTACACTCGACCTAATCGTCGAATCTAAATGCATGATGTCACATTATGTTATCATAGCAACCCAGACTATATCAATTCATTTAATCAAATAACTTGGAATTTAGTCATAATACATTTCACACATTCACAATTATAAGCATAAACATGAAAGTATTTTGAATTTACACGGGGTCAAGTACAAAGTTAGTATTAGAATCCAAACTCAATTAGTCAAAATTTAGCAATGTGTCTCGAGACATTGAAAGCTATGTCTCAAAACCTGTTTTCTTATTTTTTTTTCTTTGAAGTTCAGATGTCTTGAGAAAATGGGATTATATGTCAAGACTTGACCTCATACATCTCGAAAGAGGTCTTGAAACTTAGCTCCCTTCTTTCATACCTCAAGCTTCGATACTTAAGTGTGTCAAGACAAGAGGTCCTTGTCTCAAGACTTACAACATGGCGTATCTAGCTTAGCTTCAATGTTTAATAACCTCAAGAAAAAGGAGCACTTGTCTCAAGACATGACAGTTATTGTCTAGACATGTTCAACATATCTTGAGACTATTTCTCAAAAAAGCATGCAATAACCAGTTTTGTTCAAAGTGTCTCGAGACAAAGCCATTCTGTCTTAAGACCAACTTACCAAAATGTCTAAAATACAATCATTCAAGCCTGTAAGGGGTGTCTAAATGCCACCTAATTCCCACCAAAGCTATACCAAACCAGGCCAGTAGAATCAGGTCAGTAAATCAGGGGGTTAGTGAACCAAAAACTGTAATTAGGTTAGATAATTAAATAATTAGGAATAATTAAATAAATATTAAAATAATTAGAATTAAAAATTTATGTTAAGAAATTAAAATTAAATGTTCTGAAATTAATTTGGTTAAATCAAATTTTAAAAACGAGATCGAATTTGAAAATAATTTAGAAAATATGTTTAAATTGAAAATAAGGACCTATTTAGGAAAAAAAAAAAAAGGAAGAAATTGGTGGAGGTTAAATTGGCAATGGCCCAATTTTTAAAAATTGGTTGCCTATTTAACAACCCCCATGGTCCCTTCGCTCTCATTTTCACATCTCATTAGAAGATTTGCCAAACACCAAATTAATACTTTCTCCCGAAATTAAATCATCCTCTATGATTTTCAAGCTCTCTAAACAGAAAATCCTCATTCAATTTTAAAGACTAATCATGTTTTCATCCTCAATTTCTCAAGAGATCTTCACACGTTTTACCTCAAGTTAGCTCCACAGCTCATCGATTTTTCAAAATTAAGGTGGGATTCTAAATTTTAGGTTTAAACTAAGTGATTTGTTATTTCAATTCGAGATCTAAATGAGTTAATCAAGATTTCAATAGATCAATTAATTTTAACTTGATTTTTGGCTTGAAAATGGTAGGTATCGTATTTCTTAGCCAGTATTTTATTTTGAATTGAATTCTAACTCATTTTTATTTGATTAAAAGGTTTTTAATCTTGATTTAATGAACCGTTTATTAATTTGAACGAACTGAACATTTTTCCCTTTTAAAGATCACATAAGCTTGATTTTTCAAAAAAAATTATATCAGTGTAATTAGATAAAATTGAAAGTTTAGATCTATAATTAGATTATATTTAGGTTATATGAAGTTGAAATCTAAGCTTAGAAACGAGGTTTGAGTGGTTAAACATCTATTTCGACAAAACTATTGTGAATGAGGAGCTTTAATTTACAATTTTAGAGGGATCTAATTGTGTTTTTTGTTATTTATAATTCCTTTTTATTATGTTTGATGTGTATGTGATGTGCCAACTCAATTGGGAGCCTTCACAATCAAGGAGAAAGGGAAACAAAAGCTTACTTGAGCTTTGTTATGGAAGAAAGTTGCTAAGGTGAGTAGTCTTGTGTGCTATAATTAATGCACAAATTAGTGAGTTAAAGAGGGCTTAGGTGGTCTAATAATCTTATCTATGTCCTAAGAGTAAGTGTTCTTACTTGAACTTTATTATTTTATAAGCAAGCTTACATGTGTTGTGATATGTTCAAGTGTGTGATGTGAATATTTATGTTGGATGTATGACTTAATATAACTTGTAAGCAACTGGTTTTATGCACACAAATTTTATATGAAAGTGTATTTTGCTCATTGAGCAAAGTTCTTGCACTTGAGGTGCATTATGTGAATGTGACAAGTGATATTAAAATGATAAGTGTAAGTGTGCATAAACTGGAAAATTAATGTGCATAAATCTTTGAAAACATTGGATATGACTGGCATGCCACAGGATTTGAGTATAAACTCTCTATTTTCGGTAGAATAACAATCTCTCAAAAAAGTTATGTGAATAGCTCTACCGGTGCCATCTATTTATAGGAATAGAAGGTAGAACCCTTATAGAGTTGTAGAAGTTTATTTTAAACAGAAAAACAATATTCTTCTTAGAGTACGAGAGGGGTGAACATCCTACCCTTTTTGTAACACCCCTAACCCGAGACCGTTGCCGGAGTCGAGCTCGAGGCATTACTTAACTTAACTTAAAAATTCGGGGCATATAATTTTACTTTTGAAATTAATTTCACTATTCACAACAAAGCTGTCCACCTACGCAGCAGTTACTAATTTAGTTATAACTCAAGCTACGAAATTTGAAATTTAAATCTGTAAATTTTTCCCAAAACTAGACTCATATGTATTCTTACCATAAATTTTTCAGAATTTTTGGATCAGCCAATTAGTATAGTTTATTATTTAAAGTCTCCCCTGTTTCACCACTTGACTATCCTGACCTCTTGTCACTAAAAATAAGCTTTCTTATTGTAGGATTTTCATATGGTGTTCTCACTTGTTTCTATAGAAAATAGACTCAATAAGGAATCTAGACATATAAACTTCAACTCATAACCATTTTTGTAAAACTTTTAATGATTTTCTAAACTCAGAAAAGAGGACTCCAAAAATAGTTCTGACCCTGTCTCACTAAAATTCACATATCTTAAAATATGAAATTCATTTTCCTACACCATTATTTTTCTATGAAAGTAGACTCAATAATATTTAATTATATATATCATTCACCTTCTAATTCATTTTATACTATCCTAGGTGATTTTTCAAAGTCACGTCACTGTTGCTGCTTGAAATCTGTTTCTTTGCAAATTTTACTCTTTCATGATTTCTATGCATGATTTATCACCTAAACATTTGTAACAACAAACACCTTCATACTTAGCCATTTTAAGAACCATTCATCATCAAATACTTACATATCATTCTTTAGCAAAATCATAAATACAAACATTCAAAATAACTAAGTCCCTATACGTGCCATAACCCAAACATGGTTCATCATAAAATACCGAGTTGTTGTCGTTGATAGTGTGGACGATCTCCAACGTCTTTAAGTTCCCGAAAGTAGCTTTACAATACTATAAGAGAAAGAAAAATAAAAGAAGTAAGCCTAAGCTTTGTAAGTTTACTAGCAAATAAATAACAACATTTAACACAAATAATTAAACTCAAATGTCAAGATCTCTAGTTTACTCTTTATTTAATCTCATTCTCGTTCTCTTGCTGGTTTACTTAGTTAACTCATGATCGTAACTTATTCTTCTCTTGCTGAAACATTGAGTACCAATTGATAATATAGTAAGTTCTTAACTCTTATAACTCATCTGAGCTTGCCATTTATGCTTTTAAATGAACTTTCATTAACATGATTCGTTTACTAGCCCGTTGAGCCACGTTGGAATAATAAGGATACTTGGCTCTTTTCTGATAATAACATGCCAAAGCCATGTCCCAGACATGGTCTTACATGGGATGTTCTCATATCGGTGCCCACGCCATGTCCCACACATGTTCTTATGGGGGGACCTCTCATCTCGGTGCCAATGCCATGTCCCAGACATGGTCTTACATGGGACCTCTCATCTCGGTGCCAACGCCATGTCCCAGACATGGTCTTACATGGGACCTCTTTACCCAAATGTCATGACATTTGTATCCGATACATTCCTCATGTTTCAACGGGGCTTTTTAACACCGATTCTCTGTCATCTCATACTTGAGTCAACATTAAATAAATTAATAAAAAATATATAATTGCTGGAAAATAAAAATATTAATAATAATTATTGAAATATTGTATTTATTTACCGTAAACTTACCTCGGTACAAAATATAGCCAAATTCACCAACTTAGCCTTCAACTTTATTCTTTCCTTTGTCTAACCTCGAGTTTCGTTCTTCTTGATCTAAAATAGCAAAAATAACTCATTTAATACTCACATTTATCAAAATAGCTCTCGACTCTAACTTTGGAAAAATTATGATTTTGCCCCTAAACTTTTACATAATTACGCTTTTGCCCCAAAGTTCGAAAATTAAACTTCATCTCATATTCTTATGTTATATAACATGCTGAAAATTTTTCTCTTCTATAACAACATCAAATTCTCACTCTAGCACTTACTTATGTACATTAGGGTTTTTTACCGATTACTTACTCGTTTTCGCTTAAAATCGGCTAGCAAAAGTTGTTTAACATAATTTCTAGCTTCATATTCTATCATAAAACATCAAAATAAACACTTTTCACCTATGGGTATTTTTCCAAATATAAACCCTAGGTTAAATTATTGCTAGAATAAGCTAAATTAAGCTACCGAGATCTCAAAAACGTAAAGAGCATTAAAAACGGGGCTTGGGATCACTTACTATGGAGCTTGGAAGCTTGAAAACCCTAAATATGGCTTCTCCCCTTGCTAAATTCGTCCTAATGAAGAAGATGATAAAAAATTGGCTTTTAATTTTGTTTTTAATTCATTTTAATAACTAAATGACTAAAATGCCCTTAATGAAAAACTTTGGAAACATGCCTAACCATGTCCATTTTTGTCCACCAACTTAACCAATGGTCTAATTGCCATATAAAGACCTCCAATTTAAAATTTCATAACAATTGGACACCTCTAACATATAGAACTCAACTTTTGCACTTTTTACAATTTAGTCCTTTTGACTAAATTGAGTGCCCAAACGTCAAAATTTTTGAACAAAATTTTCACGAAATCTTTCTGTGAAATTGTAGGCCATAGAAATATAATAAAAATAAACTTTTCCTCATCGGATTTGTGGTCCCGAAACCACTGTTTCGATAACCTTAAATTTGGGCCATTACACTTTTATTTCTACTAGGGTTGCCTCCCCTTTCATGTTATATGAGGGGTTTTGGGCCTCTCTCACATCGAGTCCAATTACGGGTACTTCTTGCGCCTTTTTGACCCAGTCCTCAGTAATATGATCCAACCCAATTCAGTTTTTCTATTTCCAAAATTAAACTTTAATATTTACATATTAAATAATTTTCTCATCCTAATTTTACCCACCATAAAATTTTGATGATTTTACCCTTGCTAAAATTTTGATGAATTTTCCCCTGGTAATTTCAAGAAAATATATTCAATATGTCACAACTCAACATGTTCACTATAATTGAACAGTTTATTTTAATCTTTGGACTTCAAAATAGTCTAAAAACATAAACTTCTTCCATCATTTTTTAAGTAATCCTATATAGGATTGCAAATTTCCATTTTCATTTCAATTTCCATTTTTGGAAACCTACATTCATTTCAAAATGATTCCATTTCTCCATTTCGAAGAAAACCGTAATCATTCTTAAATGTTTCCCATTTCTCTTTTTCTATTCATTCCGTTAATTTATATTCAAAAATGTAATTCATTACTAATTTGAGAAAGCTAGCGGAGGGACCAGTTTGACATATGCAGTTGAGGCTCAAATGATTTATAACTAAGTTATGGCTTTTCGCCTATCAACTACTCAGTGCTCGTTCAATGACCTTATCATAAGTGTGTTAACCTCAATGGATATCCTTGGTCTCTTTGGGATAATATCCGTTCTCCGAATATGATCCTATTTTATCTCATGGTAACTATTACATCTTCCTTCATGAAAAATCAATCACTATCAAATAGTGATCAAGTCATCCATCATAAACACAGACGACTCGTGGCCACGTTTACCTTTCATGAACCATGCAATGACAGTGAGAGAATGTCATTTACTCATGTTTTAGACTATGAATTTCACTGTTGTGAATTACGCTATACACTGCATAAGTCGTACACCCAACGCACTAGCTTTCGGTTCCTTATCTATTTGAACTTAGGCTTTTACTTACATCAAAGTGTACAAGTTATGCATACATCTATCATCAACTCAAGATTTAGGTATGTCATACTATAAACGTAACAAGTGAAGAAATCCATAAACAAATTCAGGATCTATTTAGCTTGGGTCCTATTTGACGTACTATCAGTCCAGTCAGTCACATCTATGTATCTATGTTTTGGGAGTCATCTGCTCTGATGCCGAATGGAAGACATCTCCCCAATTTGACTTGATAGATGACATATTAGTCTTTCAACCAGTTTGCTCATTTCTGATTAGACTAAGGACATGTTTAGGTTCGTCTACTAATACAAGTTGTGCTTTTGTGCTACGATCCGACCACATAATATCGCTTAGTAATAGTTAAACAATTAGACAACCAGTAAGCAACATTTGCTTCAATTTTGCTTTGCGTGTAAAAACCATGTGGGGACAATCATGCAAGATATATTAATGTAATTAATAATTTTTTATTAAACAATTTGTTCAAAAAATATAACTATATATGTCACATCCCAAAAACCGGGTTAGTAGAATGGGACATTAGATTATGGGTTTGAGAGAAAAATCAGATTTTGTGTCATAAGAATTAAAATATGATTAAATTAATAAGTAGTTAATAATAGTATAATAATAATTAAATTAAATAATTATGGTATGAATAATCGATGTATTTGTAACCTCCCAAACACAGCTTAGACTTTATGGCTAGATTGAGAAGGCTACATTAGCCACCGAAATGCCTAAGCTAAGTTATGTTACTTTTGAAGACCTTAAATAAACTCATTTTAAAGAAAATCGTAGTTGTAGTTTCAGTTAGCTTAAAAGCATTCTTTCATTAGGTCCTATATACTAAGGATTCATTTTATTGTTAATAGTGTTGTTTTAGAAAAATCGTTTGCTTGTCACTCTTTTTTAAAAAAAACATGATGTTAAACTAATGCAGCGAAAAAACAATTTTTCAAGTGATTTTGGAAACTTAATTGCCTTATCAATTTGTTTTTCAAAATCGATTCCTTTGCAATGCAGCAAAAACTAGGGAACAATATCAAATTTTACTTAAGCCCTATATCATGCATTATCCAGTTATTATGTTTGATTAATTCATGCGTGCAAAAATCCCCAAATGAAAAGCTACCAAGCCACAGACCAGAAATAATTACAAAATTACAAACCAAAACCAATAAAGACTTAATAATACTTATTAAAAATAGTCCAAGGTCCAAGGTGATTCTTCGTATGCCGAGTTCAGTCTTAATTTCGAGGTTTACCTGAAAAGTTAAACACTATTGGCGTGAGCTTATGAAAAGCTCAGTGTGAGACAAACAATTATTTAAACAAACATAAAAATCAAATACAATGAAATAGATTAGCTTTAACAGAAGAAAACAGAACCATCATAGGAATTTCATATCATTACATAGTCATTATCAAATTGATGTCAAATGGTGTATGAGCATGAGTCATCATTCACTCGAGTAGCAATCATTAATTTTGATACCATTCAATACAACAAAATATAATACGTAGCATAAATTAGTAACATTCGAATATACTGTGCACGTGATGCAATGCAAAAAGGTTTCTACCCATACCATCCGTTACACACCATGAGTTCCCCAGAACCTGTCATCCGAACTCCAAAACATTATAGGCTTAAGCCCATTGTGGTTAAAACCACCGATAACAATATGCAAAAAATTCTACCAGTAAAAATGCAAACAAGCTGCCAGTAAAAATGAGATAAATCGTCAATCCCCTTGGTACTCTAGGTGCAGTGCACTGACTATGAATAATAAGGACTTAGTATATGGCCGGTACTCTACGGAACTCCTCCGTCAATCATAAAATCCCAACCTAATGCATATGCAATATGTCGCACAATCTCATACCAAATCATATATCAATACTTTTCACATTTATTTGACATGCTTAGCATGTCCTCAATAATCACATACTTTCAGTAAATGGAAACCACCATTGTGTTGGTACCAATCAATATCGTTCAATTTCACATACTTTACGGATTTTCATTGTGCATAAATAGCACCATTTTCAGTACACAATATAACAAATATCTCATGCCTTTAAAACATACATAAGCTTAATATCTCAACACGTTATATCATTGAATCAAACATTCACATATCTCATGACTCAAATATGCAATTACAAACTCAATCAAACATTCATACTATTAAACTAGCAATTTTGCCAACATGTCAACCTTTTAAGGCTCGTACACTATGTGATTTTAATAGTGCAAAATGCATGAACTTATAATATATATACATGGCTTTATTTTGTATACAGTATATATATTAGTGGGTGTTATATATGACATATAAATGGGGGAGTTGGTAATGTACATATATATATGTGTGTTATATATATAATATATACGAGTGGGGTTGTATATATATACATAGATATACGAGGGTGGTTATACATATATTATATATATGCATGACTTTATTTTATATAATATTAAATATAATTATGGGTATGGTTTTATATAATATATAAATTTATGGGACTTTTAATGTATGCTTAAAATTTGAAGTGATAAAGATCACTAAATAAATGTGTATTTTTATAATATCTATATTCGTATATGATTTTGTAATATTTATGAAAGGATATAAAAAAATAATATAATGTGGACTCTTATAACGTGCAAATTTTATCGATAATGCATATATATGCATGCATGAACCCGTAAGTGAATTATGCGATTTATGATATTGTGAGTTTTGATTAGTGCAAAATTATATTTTTATGAAATGATAAGTACGAGCTCAACAGTAATGTGAACCAATTATATTGTGTAAAAAAATGTGATTAAATATATTTGTTGACAATGTGAACACTTGAAACCGTTGGATATCATTGGCATGCCTTAAGATTATGAGTACTCACCCTTTTTATTATGTGTTGGGCATTGTGTCCTAGAGATAGCGTTGGAGAGATAAGGGAATGTCGAGTATAGCTCCATTCATCGTTGATAATGTGGTGTGTTTGGAGAGTGTGAGCATATGTGCTACACTTACATGGAGATAGCGTACAACTTTGTGAGTCATGTGGTGTGTTTTGGAGATCTGTTTATCCAATGAGTATATAATTAGACAATGTTTCATATTCACGAATTGCCAATATATCACTGTGTTAAGTATGAAAACCGTGTTATATGTGAATTATGAAAATGTGTTTAAATATGTATGTAACACCCCTTACCCGAGACCGTTGCCGGAGTCAAGCACGAGGCGTTATCTGATTTAACTTACCAGTTCAGAGCATAAAAATTTGCTTTTAAAATTTATTTCACTGTTCACCATAATGCTGTGCACCTGCACAGCAGCCACTAATTTAATTATAACTCAAGTTACGAAACTAAAAATTTAGATCTGTAAATTTTCCCTAAAACTAGACTCATTTATTATCTTACCATAAAATTTTCAGAATTTTTTGATTAGCCAATTAGTACAGTTTATTCATTAAATTCTCCCCTGTTTCACTGTCTGACGGTTCTGAACTTTATTCACTAAAAATCAATTTTCTCATCATATGATTTTCATATGGTGTTATCACTTGTTTCTACAGAAAATAGACTCACTAAGGAATCTATAAATATAAATTATAACTCATAGTTAGTTTTGTACAATTTTTAATGATTTTTAAAGTCAGAACAAGGGACTCCAAAAACCATTCTGCCCCTATCTAACCAAAATTCAAATATCTCAGAAAATAAAATTCCTTTACCCATACCGTTATTTTTTTATGAAAATAGACTTGATAATATTTAATTCTATATATCATTCACTCTCTAATTCATTTTGTACTATCCTTGGTGATTTTTCAAAGTCACGTCACTGCTGCTATCCCAAAACTGTTTCATTGCAAATTTTTTACTCTTTCATATTTTCTAGGTATAAACTATCACCTAGGCATTCATAACACCACACATGTTCTTAATTATCCATTTCAATAGCTAACCATTAGCCATATCATATAAACACACTCAAAATGACTAAGTCTCTATACATGCCATAGCTTTACACGTTTCGAAATCACATAATACCGAGATGTCTGTAGATAGTGTGAGACAAACTCCGACGTCCTTGTGATCCTCGAACTGACTTGGCGATACTATAAAAATAAGGAAAATAAAGAAAGTAAGCATAAAGCTTAGTAAGTTTACAAGTAAATAAATAACAACATTTATCATAAATAATCATACTCATAAATTTCATCAAACATTAGAATCTTTACTTGCTTCTTTACTTAATCACTTACTTGTTTACTTACTTGCTTACTTAAATAACTCATGATTATAACTTACTCCTCCCTTGCTGAAATTTCTTTCTCAACTGATAACTGAGATATTCTTAATCCTTATAACTCACCTGAATTTATTATTATGCTTTTATCTGAACTTTCATGTAACATGGTCTACTTACTAGCCCGTTGAATCACTTGGAATACTAAGGATACTCGGGTCTCTTGTCTGATAATACATGCCAAAGCTATGTCCTAGACATAGTCTTACATGGGATGTTTTCTGTACTACGAATGCCATATCCCAGATATGGTCTTACATGGGAGTTCTCATATCGGTGCCCATGTCATGTCCCTGACATGGTCTTACGGGGGACCTCTCATCTCGGTGCCAACGCCATGTCCCAGACATGGTCTTACATGGGACCTCTCATAATCTCAATAATGATGCCAATGCCATGTCCCAGACATGGTCTTACATGGGATCTCATTCCCTTAATGTCATGACATTTGTATCCGATACATTCCCAATGTTTCAACGAGGCTTTTATCACTGATTCTCTGTCACCTCATACTTAAGTCAACATTAGTTATTTTCATGAAATAAATACATAATTGCTGAAAAATAACAGCATTAATAATAATTATCAAAATATTGCATTTATTTACCGTAAACTTACCTCGGTACAAAATATGATCAAATCTAGCAATTTAGTCTTCAACCTTTTTCTTTCCCCGGTCTAACTCCAGATTTCATTCTTCTTGATCTATAATAGCAAATTTATCTTATTTAATACTCACATTCATCAAAAAAATCCTTGACTCGAACTTTGGAAAAATTATGATTTTGCCCCTAAACTTTTGCATAATTACACTCTTTACCCAAAGCTCGGAAATTAAACTTCATCCCTTATTCTTATGTTTTATGACATGCTGAACATTTTTCCCTTCTATGGAAACATCAAATTCCCACTCTAACACTTACTTATGAACATTAGGTATTTTTACCGATTATGTCGTTTTACTCGTTTTCGCTTAAAATCGCTTAGCAAAAGTTGTTTAACATAGTTCCAAGCTTCATATTCTACCATAAAACATCAATATAAACACATTTCACCTATGGGTATTTTTCCAAATATGAACCCTAGGTTAAATTATTGCTAGAATAAGCTAAATCAAATTACCGGGACTCTAAAAACGTAAAGAACATTCAAAAAGGGGCTTGGGATCACTTACTATGGAGCTTGGAAGCTTGAAAACCCTAACTATGGCTTCCCCCCTTCCTAATTTCGGCCAAATGAAGAAGATGAGCACAATTTGCCATCTTTTTCCCTTTTAATCCATTTTAATTACCAAAATGCCCCTAAATTAAAAATTTCCTATTTCACTTATCTCATGTCCATTTTTGTCCATAACTTAACCAATGGTCTAATTACCATATAAATACCTCCAATTTAAAATTTCATAACAATTGGACACCTCTAACATGTAGAACTCAACTTTTGCACTTTTTACAATTTAGTCCTTTTGACTAAATTGAGTGCCCAAACGTCGAAATTTTTGAACGAAATTTTCACGAAATCATTCCCTGAAATTGTAGGCCATAAAAATATAGTAAAAATAAACTTTTCCTCATCGAATTTGTGGTCCTAAAACCACTGTTCCGACTAGGCCCAAAATAGGGATGTTACAACGAACATGTCTAGTGTGTATATATTTTTGTTATATGCGTGTGTACTCTCTGAGCTTTCCCAAGCTCACCCCCTTACTTTACCTTCTAGATAAATAGTTCATGGGTTAGTGAAGAGGGTGGCAAATCAGTGATCCATCGCAAGGAATTTTCTTTGAGTATGTGTGTTGAGCTTTTAAGATCCGAAGTGAAGGTAATGTGGGTTGTTCTATGGGTTTAGTACTAGAGTTAAAGCTAAACTTTTTAAATAAAATTTTCAACGGATTGTAAACGGACATTATGGACTATTTATTTTTTGGGGATTTTTGAACATTATAATTGCTTGCTTGATTGTTGGTTTAGATGGTTTTAATTACTTGCTTAATATGATGACAATTGAATGAGCTAACAAATTTTTGCAACACAGGGAGACCACCAAGTATTAAGGTATGCCTTATACCTTCTGATTGTGTGAATGAAATGATTAATTTAGAAAAGCATGCTCTTAGGTCTAATTTCCTATATGAAATATTTTGTAATTGTGTGGTGTGTATGGTTGGTTGGTGTGGCTCGTAAAGTTTTACACAGAGAGTCACGTCTTTGGCTAATGTGATGTTCCGAACTAGGATTGAACCATCCTAGTCGGGTTTTGAAACACCCTCAAACCCGGCCTAAATGTTATGGCCGAATCTGGAAATGTTACATAAATAGTTATAAATCTGACTTTCGCTTTTTGAAAACTTTGTGCACCTTTGCTAATTAAAAACCCATTTTATATGAAAACATTTGTCGTACTTAATAGTTAAAACCGTTAATTATTTACATTTTCTAAATAAATTGAATAATTTACAGCTGAAGTTCTTAAGACATTATATTTTGGAAAACCGAGTTTGTTCTCTTAAAAATAGTTGACCACTGAAACATAGTCGTTTTTCGAAGGTCATGCCAAAGCCCAAAATAAAAGTCCAAATCCAAAAATAAACCCAAATGTACGGAGAGTCCAAAAATTACAAAACTCTCAAAACAAAATTTTAAGTAAGCCAAATTTATGTAAATAAAGTTTTACGATAACGTGGACACAACTAAGCTCCCATTGCACCAATCCGCCTAAGTCTCAAGGTTACCTGAAATTATCAGACAAACAAAGAGTGATTTTTCTTTTAAAACTCAGTGTATAACTCATACGTAAATACAAATTCAGATTTAAACACATGGTAGAACAGATACAAACATAAATCTCTTGCAAAATCAGAATTGTAACAGAGTAGTACAGATGCAGATATGTATAATCCTACCCCCATCCTCTACACACCAGCTCCGACCATCCCAACACACCACGTGGGGTATAAAACACCCACCCAGCCCTACGCACTACATAGTGTCCATACAGCACTTTTCAAAATAATCATAGCAGTGCTGCGAGTATAATGGCGAGGTATCGCCTCACACAGAACACTTCCTCCACATAATATATGTCCCACCCCATAATCAGATGTAAACAGAAATAACAAATGCAGAACATGCTTTATATGTGATAGATTATACATATTAAACGTTATTTATGTCAAGTTTCATACTATCAGTTTAATAGATTTCATGCTTAATGGCTTATAAAATCATATACCGACCCCACGAAAGGCCCATCGTCGAACGAAATGACATGTACGGCCCTATGGAAAGTTTTTAAATTTTTTTCCCACAAGGCCGTGTGGCCTACAAGACCTGCCATACGACCTATAAACACCCGTAGGGTCTACATGGCCAAAATTGGCCTAGACCATGTGTCACATACGACCTATCACATGACACACGGCCTAGCACACAGCCCGGTACACTGTTGTGTGGCGTCAACAGGCGCCAATTCCAGCTTTCTCCATTCGCTACACACCTAGTTTGATTTCGGTGAGAACGTAACAACACGACTCGCGAGACCTAAATATGACAAATAAAACGGTTAATTACAGAATCTAGGCACGAGATAGTCAAGAATTGAACTCTTCCAATACACCAAAACTCCTCCAACTCTTATTGATAATCAAATCGCAACCGAACGAAATTAGGATGTTGAAGGGGACCCAAATGCCTCAAGCCTCTCACCTAAATGTGACAAACTAATTAATCAACAGTTAACAAAATTTAACAACATCACTTGCATCCCAATACTCCAAAATTAAAAAATCAAAGAACCAACTAAAATGTTACCTAAAAGGAGTGAAATCGATGCAGCTAATGGAGGAACAAATTGAAGATCCAATGCACAACAACACCCCCAATTGCAAAAAGCAAAGCCAAAGATCAACAAAAATAACTAAAAGGAAGAATGAAAGTTACCTCAATCCCTATCTAGCAGTGGCACAAGAAGGAAAGAAGAAAAAATGATAAAAGAAAAAGAAAAACAATGCAAGAGAGATGCTAACGTGGGGTTTGAGGGGATTTTTTGGAACAAAAATAAAATCAAAACTAACTCCCCCCTCCCCCCACATCCACTAACCCTACAATCATACAACAGATTCCTTCCTACTCTAGAGTTAAACTCTAACTCAAATTCTACTAAGCAACATAACCAAAAATTAACTAACAAAATGCTACCCCAAAGACTCGAACTCACGACCCACCCTTCACACCCAAGGCCCCCAAAATAAAAATTTTGCATAAGCCAAGGCTTGAACCCCGACTTCTCAGACACTTCCAAACACTCCTAAATCACTTAACCACTGAAGCAGACATTCCTTTATGTCACTTCCTTGCACAACTAAGTATTTATGTGCAGTTCCTAACTGTTCCCTTGCTCAAAACCTATTTCTTCTAGGCCCAAATTTTGGGGTGTTACAATTCACCCTTCCTTAAAGAAATTTCGTCCTCGAAATTTCCAATTATCAGATCTGCCGCATAACACTGACTCCACCACTACGCTTCCACTGCGCACTCTAGATCCAAGTTAGGTATATGGCCAAACGATGAAGACCCAACTCGAGCACCTCTACGGCCTCTACCATGGCCTCTTGTAACTCGTCCGTGTGTACCTCTTGTACTCATATCAAATATATCTTATTACAAAATTTTATGTATCAGTTTGTAATTCCAGTAATTATTAACAGATGTATTATGAAAAGCAGTAATCAGAGTTTTGTTTTCGCAAATTAAGGTCTCCCTACAGTTTTCAATTTCCTACAGTCTCAGATTACTCTAACTAATAAGTTTCAGTACAATCCTACTATCTATAGTAGTCTCTCAGTGCATTTCAATTCAAGTAGTCTACAGTATAAAGAAAACTTACGGATTCGGCGCTGGAGACTGGGTGTGCCACACTTGTAAATCTTCCAAAACACTTCAAGAACAGTTTTCAGAAATTCTAAATATTTTCCAAACCCATTCCACAGTCGAGTTTTGTAACCTGCCTCTTATTCCACTAAATGCAACACCCCAAACCCAGCCTAAGAGTTATGGCTGAATCTGGGGGTGTCACACTGAGGTGTTTAGCAAAAATTGAACTCGTTGGTAAAAATTTGTTTCTAGGTTTAAAAACCCCTTTATTATTATTTAACAAATCATCTAGTCAAAAACGTTTACCTTGTTATCTGCTATTGTTATAAAAGGTTGATCTAAAAACGCAAAAGCTTTTGAAAACTCTATTGTTTAAATTTCGTGTCTTTGAAAACAATAATTATTTTGAAAGATCGTCTTTTTCTACAACTAGCAATTTATATCAAACTAAAAAAACCCCAATTTAAAGTTTATAACTTTAAAGAGGCCTTTTTACATAAAAAAATACCCAAATCCAGTTACTTATTAATCAAAAGCTAAAAATGAAAGCTAATGTAGTTGTGTGGCCATCATCGAGTCCCTTGCAGCACCGACCCTACAACTGGGGATTACCTATACAGTTAAACAAAGGGGTGAGTTTACAAAAACTCAGTGTGTAATCCCCTATCAGTCGTTTAGTAAATAGCATGCAGTAACAATCTAGGTCTAAGCCCTATTAAATGACAGTACAGTGTAGGCCTTAGCCTAATACAGTAACAGTGTAGGCCTTAGCCCAATATAGAATCAGTGTGGGTCTTAGCCCAATACAAAATCAGTGTGGGCCTTAGCCCAATACAGTAACAGTATAGTGCAATAATGCAACCCATCCCAATCCAGCCAACACACCACTCCGTACCACCAACACACCATGTAGGGATAAAATCGACCCACCCAGCCAACACACTAATATCGCAGCAAAGCTGCCAGTAATAGCATCGCAGCAGAGCTGCCAGTATCAATATCGCAATAAAGCTACCAGTAACAGTATATGTGGCAAAGCCACCAGTAGGTCCACAGTCGTCTTGGGCGACCTGTGCGACATTAACAGTACAGTACACTTCCTCCAAATATAACAACCCAACCCCATCCAACATGTCATGACATAATATCATACGTGTATGCAAAATGTCAAGCTCAATCATAGTCATACATATCATAGAGCTAATCAGTCATACATAACATAAGGCCATAACAGTCATTTTACCCTATGGGGTATTTCGATCATTTTACCCTATAGGGGTATTTCAGACATTTTACCCTATAGGGGTATTTCAGTCATTTTACCCTATGAGGGTATTTCGGTCATTTTACCCTATGGGGGTATTTCGGTCATTTTACCTTATGAGGGTATTTTGATAATTTTACCCTTTAGGGGTATTTCAATCATTTTACCTTATAGGGGTATTTCGATCATTTTACCCTATGGTGGTCTTTCAATCATTTTCATCTATTAAGGGTAAAATAATCATTTTACCCTTCAGGGGTATTTTGGTCATTTTACCTATTTTGGGGTCTCAATGTAGCTATCGACCTCTCAGAAGGTCCGCAGTCGCCTCGAGCGACTCAACAAACCTAAATGGTCATAACAATGTAAATGGGCCCAAGGCCCATTACTCGGCCCAAGCCGGCCCACACGCTCGTGCGGCCCGTTCAGCCTAGGTTTCGCCACGACTATGAGATCTACATAGTCCAGTCTAGTATTTGCCACAAATCGTGGATTTCATCCGTGTGGGGCTCACGAGCCCATTTAGCCCACACAGCCCATTTCAGCCCAACGTGGCCCATTACGGACTAATCCCATGGAAATGCTCATGGAGGCCTCTATAGTTTATCGCCCATGATTCGCAGGTTTGGCTTTCCACATGAGCGATCGCACACTCGTGTGGTCTCAACGCCGTATTTCGGCTTTTACCGTTCTACAGTTATAGTGGGATGGTTACACACCTGTTGCGATTTGCAGATTCCCTTTTTCCGAACACTTTTATTCCGAAAATCAATGATCATCGCACCCTTGGTTCCCAGGTAAAGTGTCAATCAACCTCGACCACCACAGTTAGGAATGGAAGTAATGCAGGTTGGAGAAAGCGACGAAAACCTTGAAAACCTCGCTGATCTCCCATCGAGAACAAGGAACAAATGAGATGATATATATATATCTCCACAACAATAACCTCCCAAAATCCCAATATTCTCTCCTCAAATCTCTCCAAATATCCCTCCTCAATTCTCTCTATAACCAGTTCAAACTCCTTTTAGCAATATTTCAATCCAACTCTACCACCCACACGAATTAGGCAGCAAAATAAATACTCCCTTTTTTGATGCGCCACCACTCGAACCTTAGACCCCATGTACACTCCACATGCCCCTTACCACTAGACCAACAACTCCTTTGTATCATATTTTAACCACAATAATTTAAGAACCTACTATCTAGATCCAAGGATTTTATTCACTTAAAATAAAAATTTTGCATAAGCCAAGGCTTGAACCCCTGACTTCTCAGACACTTCCAAATACTCCTAAATCACTTAACCACTGAAGTAGACATTCTTTTATGTCACTTCCTTGCACAACTAAGTATTTATGTGCAGTTCCTAACCGTTCCCTTGCTCAAAACCTATTTCTTCTAGGCCCAAAATTTGGGGTGTTACATCAAGTCATAAGAATTATTTGTAACTTGAATTTTTAACAATCAAATATTCTAAAGGATTCAATTGAACATTCATGCATGTGATGGGGTATTTAAAAGGTTATATTTGTAAGGATTTTAGGTGTAACAGCCCGTTTTTAGTGAAATCAAAACAATGGTTTCAGGACCACAAGTCTGGAGTTAGAAAATTTATTTTATTATTAAGTTATGGTCTATAGCATGATAGTATTACCGTATAAAAATTTTGTTAAGAAATTTTACCGTTTACATTCTTAATTTGATAAAAAAGGACTAAATCGCGTAAAGTGCAAAAGTTCAGTTCTAGTAGCTAAAGGTATTAAATAGCTATAGGACCTTAAAGTGGAGGTCCTTATATGGTAATTAGACCATTTTTATATTATTGGATGATAATGGTTTGACAATATTGAAATTTGAATGAATTATTGAGGTTAATTTTTGAAATTAGTAATTAAAGTTAAATTTAAAAAAAAAACAAATTAGGTTATCATCTTCTCTCATCATTTTCTGCCAAAATTTAAAGCTAGGGAAAGCCAATTTTGAGTTTTGGCATTTGGCAATCTTGCATGCTTGATTAGGTATGTGTTTTTGTCTCGTTTTTGATAATTTATACATTTTCGGGATCGTTGTAGCTTAATCTGGCTAGCCCGAGGACTAATTTGTGAAACTGTTAAACTATTAGGGTTTTACCATTGATGAACATGCTTGAGTTATGAAGTTTGATGATAGACTATGGATGGTTGTTGTTAGATAAACAACTTTTGTAAAGGGATTTTTTATAAAATTATCAATAAGGGGATAAATTTAAAAATAAAAAATAGTGTGGTAAAATTGTGCATTTATGAAATATATGGGCTGCTACTAATATGAATAAAAATCAGCTAGGCTTGGGTAAGGGTTAAATTGCATGAACTTCATTTTTCGAGCCTAAGGACTAAATTGCAAAGAAATTAAAAGTACAAGCACAAAATGATAATTTTGACAAAAATATGTTTTGGACTAATTTTAATGATAACTATATTAAATTGAGTTAAATTTATCCGTATAGATCCAGTCAGACCTCGTACAGAGTTAGATCAAGGCAAAAAGAAAACCTCGGTTTAATCTCCTCCGTATCTACGTATACTCATCGAGGTAAGTTCATGTAATTAAATTGTATATTTATATGTTTTAATTGAATTATATGTATGTGATTTGTATAATTTCCATGTATAAATACCTATCGCGTATCTGACGACGTACGACAATTACCGAGTCCCGTTTGAACCTTAGGAATTCGTAGGATACAAATGACATGTCATTAGGACTTACCGATTCTCAACTCGTATGAGCTTATCGATTTCAACTCGTGAGAGCTTATCGATTCTCAGCTCGTACGAGCTTACTGATTTACAACTCATGAGAGCAAACCGATTCACAGCTCGTATGAGCATACATGTACAGGAATTGATAGATTACAGTTTAGCACACTATGTGTGAGCTATCTCGAGTATCCAGCGATATTCTAAATGATTCAACGGGCAATGTTCTGTTACGATATGATATGAGTTCGATACGAACTATTACAGGTATATATATGAAATACATGGAAATGATATTACATGATACATTGAAACATGAAATAGATGATACATGTATATGAAACTTGCTTACTGGTTATGTTCATCCATGTTTATTGGCTATTATATGTGTTTTACATGGTTAACATGTCGGTGAATATGTGCTTAGACATTTGGCCAAATTGAGTTGGGATATGCTATGTTTACTTACCTAAATTGTGACTAAATGGTAAGTTTAGTTCTATGTTATACGAACTTACTAAGCTTAAATGCTTACTCTGTGTTATTTTTCCGTGTTTATAGTGAATCGAAAGCTCGTTTGGGTTGGAAGCTTGTCGGAGCTATATCACACTATTCATCAACTCTTTGGTATTTTCGGATGTTTAATTTTGATTATAATGGCATGTATAGGTTATTTTGGCTAATATTGGCCTATATGTTTTGTTGTAATTGTGGTCATATGATTTGGCTTGTGTTTTGGCATATTTTGGTATGTATATAAGTTGTTTTAATATGGTTGATGTGTGGCTTGACTAGTAGTTAAATGATGAACGGTAAAATGATAGTTAAGTGTGCATCTGGTATATATGTCTTGTGTTATGATGAATTTGTGGTAGATTGATACTTAAGTAGGTATGATTCATTTGGTAAATTGATCCTTGTTAAAGAATGACATTTTGGTACCAAATGGTTGTGTTTTGGTAAGTAAGATACATGGTATGTATTGATGCAAGTATGCACACAAGTTATTTGGCTATTTGGTTAAATTGAACATATGGTTGGTCAAGTTATAAATTGTCATTTGAGATGCCTAAGGGCATATTGGTTGTATGATGTTATACCATATGTTTAAGGTTTGTTTATGCTTGATTTGATGCCTTGTTATGGTTTGTAAGTTTGTGCAATTGTGGTTTTAGGTACATGCCAAATTGGGTGAGAAAATGGCTTGTAAAATAGCCTATTTTCGTCCACGCGAGTAGAGACACTGGCGTGGGTCTCGCCCGTGTGTCCCCTGTAGCTTTCAAAGAGTTGCAAGTCATGCAGTTACACGGCCTAGCACACGGTCTAGCACACGGGCGTCTGAGGTTACTACACTGCCTAGCACACGGGCGTGTGGCTCCAATCAGTAAGTTACACGGGCACAGACACGGGCTGAGACACGGCCGTGTTCCTATTTTGAATGCCCACACGGCATAAGACACAAGCGTGGCCCTATTTCGAATGCCCACAAGTGCTCACATTATTCTCAAATAGCCACAACATATAGATCTCATATTGTGTACATAAAATTAGCAAGACTCATATCATATTCAGTCATAAACACATAACATTTTCATTGTCATCTCAATAGACATCACATAACATATCACATTTAAGCATCATTTGCAAATCATCATTAGATTATGTAGAAAGACATACTCATGGAACTTAGTTTCGGTGATTAGGCTACCTAAGCTCCCCTTCAACACTTTGATTTGTGGTTAATTGTAGCACACCAAACCACTCACCTTACAATCTTGACTTTAAATAAGTTATCGTTTGCCTTTGTCCTTGCTTGTAGAATCTCCCAATGAGTCTAAAACTTTGCATACACATTAAATACATTACAAACATATTATAAACAATCTCAGACACATTTAAATCATCTAAAAATGCATACCACAACACATCTATCATACTTATCAGAAACTAACTAGTTTTGCCGAAAATGAAATTTCATCACTCAAATTTAGTTTCTAAACCTTAATTTTGATTCCAGACATCCTAAATATCATCTAATTACATATCTAAATAATCAATTTTACCCAATTACACTAGTCTAATTTTTTCGAAAAAATCAAGCTTAAGTGATCTTTAAATAGGGGAAAACATTCAATTTGCTTAAATTCATTAAGGGCTAGTAAAATTAAAATCAAATACCTTTTAATTATATCAAAATGGGTTATAAATCACTTTATAACCAAAGCTTAGCCAAGTAATACGAGATCTGCCATATTCAATCCAAAAATCAACATAAAATCTATAACCCCCAAAACTTGGCCCAGAAGTTTTGACCAAATTCCGGAGGTTAAGTTGGCCAATGAAATATGGCCCTATATTAAACACCGAATAAATTTGTCAAAAACCTTACGAAAACCCATATTTTCTCTTATTTTACCAAAACTTAATTGAGCTTTGTTTATAATTTTGCAAACACATTAAATCAATTTATCACTCAAAATTTGTCCAAAACCAAATTCAATTATTCGTAATAACCTTGAAAACAAAATTAGATTAATAATTTCGCTAACTGAAGTTCAACAAAAACACAAATTTGTGACGGAAAAATTTTAAATCCATAAATTAACACTTGAAAACTGAACAATTAATAGATAAGGAAAAGAAGTAGTGCAGTTAGGGAAAAACATGTGCGAAATCACAGTTTAAGTTCAAAACCAAAATCCTAAAACCTTAATGATAGTCCAAAGTTGAAATTCATACAATTCATAAAAAGAATTCATGTACAGTCCGAACAATTTATTAAAAAAATTATGCAAGACTTTAATAAGTCGAACCAAACATATCATTCTGAGACCTCCGACTTGCCAAGTCCAGCTCAGTTTGAATCTTAAACAGAAGTAGTCGATGTAACAGTAAATGATCGATCAACTTTTAACAATACCATAATAAAAACACAGATAAAAATCATAACAAATTTAACATAACATATTATTGTGACGCAAAGCAAATATGTACAACACAATTTCATATCATGTGATGCAGTATCCCACCTATCCAACCTCTACACACCACCTTCAACCATCCATCACACACCAAAATAGGGTGTACTAAACCATTTCCAACCTCTACACACCAATATTTGGTTTATGGAGGAACCATCCATCCGAACACACCGTAATGTGGTCATATGCCACTTTTATTATTGCGGTTATACTGCGAAAATATAGTTTTGCAGTGAAACTGCCGAACCAAACTTCCTTCTCTTCAATGTCAATCCCAACCACAATGCATATGAAAAATTCTCTCAAAACAGATACTTATAAATACATATCAAATATCAAATCAGACATTTCCTGGCTCAACTACAATACCAGAATAAACAGTGCTAAATTTTCCGATTATCACATTCAACTCTTCCATATTGGGAATTTTAACATACCACATCACATAATTATCTATACAAACGACAGAACTCATGACACATAATTTAATTTGCATAAGTAAATTCAAACAGAATTAGTGTCGCAGATACTCCTATAGAGGCTTAAACGTGCATGGGATCATTCTGAGACTAAAACAAATTAAATTGGAAAAAGGTGAAAAAAATCCACAAAAACAAGACCACACAGACAAAAAAAAAAAAAAAAGCAGCATATATGCAACATTTCTACGTAAAAACCAGCAGCCATTTATGTATATATATATATGCGACACTTGCATGTAAAACGAATAGCAGTAAACAAAATATAGAAACAAGCAATAGCAATTATAATATATAAGAGGTAATTCCATCAAAATTAGAAACTTAATACCATCAACATTAGCAACTATATATTCATCTATCAAAAAAAAAAAAAATTAGTACAGCCTAGAAAATCTGCACTAATTGCATACATTTTTTTTTCAATTTCAGATTTCAAAACTGCCATAGCTACTAATTGACAAATCCTGCTCTTGCCTAAGTCGATGAATCATTTTAACGGAAGAACATTCAAATGTAGCCAAAAATCAACTGCAAGGTCAACAAATTTGATCCATTTCCCATGACCACAAGCATATAATATGGGAAATTATCTGTAAAACCAATTGCAGCAACTAACAATAAGAAGTGGCATTATTCTAATTACAATGAAGACACTCAATGTGAAGGGAGAAGCAATTGTACAAATATGACTAGGTAGCAACCGCCTATTAGCGTAGAAAGGACAGTAAAATATGGCTTAAGTGCAGCGCGCGCACACACATACGAAAACATTTAACGAAGTCTCACACACACACTGATCACAAATGATTAGAACTCACACTTTAAAAACACGATTCCTAGCCCAAAATCGACCGATTCGTCTCCACCAAACCGAGCTGAAAACTCAATTTACACAAGTACAGAAAGATTAAGAAAGTATCCATTCATAAGAGAGTAGAAAATTCCCGAAAACAATTGATTAAAACCTAAACAACAGTACTTACCCCCTTAAGATCCTGATTACACGAAAACAAGAGCACAACCAAAATATTGAGAAGCGGGAATTGGCAAAAATTCTTGGAAGAAAAGGGATGACTAAAAAATATTAAAATCTATGTAGCAAATGAACAGTAAAACCCAGAGCAAAAAAAAAATGCTAGAGAGAAAGAAGAATACTGTAGCCAAAAGAATCCCCAAGATTCCAATTGGAAAAATCGTGAAACGAGAGGTTTACGTGAAAAGAAGACGTGAACATAATATTTTAAAAGTATTTTCTTTTAAAAAAATTAAAATGAAATAAGAGTTTAACAAAATCGCATTAGTAATTTAAAAAAAATAAAAATTGAAACTAAAACAAAATATTTTCTACTAAGCACATTAGGGGAGTCAAACACAAAACCTAAGGGTAAATTAACAAATACTTAACCATTAAACCATTAGGCTCATCTTTATCTTTAAAACACAAAAACTAACTTAGAAGTCCATCTAAATCACTGACCCAACCAACAAATCTTATTACTTTTAACCCCAAATTTGGAATGTTAAAATATCAATTAATATATTGAGATCTTGATTCCATTATTTAAATATCAAATTGAAATAACAACTCAGTTTAATCATAAAAAGTTAGAATCTCACCTAAATTTTGCAAAATCTACGAGCTATGGAGCTAATTTGAGCTAAAACATGTGAAGATCTCTTGAGGATTTTAAGGATGATAACATGATTATTCCTCAAAATAGAAAAGAAATTTTGTGTTTAGAGAGCTTAGGAATAAAAAAGAATGAACTAATTTTGGAAGAAAAACTTTAATTTGGTGTTTGGAAAATTTTTGAATGAAGAATGGGAGGGAAGAAGAAGATGTGGGGTTTGTTAAATAGGCACCAAATTTTTAAAAATTTAGCCACTACTCATTTAACCACCCCCTATTTTCTCCCTTTTCCAAATTGTTCTTTATTGTTCAATTAAAACCAATTTCAAAATTATTTTCAAATCTAATCTCGTTTTTAAAATCTATTTTAACCAAATTAATTCTCGAACACTCAATTTTAATTTATTAACCTAAAATTATTAATTCTATTTAATTTAAAATTTTATTTAATTAATTCCTAATTATTTTAGTTATCTATCCCAAATATGGTTTTCGATTCACAAACCCCCAATTTACTCTTCTAGCTTTTGGGATGTGACAATTCTACTGCGCCTAGGGGACGCTGCCAAGACTATAAAAACGAAGAGTAGTATCAGCTTATTATGCAAATAGTAGAAATGTGGTGTAGTTTAGGGTTACACCTTATATATTTATTTTTATCAAACTTCTACTTTGTAATAAGTTGTGATAAGCCTGTAGTAAAAGGTTATTTTAAATACTTTCCTTTATTTTTGGATTTTAAGTCCTTTAGTTAAAGAAATAAATAAAATGTAATATTTAAAGTGTTCAACTGATTTAAGTATTGTGTTTAATAACAGTCGAGATATCAGTCCGACGAATCGAGTCGGGTTAAGGTTTTACAAAACCCGTGTCAAACGAGTGTTTAACAAAAACATTAACCACCACTCCATTCAAGTCAAGATTGAAAGAAATAATTTAAATAACTCATATCAATCCACAAATAATTTTACAGACTAATTTGTTCAAATGTGTATTCAAAAATAAATTTTTTAAAGTAATCATATACGAATCCAAAATAAAATTGCAATCGTACATTAAGACAAATCCTTTAAATAAAACATTTAAAAATAAAAAAGAGTAGTTTTTAAAAAATACATATAACATTAAATTATTTTATTTTTTCAACCAAAGGAACCTGAATTCTAAATTAACTAGTGAATAATCTACTCTTTTGAAACACACAAAATATAATTATATATTCAGTCAAGAGTAATATATATAATAAATATTTTTTTACAAACTTATTTAGTATGAAATTTATTTAGATAAATTTAAAATATTATTATGAAAGATAAAGACGAACAACATTGGAAAACAAATTTCATGATTCTCTTTTTTTTTTTTTTCTAGAATTAGTCTTCATCTTCATGATTTCATGCAATGTTCGCTTCCATTATAAAATTATTCTAAAGGTGAAGCGTACAATCCTCAATTTATAAGAGAATAAAAAGAAATTAAAGTTTATATTGAACTAATTGATCCCTCTGAAAAAAAAATGGAGCAATTTAATACCTATTAATTTTGAAACTAAGTAACTAAGGGAAATTAAGTCTTAACCACTAAATTAACATTTTCCATCAATTTACATAATTTTGATTGATATAATAACAAATTAAACCCTTAACGTTTACATATTCTAAAGACCAATATGTACAGTACTTCATTGTATACTAGTTTAATATAGGTTTTAGATGTTGATTAAAAAAACTTAATACAAATTGAACTAGCACCAACAATACTCAATGAATACTATATTGTCGATCGGTAGCATTGGTGAGATATGATAATTTGTGTATTTATATATTTTTTATAAATCTCTAACATATAATGATTGTGTTTATTGTAAAATATAATAATTCAAATTTTTGTAAGTTCGTAATTTATTCTATATTTCTTTCAGAAAATAATTATATTATATTAATTTTTAGTATATTTCATATAATATTCTATTTGCATTAATTTCAAACCATAAATCATGATTAAGGCGAACCAAGTTAGGTAAAAGAAAGAGATAAAAAGTATTAATCATGTTGCATTAATATGCAGAGGTTTCTATATTTATATAAGAAAGATACTGTCACATATTATCAAAATATACATTAACTTCGACACCTAGTGAGTTTTGAGCAGCCACGATTCCAAGGATTAACAGCTTCTTGGAGAAGGAAACGGTAGGAAACAAGACCAGAGACCTCTGGATGGTGGATTCTCATAGCTGCATCGATTTGGAACACCTCTTCCATCACCACTATGCCAATTAGAGCCAAACAAATTAACCATGTTTTCATGTTTGAGACTCCCATGATTGGTCTTTGGTTTCATTAGAATAATTTTGATATCACCTATTTATAGGGTTTTGGAATGAGACTCTATTTTAGAAATTTCGTCAAATTAGGTGATATTGTTTTGATTGTTTTTTCTTTTTTTACTTTCTTGTTGTTTAACTTGTAAAATCTGTTAATTTTTTTATAAAAAGAATACATTTTAGAAATTAGACCAGGGAATCTAAGGTTTTTTTCTCAATTAGTCGAATATTATGGAATGTGTTTGTGTGTGCACGTGCGTGTGAGTGTGTTTTGGCAAAAAGAAAGATAGGTGAGCTCTAATTTCAATATGATAAAATCTCAATTAGACTATATATTTCCTATGTTACACGTTGCATATCATTCAATAAAAAACAAAATCTATCATCTGGTGGTCAGGAATGTAAGCAAAGTCTCATTATTCCATATATAATATACAAATATGTTGTAGTGTACTTTCAAGTAAATAGTTTATTATGACTTTTTTTGTTTATATATAAAAACATATTTATATTTTTTTATTATTACCTCTACCTTCATATATAATTAGTTTTTAATGCCAGATGTGAAGCAAGTGATTTTAGGCATTGTTGAATATTATTAAAAAATGATAGCATATTAAAGAATTTATAACATATTCGTTGAGGAGTATAGTTTTACTTCATCTAATTAATACAAAGTAGCATTGTTCAAAATAATAAGTAATTAACTTAATTAAAATAAATAAATTATATAAATAATTCAAATATTGTACTAATAAAATATTTATAATATTTATTGAAGCATTTATGAAAAATATAAAAATTGACATATTGTAAATTAAACCTTACGTTATTCAAATTTTTTTTCCTTAAAAGTAAATAAATTGACCATAATAATATGTAGATAATATATAATTAATATAAATGTAATTATGTTAGATTATTTCATATTATAAAAATATATTAATTATTCATAATTTTCTTGTATATGAAATATAATGTTATTTATTACAAAAATAATTAAAATTTACTATTTAAAAAAGTAGTATATTTCTTTTTCTTTTACTCTTTTTGGTTAAGGAAAATACAACAATTTAAATAGAGAATAATTCAATATAAAATTTGACCTTTTCATTTATTATTATATAAATTCATTTAAAAAATTTTATTACTAAAAATTAGTATTCTTATATAAATATGATAACTTTTATTATCAAGTAATTTTTAAATTAATCATTTTAGAAAAATTAAAATTCATATTGATAAATGTTATAAAATTTATAAATAAAAAATATTTAAAATTATAAATCCAGCAACCTAATGAGCAACAAAGGCTATAGAGTCATTTCAATGTTTCGTTGGACTTGTGTTTTTATATAAATTATAGATATATGCATTTTTCACTTTGTTAAATTTGTAAATTATCTATACTATTATTTAAGTGAGGACATTAACTCAGTAAAGAAAATTATTAAAATAATTTTAAAGATTTTAAATAAATTATATTATTACACGAATACTATTTCTTTTTTCTTATTCAAGAAAAAACCTATAAAGAAATTGAAAATGTTGAGATTTGAACGCATTCCTCCAACATTGATAAATCTCTTCTTTACCACTTAAGCTTTATTTTGATATTTGTATACAATAAAATGTCATTGCACCAATTGTTTCACCGACATTGTTTATATCTATATTAATATTTAAGTGTGTGACTATGTTGGTGCCATGAGACAACTAGACACTAACTTAAATAAGAAAACTACTAAAATAACCTTACATATTTTTAAAAAGTTATATTATTAAGATGATACTTTTTTATTTTTCTCATTAAAATAACCAACAAAAAACTGCAAATCTTAATCTTTGAACTTATATCACCAACATCTATAAAATCCTTTTTTTACCACTTCAACCAAATTTTATTTAGATCTTTCTATACATTTCAACTTGTGTCACAAGTCAACTCAATACCAACTAAAGAGAAATGACAATATTGTGATAAACAATTGGAGTACATTTAAACTAATTTTTTTATTCCATATGTATTTACCTATGGTCAAAATATGTCATTTCTTCATGCATATGTGTGTGATAGAATTTCTATTATATAAAACCTTGAAGGAAAATGTTGGGGATCGACCAGTATATGCAACAAGAAAATAAAAGTAGAAAAAGATCAAACACACAAATATTTATATGGAAAAGTTTCACCAAATAAGAGGACAAAAAACCACGAGCAAAGGAGACTTCACTAAACGAGCAAAAATCGAAAGAGTAGAAGATAGAGATAATCTCAACAAATTAACCTTGAACCTTGAAAGAACAAAGTACTCTGACTCAAACTCGAAATCCCCCAAAACTCTCAAAATTCTCTCAATATAAAAAATGATAAAAATGATTAATGTAACATCGCAAAATCCAACCCAGAAGTTTCGACCGAATTCTAGAGGTCACATTGGCCTCTAAAATGGACCGTAACAAAATCCCGATCATATTCCTCGGTTCCATTACGAAAACCTCTTTTTCTCACGCTTAACAAAAATAATATTAAGCTTATCTTATGTTTACCAACATTAACATAATCATTGTATTAATTAATTTAACTCCAAATTGATATTTCCTTACTTGGATTGCAAAACATTTTAGATTAGGAAATTGTCAATCGAAATTTTAAACTCTGTTTTGCAATGGAAATTTTGACATTTTTCGACTAACCCAAGTTCATAAAATTAGGCATTTAAAAATTTGACTGAAAAGGAGGAAAACAATTATTTGACTAAAACCTATGCATGAAATTACTAATTTACCTCAACTTTACGAGTCCAAAAACAAAACCCATACCACAGTTCATATAAACTTATTTACAATCTGATTAAAAATAATTTATTAATTCTTAAGAAAAACTTATTAAACTAAACCAAAAATGAGAAACTCCAAGACCTCTGAATTGCTGAGCCCGAGACCTAACCTCGCGAATTACCTGAAATGGGAAAACTAAGGGGGTGAGCTACAAAACTCAATGTGAGTCTAAAACAAATGTAATTAAGCTAAGCCGAACAAAACATAGTAACACATAGTCACTCTAACTTACAAAAGCAAAATTCGGATCACAAATAGATATCATATCAGAGTAAAGAATCATAAAGCTTAAACATTAATCAAATATACAAACATTATATGCAAATGCAATATGGCACAAAATCCCACCTATCCAGCTGCTGCACACCAACTCTGTCATCCATCATACACTAATAAGGGTATACTAGACCCCTTCCAACCTCTACACACTAATATTGGGTTATGGTGGACCCATCCAACCGAAACACACCTTAATATGGTCATTTACCGCTTGAATTATTGCGAATTTACCGCCAAATTATAATAATGCTATGAAACTGCTAAATCGAACTTCTGTTTCTTCATAACCAAATCCCAACCACAAATGCAAATGCAAACGCAAACAACATTATGCATACAGATAAACAGAATTTGTCATGCTAATTTTTAGTTTCCATAATCAATAAACATATTTGCAGCCAGTTCAGTTTAGCTAAAATCAAAATAAAAAACTCGTATTTAATTGCTTAGTGGTAACAACAATATACACAATTTCTATTTATCACATCATATAGGCACATAAGTGAACAATAAAATTTAATCTTATAAGTACACATGCATAAATAAATTTAAGCTTTAATGGTGTGCCAAACACTTCTACAAAAGATTAAACGTGCAAGAAATCATCCAGAGACTAAAAGGAATCATTTAACGGATAAGGAGTAAAAATTGCAAAAACAAGACCACATGACCGTGTGGGAATGCTCAGACCGTGTGACAGGAATACACGATCGTGTCGTTGAGAGACACGCTTATGTGATTGTGACACATAGCCCTGTGGGCAGACCATGTAACTCACTGACCCCGTGTGACAAAATTCACAATTTAGAAGAAAGGAACACACAACCATGTGGCTGAAAGACACGCCCGTGTAACTGAGGCATGCGACCGTGTGGCTGAGAGACATGCCCGTGTGTAACTGACAAAATCCTTAACAGAGGTCACACAGCCATGTGGCCAGGCCGTGTGAGCCCCTTCAGGCCGTGTGACAAGAAAATTAGCCTAATTTCTAGAGCAACACACGACTATGTGGACCACCTATGTGGTTACTCGTGTGGTTCAAAAACCACCCCAAATCTTGCTGTAAATCATAAAAATCAGTATTAAAATAACCCTAAATTACGAGTTTTTAAGAATACACACCTGAAATGCACTTCTAAAATACTATGAATCGATCAAAACACCTCTACAAAACTGATCTAAAACTCGATTACACAAATACACAAAGGCTAAGAAAGTTATCAATCGTAAGAGAGTTTAAATTCAAAACTCAGGTTGTGAATTTTGGGTTCAAGTTTTTATGAAAAGTGTTTTAAACAAATTGTACTTCTAACTAATTTTGAAAAATAAGTTTATGAAAATTTTGAGTCTCTAGTGTTGATCCTGTAAGTACTTCTTTAGCTATACTTCGTAGTATAAAAAAACACTGTACTGCTAGAATTACTCTTCTTTAGTTAAAGACTGTAACAACTCTATAAAATTTTCTAATAAAATTTTGGATATATGATTTTTTATAACAAATTTCAACTACTGCATAAAATTTTGAAATTGTAGATAAATTAAGCATAATGAGCAGGCGTGGAACCCGTGGACATGGTACTAATGGGCGTGAAAAGCACCGAAGAGGGGCTTGATCTGAACCATCCTCGATGGGAAACATTCCCAATTTATATAAGAGTGAGACAGTGGGAACACCAACCGCTAAGACTAAGTCCTGGACTCAAACTGTTGGGGACAACGTATTCTTCCAAGCCATGACGAGGATGCTTGAGAGGGTCGTTAGGACCCATAGTGGATCTAATAGCCGAGGATCGATAATAGAACTATTGTGGTCAAATGGGGCCAAATTTTTTAGGGGTGTCATTGGGGTCGCCCTACTGTGGCTAGATACTGGTTGGAGGTCACTAAGAGAATTATGAACAATCTGGACTGCACACCCAAGTAGAAATTGAAGGGTGTTGTTTCTTTGCTTCGCGATGAACTATATTATTGGTAGCAACTCTGTTGAGAAAGGCACCCAGCCTAAGCGAGTGACTTGGGCTTTCTTTTGTAGCGCCATCTAAAATAAGTCTATGGGGCCAAGTTATATCGAGGCCTAAAGATTAGAGTTTATCGGGCTTCAGTAGGTTGAGAGATGTATGGCCAAGTATGAGGCCAAATTTCTGAGATTGAGCATATATTCTCGAGGTTTGGTTGAGGCTGATTATGATAAGAGTGTTCAGCTTGAGGAAGGTTTGAGATTTGACATTAAGGTTTTGGTAGCTCCAAAGTGGAAGCATGTCTTCGAGAGTTTAGTGGAAAAGGTAAAAATCATTGAGGAAATCAAGCACACGGTGCACAAAAAGAGGGATAAGAACAGGAGAAAGAATAAAAATAAGAGGGAATTGGGTCCTTCTAGCTCTGCTCAGCGACCTAAGAAACGAGCTAGGTTTGATGGGCCTCCACAGCTTGAGGCACCGATTATTTCTGCTGGGATTCAGTTGTGCGGGTATTATAGTAGGCATCATCAAAGCAAGTGTTGGAGGAGGTTGGGAGCTTATTTTTGATATGGGTCTATGCAACTCCATATTAAGAACTGTCCTCTATGGGTCAATTAGGTGCAAGCTATAGCTCCGAGTTTGGTTCAGCCACTAAAGGCAATTCAGCAGCCACCTAGGGGCCATAGTCAGGCCAGAGGTGGGAATGGTATGGTTCGAGGGTAGAGGTGCTAATCAAACTGAGGCGAGACAACCTATATTAGTATATACGACAAGGCATCGCAAGGACAAAGACACCACTGATGTGATAGTCGATACATTTTTTATTCATTCTATTCGTTATTTTACATTGATAGATATTGGTTCATCCCACTCATACATAGCTAGTACTTATTTTGTTAATCTGGGAATTCTTGTTGAGAGTAGTTCTGGTAGGGTTAGTCCGTTGGGTCAGTTAACGCGAGATAATAAAGTTTATAGGAGGTGTCCGCTTGAGATACAAGGGGTTGTATTTCTGAGTGATTTGATGAAGTTATCATTCGTGGTGTGTCATTTGATTCTGGGTATGGACAGGCTCATAGAGTATCGAGTTATTTTGGATTATGCTACAAAAAGAGCAACTCTGAGATCCAAGGATGATGTGGAGATTATAAAGGTTAGTGAGCATCGAGATTACCTCTCTAATGTAATCTCCACTCTAGTAGCTAAAAAGTTAGTCCAAAAAAGGGGTTTGAGGCGTTTCTAGCGTATGTGCTAGACATGAGTTTTGTGGAATCTTTTGTTGAGGTTATTTGGACAATTAGAGAATTTTGAACATCTTTCTTGAGGAATTATCGGGGTTACCATCAGATAGGGGGGTTGAGTTCAGTATTAAGGTTTTGCCTAGAACAACTCTGGTGTCTATTGCCCTCTATCGCATAGCACCGAAGGAGCTTATGGAAATGGAAGTGCAACTTCAGAAACTTCTCAATCGAGGGTTCATCAGGCCTAGTATGTCTCCGTGGGGCGCAGTAGTTCTTTTTGTGAAAAAAATATGGTACATGAGGATGTGTGTGGATTACCGACAATTGAATAAGTTGACGATAAAGAATAAGTACCCATTTCTGAGGATTGACGACTTGTTTGATCAGTTTCATAGGGCATCATCGTTCTCGAAGATTAATCTCCATTCTGGGTATTGATGTGCATAAATTTACTTTTAAGACTCGTATTGGGCACTACGAGTTCCTTATCATGCATTTCAATTTGACGAATGTTTCAACTGTATTTATGGATCTCATGAATTAAGTCCTTCAGCTATATTTGGATGAGTTTGTCATGGTTTTCATTGATGATATTCTGGTATCCTCTAAGAATAAGATTGATCATGTTGAACATCTTAGAGTGGTTCTACAAATACTCTGCAAGAAAAAACTTTATGTTAAGTTGAAAAAGTGTGATTTTTGGTTAAGAGATGTCACTTTTCTGGGACATGTGGTTTCTACCGAGGGTATCCATGTAGACCCTAAAATGGTTGAGGCTGTTCTTGAGTGGAAACAACCTAGAAATGTGTTTGAGATTCGTAGTTTTCTCGATTTTGTTTGTTATTATAGGAGGTTTGTTGATGGATTTTTGTTGATTAGAAGAGCCTCAAGTACCTCTTTATTAAGAAAGAGTTCGATCTTAGGCAACGTAGATGGATTGAATTACTTAAGGATTATGATTGCATGATAGAGTATCATCCTAGTAAGGCCAATGTTGTGGTTGATGCTCTTATTCAATGATTGATGTCTAATTTAGGGGTGATGTTTACTCGACTAAGTCTGTTTATGGATAGTAGTTTGTTGGTCGAATTGCAAGTTAACCTAACTTCGATTGATCAGAAACGAGGTAAAGAGTCAGTGGATGACTATTTGGTTTCTTGATTTCAACTGAATGAGGAATGTAGGACTTCTAATTTTAGGTTGAATAGTGATAGTGCTTTGTGCTTCAAAGGTCTGATTTGTGTGCCTAATGACGTTGAGTTGAATCAATCTATCTTGCAGGAAGTGTATAGTAACCCTTACGTAATGCATCCCGATGGGAATAAGATGTATCGAGATCTCCAATAGTTGTATTGGTGGCCCAGCTTGAACTGGGAGGTAACATATTTTGTTTCTCGTTGTCTGGCATGCCAGCAAGTTAAGGTTGATCACCAACTACCTTCGAGTATACTTCAACTCGTTAAGATTCCTCTTTAGAAATGGGAGTGTGTGACTATGGACTTCGTTAGTGGGTTGCCCTTGACACCTACTAAAAAGAATTTTGTTTGGGTCATCGTGGATCGGTCTTAGTTTCTTCCGGTTAGGACCGATTATTCTCTACATAAGCTACTTAAGCTAGATATTTCTTAGATTGTTATACTGCATGGGGTTTCAGTATCAATTATCTCTAATAGAGACCCTTGATTTATGTCTCAATTTTGGAAGAAACTAAATGAGGTTTTGGGTACTCAGTTAGACTTCAGTACTGCGTTTCATCCTCATATTGATGGGCAATCTAAAAGAATGATTAAGATATTCGAGGATATGCTATAGAGTTGTGTTATCGACATTCGTGGTAGTTGGGAGGAATTTCTGTCACTGGATGAGTTCGCGTATAGTAACAGCTTTTAGTCCAGTATTCAGAAGACACCTTACGAGGCTTTGTATGGTCGTAAGTGTCCTTCTGTGTTAGACTAAGTTGGGTGAGAGGTGGATTATGGGTCCTGATTTGGTTTCTAAGAATAAGGACAAGGTTAAATTGATACGGGATCGACTTAAGGCATCTTCTGATATATAGAAATCTTATGTGGATCTAAAAAGGAGAGATATTGAGTTTGCTATGGTAGATCAAGTTTTCCTTAAGATATCTCCGTGGAAGCAAATCCTTCAATTTGGACATAAGGGAAAGTTCAACCCTAAATTTATTGGGCCTTATTAGATTCTGAGTTGGGTCGGTCGCCTATCAGTTAGAGTTACCTTTGGAGTTAAATCGTATACATTATGTCTTCCACATCTCTATGTTGAGGCGATATCATTCTGACTTATCTCATATTGTATCTATTGAGGTAAGATTGAATTTGACTTTCGAGGAGGAGACAGTTCAAATTCTAGATCGAGAGGTTAAGCTCTTGAGGAGGAAGATTATTCCATTGGTTAAGGTTTTATGGTTGAATCATAGTTTAGAGAAAGCCACTTGGGAACCTGCGGACTCGATTCAACAACAATACCCACATCCTTTTGAATCAAGTAAATTTTGAGGCCAAAATTTCTTTTAGGGGAGAGTTGTAATGCCCTAAAATCTAAAGTTTTTAAAATATTGGATTTTGTCAAGTGAGTTAAATTGGTTCTGTGGTTAAGTGTTTGGAGTAGTGTGTGAGAGATTCTGGGTTCGAATCCTTCCGTTGAAATTTTGTTAATTTTTTTATTCAATCCCTGTCTTTGGACATCTGGCTTAAATTTAATTTTCACTCAACTTCTGTGAAGAATGAGCGTATTGGTTCAGTGGTAAGGAGTCAGCTTACCCTTTTGTCTTATGTTCGAATCCTTACGCGAGCAAGTGGAAATGTTTTTATTTACTACGTGTGTCATCTACATGGTAGAATTGGGGTTGAATTTGAATTCTGAAATATGATTGGTGGTTAATAGTGGGATTTGTTGTAATTTTATCCCGTAAAAAGCTCCCAAAATATATCTCATTCTTCTCATGTTTCCCAATATCTCTTTTTCTCACTTTTCTTTTTTTTTTGTCGTTCCTTTTGTTATTTTCCCTGAACAAATTTCCTTTTTAATTTTGTTCTGCTTCATACCATTTACTGAAACTATTCTACTAATAACTTTATTTTTTCAATTCCTTCTATGTTGTTTCGATCCTGTGCGTAATCGTGGTATTGGATAAGACTATAATTTCTTTTTGTTTGTGACGTCCCAAAAATTCAAGTGTTTTATTTGTTAGATTCTGTCATAAGTTCATATTTGCTTTAGTGGTTAGGGATCTCAAATTTGTGTCCGAGGCTTTGGGTTCAAATCTTGGCATGAACAAAAAGGGTTTCGTTTTTGCAATATTCGTCAAAGGTGCATGGGGTGGAATTGGTTTGAAAATCAACTACTGGGTAATTATCAGGTTGTGGGATAGGGTTGTTGGGATTATCTTAGTTTCTTTTTTTTTTTTGGTAACTCTAAAAATTAGCTTCCTTTTTCCCACGTTCTTCTTCTTATTCTTTTGGCTCTTTTTATTTGTTGTTCTTGTTCCTTCACTCTCCGTTTATGTTTTCCTTCCTCTACGAACAAAATTTAAGATTAATTTTGGGATTCTCCTTGGGATATCTTTGTCATTCAAATTCATTTTACTGTTGATTTGGTAAGTATTTGGGTTGGGTGAAGTTATGGTTTTGGAAACTGATAAATAGGTTGGGGGTTTTTGTGATATTTGTGTAAGTAAAAGGATTTTCTACTATTCTTTTGGTTCGTTGTTAATGATTAATTAGGGGAAAGTTCTGAGACAGTGAGTGTTCCTCTGGCGCAGTGATTGTTGTGGGTCATTGTTCTCGAGGGTAAGTGATTCCACCAATTTAGTATAGTTACAGTTGTTTGAATATTCGGTATGTTAAGAATACCAAGGATTTTGGTTTCGTAATCGGATTGTTTGTTTGGTTTAATTCATTGAAGTTTTGGTGTTTATAGGTACTGGGATTCTCATCGTTTGAATTACTTCGAAACTAGGCTAGGTGTGAAACGAGAAACCCGAAAAACATCGAACGACAAAAGCTAAAATTGGGCTCTGTCAATGCCATACAGCCATGTTCCAGGCCGTGTTGTAGGCTATGTACGACACACGGCTGCTTAATAGATCGTGTGTTGGGTCGTGTGGACGACACGTCCGTGTGTGGACCATGTGGGCCATACGGGTTAGGGTATTTGGGCCGTGTGGGCCAAAAACTCAAGATTTTTCCCTAGGGCCGTACACATCGTCGCGATCGACTGTGGGCCTTCTGTGGGGTCGGTATGTGATTAAATACACTATGAAACATGAAATTGGGTCATCTAATTAGTATAAATTCTGATATCTGTAAGTGTGTTTGAGTTGTCATATGATAGTTTAAACTGAGAGTAAAGTTAAATACGTACATGATTTGTGTCTGAAAAGTCATGCATGATTTCTATTCTCTTTATATCTGATTCTGGGGTGGTATATATTATGTGGAGGAAGTGTTTTGTGAGATGCAATATCTCGCCCATTATACTGGTAGCATAGCAGCAAATATTATGAAAAGTGTCATAACGGCACTCAGTGGTGTGTAGGGCTGGATGGGTCTTTAATACCCTTTATGGTGTGGTGGGATGGTCGAAGGTGGTGTGTAGCGATTGGGGGTAGGATTGTAAATTTGCATATGATTCTAATTCTGTATCAAACGTTCGTCTGTATCTGTTCTGCTATGTAGTTAATCTAAAATTAAATATGTGATTCTGTTTTCTTTTAAGTTACACACTAATTTTCAAAACTCACTCCCATTTTAACTGAAAATTTCAAGCAATCCTCACACTTAGGCGGGTCGGTGCGACGGGTACTCGGTTATATTTGTATTTTGTTTCTTTAATTATTTTAAATTGGACTAAGTGTTTTGTAAAATTTGGACTGTTTGGATATTTTGGGGACTGTGTCAATTTTTTATTTTATTTTAGTTTTTTGCACGATGTTGATAAAATGATTTACCGAAAAATGATTATTTTTCTGCAACCAACTGTTTTTAAGAAAACAAACTTGATTTTCAAAAATATAATGATCTAAGAATTTCCACTACAAAGTATTCGATTTAATTGAGAAACATAAACAAACAATGTTTTAAGTTTAATAATTATGACTAACATGTTTTCTAATAAAATAGGTTTTCAAATAATAAAAGTTCACGATGTTTTTTTTAAATAAACGAAAGCTAGATTTCAAACCATTTTACATAATCACTTTAGATTCGACCATAACGTCTAGGCCGGGTTTGGGGTGTTACATTTAGTGGTATCCTAGCCAGGAAGCAAAACTCGGGCTATAAAAACTTTCGGTTCAAAATTATATTTGTAAAAAAATATTATTTTTACGAGTAAAGTTTATTTCTAAATTAATCTGAAAGATAAGTTTGAGGAATACTGAGTCTCCGGTGCCGATCCTGTAAGTACTTCTGACTTAGAAATACTTTTGCTAGAAAACTCTGGAATGGTTAAAACTGTACTGAGTTAGTTAAAGACTGAAAGACTTCTGAAACTTCTTCCGATAACATTTGAAGCATAAAATATCGACTAATAAATACTAGAACTGATTCATAAAACTTTGTAATGTAGATGATCTTTAAATACGATGAGCACTCGTGGATCACGTAGATGCAGTACCCATGGGCGCAGCAGGTGCCAAAGAGGGGCTTGAGCTAAGTCGTCCTCGATGGGTAGTATGCCTAATCTGGATACGAGTGAGACACCAAGTACACCGACTATTGAGACAGGGTCTCAAAGTAACTCGGCTGGGCTCGGTGCATTATTCTAAGCCATGCTTAAAGTGTTGGAGAGGGTCGCCGGGCCTCATTCTAGTACTGAGAGCCATGGATCGGTAACTGAACGACTCCGGTCTAACAGTGCTGAGTTGTTTAAGGGCGTCACTGGAGTCACCCCAACTGTGGCCAAGTATTGGTTGGGAGCCACCGAGAGGATCATGAACGACATCGACTGCACCCTTAAGTAGAAATTAAATAGTGCATATCTCTAATTTGCGATGAGGCGTATCAGTGGTGGTTAACGATTGAGTAGGGTACTCAGTCAGAGTAAATATGTGGGGGTAGGTTCTGTGGATGCTCGTAGACGCAAGTTTATGAACCTTACCCAGAGAGATAGGACTGTGGCCGAGTATGGGGCCGAATTTATGAGATTGAGTCGTTATGCTCGTGGGATGGTGTCAAATGAGTGTGAGAAATGTATTCACTTCAAAGAAGGGTTAAGGGATGGTCTAAGGAGGTTAAGCGCTAAGGATACGGCAAAGATCGCTGAGGCGGTTAAGCGCGTTGAGAGTGAAAATAGGAAGCGTGAAAGGGGTAAGAATAAGAGGGATTCAGAGCCTTCTAGTTTTACTCATAGGCCTAAAAAATGAGCCAGATCTGATGGGCCTTCGAGAGTTGGGGTTTCAGTTGCTCTTACTGTGGCTCAGTCATGTAGGGACTGTGGTAGACGCCATCTGGGCAAATGTTAGAGGAGGTTAGGAGCGTGTCTACGATGTGGGTCGATGGAGCGCCGAATAAAGGATTGCCCACAGCATTCTGATCAGATGCAAGCTTTAGCTCTGGGATATGTTTAGCCACAGCGAGCAGTTCAGTAGTCGCCTAAGGGTCGTGGTCCGGCCAGGGGTGGTAATGGTATGGGCTGAAGGCAGAGAGCACCGAGAAAAGGTGCTAATCAGATTAAGGCGAGGTAGCCTACGTTTGTTTATGCTGCTAGACGTCGTGAAGACAGAGACGTTGTAGATGTTATCGTCGGTACGTTCCTTATTCATACTGCCCCTTATTTTGTACTCATAGATAGCTAACTCTATTTCAGTTAACTTAAGGATCTTGGTTGAGAGCACTTCCGGAGAGATTACAATACTTAGTCCGTTGGGTCAATCAGTTTGGGTTAATAGATTGTATAGGAATTGTATCGTTGGAGATACAAGGGGTTGTGTTTCTGGCTAATATGATGGAGCTACCGTTTGGAGAATTTGATCTGATTTTGGGAACGGACTGGCTCATGGAGCATCGGGTCAATTTAGATTGTGCTACTAAGAGGGTAGTTCTGAGATCTGAGAATGATGTGTGAGTGGTTAGGATCGGTGAGCGTCGAGATTGCTTATCTAATGTGATCTCCGCTCTTGTGGCAAAAAAGTTTGTTCGAAAAAGGTGTGAAGCGTATTTGGCTTTGTGAGTGACTCAACTTCTATGGGTTCATCTATTGGGGACTTTCGAACAGTTAAAGAGTTTTTGGATGGTTTTCCTGAGGAGTTATCGGGTTTGCTTTTGGATCGAGAGGTTGAGTTTGGTATCAAGCTTCTATCGGGTATAGCTCCGGTGTCCATTGCTCCTTATTGTATGGCATTGAAGGAGCTTATTGATTTAAAAGCACAGCTTAAAGAACTTCTTGATCGAGGTTTTATTCGTCCTAGTGTGTCTCCTTAGGGGGCACCAATGTTATTTGTAAAGAAGAAGGATGGTATCATTAGAGTGTGTATCGATTACCGTCAGTTGAATATGTTAATGGTGAAGAATAAGTACCCATTTTCGAGGATTGACGATTTTTTTGAATTAGTTTCATGAGGCTTCTATGTTTTCCAAAATAGATCTCTGTTCTCGGTACCATTAGCTTAGGGTTAAAGAGGTTGATGTCCATACGACTACGTTTCGAACTTGTTATGGGCACTACGAATTCTTAGTCGTGCCCTTTGGTTTGGCGGATACTTTGGCTGCATTCATGGATCTTATGAATCAGGTTTTTCAGCCATACATGGATCAGTTCATTATGGTCTTCATAGACAACAATATGGTAAGTTGAGCATCATGATGAGTATCTTAAAGTAGTTCTTCAGGTACTCCAAGAGAAACAACTCTACGCTAAGTTGAGCAAGTGCGGATTCTGGTTGAGGAAGGTGACCCTTCTTGGGCATATGGTTTCAGCGGAGGGGATCCAAGTGGATTCTAGGAAAATTGAAGTTGTGCTTGAGTGGAAACAGCCTAGTAATGTTTCTGAGATACATAGTTTTCTTGGGTTTGCTGGTTATTATCGGAGATTTGTCGAGGGTTTCAAAAAATCAAACAAGAGTACTAAATACTTTAGCAAAGTTGGAGTATTGGTCGTAAAGGTTGGGTTTACTAAGGGATTTGTTCTAACCCGCGAAAAATGTCGTGGCAAAACTATGGTGAACTTACTGCTCAAGTGGGTACTAATGTGGTTTACCTCTGTCAAAAGCAAGACCTAAGGTTACTCACCCCTAAGGCACTATATGTCTATAGGCTCATGATTAGTAACTACTATTAAAGCTCAACCCTCTAAACTGTATAAGGTAAAGCTTTATGTCTAGAGTTTACACGAGTATTTCACTCAAAACTCACTTATATTACCCAACTTGGGTCCAGTGAGCCTAATCCTGTCAGTGTCAAGCTACCTTAAGAATCATTGAGCATTCATCAACACTCTCTTAAGCATTTAAACAAAAAAAGCCATTGAGTAAAGCAGTAATATAAACCATATTAATCCATAAACATTAATCAAAGTTAAAACATCATCCAAAGCAAACCCCAGTAGTATTAAGTTAGCTCATACCTAGGCTACACAAATTCAAGAACAGAATCCTCAATATCCAAAAAATAACAATTTAGAACAGAAGAATTGAAACAAAATCCAAAGGAAGAAATATAGGTTAAAAATTCCAATCCCTTCCAACTCAGCATCTTATTGCTCGTCTTTACCAAAGTTAATGGTTAGCTCAACTTACATTTCTTGCTACAATGAGACCTCTGTCCCAGCTCTTGTCGTTTTTTCTTCTTTTCCTTTTTATTCACTTTTATACTTGGGTTGTCCTCTAGGGTAAAAGTCGTCAGCTAATGATTGCTTTTTCCCTAATTTTGAGGTGAATATTCTCTATTACATGTACATGTGGGGGACCAAACACTGAGTGTTCTCATTGTTGATTGGGTGTTTGTCATTTTCTTCACCAGCATTGCCATGGCAACCTTTCATAAGCCTCGGCAAACCTCCATCCTCTACTATCCTTCTCCCTTAAACTTGTCATTCAGCCACAACAAGACTTTTCTACAAGCAATTAAAAGTAAAGATGTAATAAAGTAATCACCATCTCAAGTTCTTAGATGCACCGCTCGATTGACTAGAAATGATGATGCAATTACCTAAAATAAAGCTAATTTTACTTAAGTACAAGCAATTAATTAAGTCTAAGAGTATGAATTATCTCTTTTCAAGAGTTATCATTATGGTAGTAGAGAATTAGCCAAGCTTATTTCTTTTATCATGGTTTGTAAATCAAGCTTGTTTTTCGTAAATTTTATGTTTCTGAGATCGTTGGAATAGGACCATTTTGGTAAAGTGGGTTTTGATAGTTTTAAGTTTAGAGACTAAAACATAATAATGTTTAATTTAATATAAAAAATTTGTAATTTTTTATTCTAGAGATTTATTGAAGGACGAACCTGATAATGGAATTAAAAACGAAGCGCAAATATAAAAGATATGTAAGTTTTGATTTTAGGAACTAAATTGAATAAAAGGTAAAAGTTTAAGAAAATATTGTAAAATGTTATTAAAGGGGTCATATGCATATGTTTAGATATTATAAGGTATTTGGAATTGTTAATTGAGTTAAATTATTATATAGATCAAGAAATGGATCAATCGGTCGATAAATGCGGAAAAGGAAAAACTATTGAATTGTCCTTGGTGTCGTGTTTGTTGCTGATTTGTGTAAGTAAGCTCGTATTGGGTTCATTTTTATTAATACTTATTCATGTTTTTATTATGTATATATATGTATTTGACTACTTGGTTTCAAATAAATATTGAAATTTAGATTAAATGATTGAATTGAAAAATATGACATTTATATGTGTTTGGAATGAATAGAGAGATGATATGAAATGTTAATTGGACCATGTTATATGAGACAATGTTATATATATGGACAGTATATGGAAATTGGTTAAAGGCCCAAGTGAACTTAGTGAATGATTAGGATACAAATGATATGTCATTAGGGTTTAATGTATCAGGTACTTTGTACCAGTGATTTCATTATATCAGGTACTATGTATCGATGACTATATTTTTAGGTATTTTATATCGATGTTCATGTTGTATCAGGCACTATATGTCAGCGTTTATATTTTATCAAGTACTATGTACCAGTGGTGGATACCATACCAATGGCTGAGATCTAGCGTTTGTTGCAGATTCTCCACAGCTCGTGTGAGTAGCATCAAAGTTACCCCAAATATTCGAAGTTAATTTACTATTGTTCCCCAGGCAACACTAAGTGTAACAACCCGGTTTTGACCCTAATCAGAACAGTGGTTTTGGAACCACAAATCTGAGTCTAAAAAATATTTTAATATTATTTTTTGTGTCTGTGATATTTGAATTTGATTGTGTGAAAATTTCGTAAATTTATTTGGTCGTTTTTGTGTTTAATTTGATAAAAGTACTAAATTGCATAAAATGTAAAAGTTGTTAGTTAAAGTGTAAAGCACCTATTTGGTAATGGCTTTTTAACTAACAACTTTTACATTCGGTGGAAAAAGGGCAATAAGCCCATTTAAAAGATAGTGGACGGCAAGATGGCTAAAAAGCCATGCATTATATGTTTTAAATATTATTTTACAAAGGTTAAAATAGTAAAAGAATAATAATGTATATTATATCATAAATATTATAAAATAAAGTCATTTTCTTCACCTTTTTCCACCGAAAACAAAAGAAAGAAACTTTGTTCCTCAAGCTTTAGCATTCGGCCATTTTAGGGATTTTAATTCAAGGTTAGTTTGATTTTAGTTTTTGATAATTTTTATGTTTTTTGCGATCGTTGCTTTGAATACTTCAAAATCCATGTATTAATTTTGTGAATTGATGATGATTTTTGTGTTTTGCCATTGATGAGTGTTTGAACTTTTTGATAATTGTTGATGAAAAATGAAAGATATGTTAAAGATTAATATGTTTTGTATTGAGTTTTTGGTGATTTTGAGTAATAAGGGCTAATTGCAAAAAAATAAATTTTTAAAGGATTAAAATGTGAAATAAATGAAATGTATGGACTTATATGGGTACTAGGAAGATTCGGCCCTTAGGGAGTGTGGCCAAATTTTGTGTATTTTGTGTTTTGTGCAATAAGAACTAAATTGTGAAAATGTGAAATATTAGGGGTAAAAATGTAATTTGCCCATTTATGTGTTCTTAGACTAAATTGAATGAAAATATGTTTAAATGAGATTTATTTGAATATGTTCAGATCAAGAAACCAAGAAATCAGATTTAGATCGGGGGAAATCGAAAGTAGTTGAGTAGCCGATCTATTAATCGACGACATCCGAGGTAAGTTATTAAGCATATATTTTGTATCGTTTTAAATCATCTTAGAATCTATGTAATTATGCTGAATTGAATGGTATATATATACATGTAGTGATAAAATTATTGAAATAAGATGTATTGAGTTGTTGACTTTCGACACTAAGTGTGCGGGTATAAAAATTTATTATAATGAGATTAGAACTAAGTGTGCGAGTTTAATTGTAAAGCACTACGTGTGAGAGTTTAATGGTAAAGCACTAGGTGTGTGAGTTTGATTATTAAGCACTAAGTGTGCAAACTTATTAAATATTTTCGAATAACTATTAACGTTGAGTATTTGACTTATTGAGAAATCATGATTAGTAAAATGAGTAAATACTTGGGGTTCTTGAGTAATAACCGTTATGGTGGTAGTCAAGGTTGAGCTTTGTAAGTATTAAACCTATGTGGTGATTATATTTGGAATCATATATATATAAGATGATTCTTTATATTACATGATGATGAAATGCATAATGTATTTGGCCTTGTATTTAAATTTGAAGAAATGCTTATGGTTGAGTAATTATATTGATTTTAGTTAAATCATAGTATTAAGTTAATAATTATCTTATGATATGGTAAGGTAAAGGTAAGATGATTTAGGAGTATGAATTGGTTCAATATTATTCGAGATATCAAGTTAAATTGTAGAGTTTATTTGCTTGTAACTTACTAAGCTAAATGAGCTTACCATGTATTGGATAATTGTTTTGATGTATAGATTTTGGTGATTGCTACGTGTTCGGGGATCATCTGTGAAGCTTGTCACACTATCGTCCATAATTTGGTACTTTACCAAGTCGTTTTCGAATAAATGGCATGTATAGCGTAGTTGAAATGTTGATTTTGGAACCAATGTATATAGGTGTAATTAATAGCCATGCAAAAATGGCTTATCTCATTTGGTTTGAATTTGGTATTAATGAATACGCTTTAATGGTCTAAGATGTAGTATATGTTCATGTTATTTTATGCATGGTTTGTTGGATTTTGGTATGACATATATTCGGCTATGGTATGATTGTTAATATGTTATATTTGGTTTTATTGTTTTTGACATATTGGATGGAGATGATTAAGTAAATTGTATGTTCGGCTTAATTATTTGGATTACGGATATAACATGTGATGTTAGGGTGGTTGACTTGATTTTAAGGTAAAATACATGCTGAATGTGTATGTACTGAATGAGATTAAGTTGATTGGGTATAAGTTGGATGTGATAAAAATGACATATATATAATCTAATTGCCTATGATATGATGATTTATACATAGGTTGATTTGAGTTTAGTATTTATGAATAATAGTACAGGTGTATGGAAGTTGCATGTAATATTAGATTTAATCATGTGCTCATAATGTTAGAACTATAATAATTTGGTCATGGCATTTTATGTGCATAAAAATTTAAATCGTTAAGCGTATAATTTGTTTGGTTTTATTATGTGTTCGACTATGGTGCATAAATGAAAAGAAAAATTTTATTTAATGAGTTATGAGGTTTGTTCAGATAGACTATGTAGTTGGTTATGTTTTAAAAAATTTTAATTTGTGATTATTCTGAATTATGTTATGTCCGGTAATACCTAATAACCCTAGTTCAGCGACGGATATGGGTTAGGGGTGTCACACTAAGTATGAAATTGAATTGAGATAAAATATGTATTGGAATGGAAATGTTAGCTATAAATTGAATATCGTTGTGATACATAATATTTTATTTACATGTATAAAATGATGTACTAACCAATTTGGTAATGTCATGAAAGATGTAAGGTAACAATGGAATAACATGTCTATATGTTATTTTCATTAGTTAAAATATGAACTGTCAAGTGCATTGCGTTTAATTTCATATGAACTTGTTAAGCTTTAAGTAAGCTTACCTTTGTTTTGTTTTTTCTTGTAGATTTTCAGAAAACATGTTGTCAATTGGATCATTTTCGGAGCTCACATTATCCATCAACCCTTTTGGTAGACTTTTACTTATTTTAGCTTGGTTATAAGTGGCATGTAAATAGGTGTAAATGGTTATATAATATGAAGTTAAGAATTATGCTTTTAGGCCATTTTGATGTGAATGATGTGTAATAGTAAGCCTTCATGTGTAATGACTTATTGTGGCATGAATTGGTTTATATGCTTGGGATTATGTTAATGATACTTTGGCATTTAGAAAAGATGATCGTTTTTGGATGTTTAGGTATGAATATTGTGGTATGAATGATGATAAATGGTTGATTGTGAATTGTTGAATTGAGGTGTCAATTGTGGCATATTGGTTAGGCACATAGAGTGGTGTTTTAAGTTGTATTTTTTGTATGTTATCGGTGAATATGAATAGGTATGAGGAATGGTATAATGCATGCTTGAGGCATATGTTAGCATAAGGTTCTATAACTTGCTTTGAAAGGTTCTTTTGGTCTACACGGTTTAACATACGGTCGTATGCCATACATGGGCATGTGGCACAGTCGTGTAGTCTTTATGGATTGGGAAGTGATTTGTGTACATGGCCTCAGTGAGTTACACGGTCTGGATACAAGACTGTGTGACTCCAACTTACACAGTCTCAGTCCGTTACACGGTCCAAGAACACTATCATATGACTTTAAGTTGAATTTTTGCATATAGGTCCACACGACTTCAGTTGGTTGCACGGTGGCGACACGGTCGTGTGACACCCTCCAACATGAATTCAATTAGTGGCATGGCTTTGTGACACGATTGTGTGACTTAGTCACACACGGCCAAAGCCTATCACATGGCTGTGTGACTCTTAATTACTGAAATTTTCTTACTTTTTTGTTTAGTTTTCAATTAAGTCCTTATTTGATTTCAGGTTGATTTAAGAGCTTTTGTAAGCTCATTTAAGACTCGGTTTTGGTTGAAAATCATATTATACTTAGACTATTGAATGATTTATTGTTTGATTGAATGTTTAAGCTAAAATCATAGGTGATAATTGTTGTTACCTATCGTAGCATCCTATAGCTTGGGTCCGACGATCGGACCGAGTGTAGAGTGTTACAGAACACTTCGGCGTTAAAGCATCAAGGTTAAATGAGAAATGAAATGATATCAATAGGTCCTTCGAGGCGATATTGTGACAATGATTATTAGGTTCCATAAAGGAATACTGCGACAGCGATAAGGTCTTACGGGGTGACACCTCAAAAGAGGTCTAATGTGTATGACCATATCTCGGCTATGGCAACCAATAAAGTTTGCCAACACACTAAACATGTGGTAGTCTACCAAGATGTTAAACATGGGGTTATATGGAGTTCGTCAGGACAATAAACACAGGGTAGTCCACCAGGACAATAAACATAGGAAATTTCGCCAAGACGTAAAACATAGAGATCAAAATTGGAAAGTCCGCAGCTCAGTATACCAAGAGGGATGCCAAGGCTTAAAGTAGGGTTCGCGATGTGTCTAGTGTTATAAGTCACAAGAATGAATGAGCTTGGTGTGTTTGAGGAACACAGACCACTAGGATAATGAAAGAATTCGACAAAGGCAATGATAAGTGAGGCCAAGGATACATTTCAACCCTGTTAGGGTGAAAAGAGGAAGAGACTCCTTAGATAAGAAGGTATACATAATGTACGTCAAACCAGTCCATCAGGGAAGTTGCGGATCCCACATGGTTTAAGCAGACATGGAATACGCTATTATAGGATGCAGTCATAAATAGTAAGCCGAAAAAAAGTCAGTCGAAATATTGGATAGGTCGATAAGATTCATTCGTGGAAAGAAATGTTTGCTCAAGGCTGAATGGCGAGTAAAGTCCGTCAAAGAATAGTGGAAAGTGGAGGTCCGTAGAACCATAAAGAACGGTAAAGGTCTTGTTGATCTACAAAAGGTAGGAATGACATGTCTAATAAAGCCTCTTTAAAGAATGGACTGAGAAAGCAAGTGTTATGGTGATGTGTTGTGGGCACTAGTACTCCAAGGTAGTGAAGATATGGTATTTTGGTAAAGATCGTAGTTATGGTAAATACTTGGGTAGTCGCCAGCCAAAAGTAATGAATGACTAGTATTAAAGATACAGAATAATGAGAGAAGGGGAGTGAAGTGAAACCCAAGAGTGGACATGGTCAAGACCAGACGAAGGTCTAAGACAGCCAATAAATGGCTCTGAATGCCCAAGGCCTGGGCCTTATCACTAAGTTCATAAAATCTTTTATAAAATTTAGGAAGTTTAATTCTGAACCAAAAATCTCCATTACTTAAGTTTATGCAGTCTTACATGCATTTTACATACAAAATCTCACTAAGTTCTCTTGAATTTATAAAATTGCTGCTTGAATGCAGGTTAGATAAAGACTGAGCAAGCCAGACTCCACGAAAGTTAAGTGGTGTACGATAGTTGTTCATATATATAAAGGGGCACCCGTAGAAGCCTCGCCTCAGGGTTTAAGTTGATTATATATGTTTTCGAGTCTTAATCTAAAGATTGTAAATAAACATTGGACCAAGGTCGTAAGAATTAGTCACCAGTTTTGTATAATTTTTAATAGTAGTTAGATTTTCAAAAAAAATAGTTGTTAAAGTATATAAATAATCTGAAACAGAAGTATCAATTAAGTCATTTGGGTTAGTGTAGCATATGGTACCCGAACCTGGAGATCAGGCCGAGTATAGGGCGTTGCATGCCGCCCAATTGATGAATCCCATCCCTAACCGCGAACATATATCTATACTTTGGATCTTTAATCCCCCTAAGTTAGAGAACCCATTGTATGTTCTCTGTGGTTGCTGTACATAAAATATGATCATTAGCGGTAAGAAAGTCCTCATCTTGAATCTTACTTTTTCCCTTTTCTAACTTTCTTTTACAAACTTGGCATAGATGAATACGAAGTAAAGAAGAAGAAGAAAATAGGCAAACAAACAAGAACTTTTCTAGAAGTAAAAAATGGTAGATAAAACAACAAAAGAAATTACCAAAGAAAAAGAGAAAGTTGATGAACTTCGAAATAAAATGGAATAACACTAGAAAATAAAGAATCCTTGAATTCAAAAAAAAATTGCTCAAAGATTGTAGAAGTAAGTTTCCTAGCAAATAACCTAATTCCCCTATTAATGGACGAAAAATTGAGTTTGAAACATTTGAAAACTAAGGAAGGAATGCATTCTCAAGTGAAATAATCATTGTAATTGGTCTAATGAAACGATGTCATGTCAAAAGATGGCATTTTCCCCTTTTAAAAATGTTTGTATATCTCAAAGTAACCACAAAATAATAATTAACTTTTTTATAGACATTCCAAATGGGAAAGGCTTCCCTTTTGCCAAAAAAGCAACACCTCATCCCCTGAAACCTCTAATCTTAAAAAAGCTCACTTTATAAACTTCTCTTTAACTAGGGGAAATTGTTATACCCCCACGCTTAGATACCTTCCATGCATGAACAATTGTTATACCCTCACGCTTAGATACCTTCCATGCATGAACATCCTACACCATGGAAAGAGCATGGCCACGACACCATCAAGAATAATCGTCACATAAGATCTAATCTCATTAATATTTCAAATAGCTCAAGACTCTCTGTAACAGCCTGGTTTAGACCCTAGTAGGATAGTGGTTTAGGGACCACAAATTTGAGTCAAAAAATATTTTAATATTATCTTTGGTGTCTACAGCATGTTAATTTATGTGTGTGAAAATTTCGTGTGAAAATTTTATCGTTTGTGTACTCGATTTTAAAAAAGGACTTAATCGCGTAAAATGAAAAAGTACCATGCTATTTGTTAAAGTGTTAAATTTCTTTAATTAATTAAAGGTGAAGTCCTTAAGTGGATATTTGACCATGGAACAATGTAGTGTACGGTCATGGGCTTTTGTTATATGGTTTTCTAATTAATTTATAAAGGTTAATTTTGTAATTTAGTTAAATATGTTAATATAATAAAACATAAAATAAAGCCATGCATTAGTTCATCTTTCTTTCACCGAAACAAGAAAAGAAAAAGGGGTTTTAAAGCTTTTGTACATTCGGCCTTGATTTTTCTTGATTAAGGTATGTAATTTGCTCAGTTTTTTTGATAATTTTAATGTTTTTGAGATCGTTGCTTTGAATACTAGCTAGCCCATGCTTGAATTTTTGAATTGGTTGCGTATTTTGTGATTTTCCATTGATGAAAAATTGTTGTTTTTGTTGTTTGATGATGAAAAATAAATATTTGTTGATAGATTATTAAATTTTGTTAAGTAATTTTTGATAAAAATCCAAATTAGGGATTTATTTGTGAAATTTGTAAATGTAAGGGTTGAAATGCGAAATAAATGAAAGAAATGGGCTCCTAGGGACCCTAGTGAAATTTGGCCAATCTTGGGTGTGGTGGAATTTTGAAAATTTTGTGTTTTGTGAAATAGGGACTAAATTGTGAAAAATGTAAAATATTAGGGGCTAAAATGTAATTTGCCCATTTATGCATTTTTGAATAAATTTGAATGAAATGTGTTATTAAATAGCCAAATTTGAATTTATATAGATCAAGAACAAAAGAAAACGGAATTAGATAGGGGAAGTCGAAAGTGGTTGAGTAGCCGATTCCATCTATTCGTTTTCGTACGAGGTAAGTTCGTAAGTAAATAAATGTCGTTAAATTTGAATAAATATGTTTTATAAATGTCGAATTGAATTTTAATGTATATATGTGTAAATGTTGAATTGTTTTAAGCATGGGAGAATTTTTTACGAGCTTGATTCGATTGAATTCGACATCTGAAAGCCCCGTACAAACTATAGGAATAGTTAGGATACATATGTCATGACATAGGGTTTCGATATGTGATTTTCGTGTAAGACCACGTCTGGGACGTTGGCATCGATTTGAGATTTACGTGTAAGACCATGTCTGGGACATTGGCATCGTATATGATTACGTGTAAGACCTTGTCTGGGGCAGTGGCATCGTTATTTGATTACATGTAAGACCACGTCTGGGACGTTGGCATTGTACGAGCTTTTTGAGCTATCCGCATATCCTTTTTTATTCTGAATGGTTCTACGGGCAAAGACATGGCAAGACCGAATGTGAGTTCGATTTAAACGATTAAGGTATGTATTAAGTTTATACGAACTTTGAAAGAAATGGTAATTGTTGATGATTAAACTGGTTATGTGAACCTTCTGAGAAATGGGATTATAGATGTGTACGGAATTAGTTAGATTCAGTTGTTTCGAGATGAATTATGAATGTTCTTGTGTTAATTCTTTTGCTTATGGCTTACTAAGCTTTCCAAGCTTACTTTGTATGCTTATTCGTTGTTTTATAGCTTTTGAAAGTTAGCTTGAGCTCGGGATCATGGAGGAATGTCATCACATTATCGATATCTATTTTGGTACCTTGAAAGAAAACTTGTATTTATGTCATATGGCATGCATAGCCTAGCTTGATATGCTTGGTTTTGAATTGTGTATATACAGCCATGCGAAAATGGCTTGATTATGTTGCTAACAGTTGTAAATATTTAGTCATGGTATAAGTTCCTTTTGGAAAGTATGCTTCATGGTATATATGTATGAAGTATTAGTTTATGATTCAGTTATGTGATGTTAATGTGGTGATGGTTGTGATTTTGATCATTAAAAGTTTATATAAACTAAGTTATACATATATATATGATTGCTTGTAAATTTGATTTTTAGGTACGAATTATAATGGTCATTTTATTAGTTATAAGTGACATATTGTTTTGATATAAGATTATGAGATAGTGTGTTAAGCTTAATTTTGAGAGATGGAAATGGTATGAATTATTGAGAGGTTGTGCTAATGACCGAATAGGTGATGTTTGAATGGTTGGTCTAAACTTGATAATTTATATGCGAGATAATTATGCTTGAATTGTCAATGGTGTTTAATCGATAAATATTACAATAATGAGACGGGTTTATAAATTTATAAACTATCCTACTAGCCGAATTGATGTTAAAATGAATGGTAAAGTATGCACATGTATATGCTAGAATGGTTAGTTGTTTAGGTTCGGTTTCTTAATGGTTCATATTGATATGGTGACTATACGTGTATATATATAGATGGTATTAAAAGCATAATTTACCATGTGGTAAGTTAATAATTTATTTGGTTTAATATGTGTGTGTATAGAATTATGAAGTAAATTGTTTAATCTTATTAGGTATTTTAATACTATTAGAGAGTTGAGCATATGATTCGTGTTATATATTTGTAAGGCTTATATTGTATGGCTTTTGTTTTTAAGGTGAAGTGTGCATAATAAGATAGCATCAAAAGCATGTTCAATTATGCTGTAATATTACTAATTCACATATGTGAATGCATATTTAGTAGTGTAATATGATTTGATTAGTTTTAATAAGCACATGTGCAAAATTTGTAATGATTTATGCTTGAATGTATTAACGTATGCGCATGGAATTGTAGTGTAATAAGCTTTCATATAATTTGATAAGTTGAATGTCATGAGTGAGACGTATGTATAGTTCAAATAGTGGAGTTAATAAGCATGTGTAACAAGACTTGTGGCAAGCTAGTTGATTTGAACATGTGATTGAAATTTTTGGAGCATAATTTGTATATGTGAAAGAGTTAAATAATTATGTTTTGATTTTGTTAGTTATATGTTTAATATGACTGAATGTGATTTATATGATTAATTTGATGGTTACTATTTGAATTTGAAATTTATTGTAAATGAGTTATTTTAACTTTGTACATGATTTAAAATGAAAAACTGTTATAAGTTGTGTTTTGGTCGGTAATGCCTCGTGACCCTAATCCGGCGACGAATACGGGCTAGGGGTGTTACACTCTCCAACCCAAAGATGATCAAATTGGGATACATTTAGGTCATACCTTAACCTAGGTATAAATTGGACTCGATCAAAAAGGCATTCATTATATGACAGATCTACTCAAAGCTCTTCTTCTACTATAAATACCCCCTCTTCCAAGGCTATGAGGTATGAGATCTACCATATAACCCACACTCTGCTTGAATACCACCTCTAAACTTCATCTTTAGTGGCTCTCTCTACCGCCTATAGTAAGAATCGTCACCATTGTACACCTTAACACTTGGTATAACTTAATTGTTATAATAATTTTAAAATTAAAAAAAGTTAAATATGTTTTGTCTGATTCATCTTCGATTCTTTCCGACTCCTTATCCACTGTACTTTATACTAATTTGATTATTAGCTGTAGTTACTCAAGCATATATTTGCATTTGAACTTTCTTTGTAATAGTTAAACTTTACAAAAACAAATTAGATGCTTGATGTTTTTGAAAAAAAATCAAATATCTAGTATTTACTTCATAATTATATATTAAAATTATGAGTAAACTACACAAATGGTCATTAAACTAATGTCTTCGTTCTATTTTAGTCCCTGAACTATTAAATTTTCCTATTTAGTCACTAGACTTTTTTAAATCAAATATTTTTGTCACTCTCCCGTTAGTTGTCACTAGATGAGTGACGAAAAGCTGACATGAGATTTTTTTTATTAGTTTAATAATAAATTTAGCTTTCTAGTGTTTACACATTCTATAAATTTGATCCTTAGTATAAAATATTCCACAAATTTAGCCCTCAATGTTTATAAAATTTTTCATTTTAGTTTGAATTCTAAAAAAATCAATAAATTTAGTCCTTAAAATTAACAATAAATATAATCTTTTTTGAATAATACAGAGGCAATATTTATTAATAAAAAAGAGGTACACTTATTAAAGAAGCTAAACAAAACGGTGTATAATAAATAAAGATAAACAAAAGCCTCGGTTCCCAAGGAGAGGAGATAAAAAAGACGAAAAAGCAAAACCCAGGATTTCAAAACTAAACCAAAAGTGTGCGAGGAAACTCCAAATCGAAACATAAAGGAGCCCTGGCTGAGGATGAAGAAAACCTTAGTCTAGCGCAACTAGGATCGGGCATTCAGCCTTCATCGCCAACACAGCCATAGCAGGTACATCTTCTACCCAAAAACGGACTTCCCTGAAAGTAGATCTTGCTTTAGCTAGAATATGGGGCCACCCTATTCGCATTCCGATCAACAAATCTAAAAATTATTCTATCAAACATTCTAGCTCTTTACTTAATTTTCAACATAAACCCCGATGGCAGATCTAGCCCTACCCATCTCAATGATACGCACAATAGTAGATCTTGAGTCCACTTCAACCACTAAATTCTAAAAACCCATGTCAATGACAAAATGCAGACCGTCGAGGCAAGCAAGCACTTCACCCACGAAAGGATCAGAGACAAAATTGTTCCTTACCATTCCACTTCCCAAAACCTGGCCTTGGGCATTCCTAACAACAAAACTAGAATAAGACTAATGGCTTTGGCCATGAAAAGTAGTATCAAAGTTAAGCTTGAGCATCAGATCTATCGAGGGGTCCAGCTTTGCTTCATCGTTATTCTCGCCTCAGGAAATTTCGCTCTTAGCTCCTTTAGTTCACGAACAAGGCTAATTATTTTGGCACTAATTTCTAGTGCATGTTGTTCTTTCCTTTCCATGACATGTCTATTCTGAGCGAACCACAAAGCCCAAATTGTAATGGCGATGATAGACCAGGCGTGGATGTCACTTGATCTTATTAGGTAAGTAAACCAACTCCAGTAGTCCTTATGGTTAGCAGATAGAGACCATTCAAGATTAACCCATCTCTAAACTTCCTATGTAAAACCACACTGTATACTTATATGTAGTGGAGTCTTAGCTTTAATATTGCAACGAGGACACATAGGGGAAGAAGCAAGTCTTCTATTGTAAAGTATAGATGATGTAGGAATAAATTTGTGTAACATTCTCCAATTTGCTATCTTAATTTTGGGAGTGATTTGGAGAGACCAAATTTTTTATAAAAGTCAATATTACCTTGGGTAGAGTACAGTAGATGGCTGTGGCAATCTCAAAGGGAAACAATCTGGTAATAAGATCAGTCTTTCAGAGTCTGTTATTTGCTTTTATTAAATCAGCCACCAGAAATATATTCTCATCGCCTGTATTAAAACTATTAATAGCAGGGGTCCCTTTCAGTAGCCAGTTATCCTCCCAGATGTTAATTGTACGGCCGAACTTGCTCTCCACCTCATTTCGTCTACCAATAACTTCCTAGCCGCAAAAATGCTCTTCCAGGTGAAAGATGGGTAAGAACCAAGCCTTGCATTCCAAAAAGACGTGTTTGGGAAGTACTTAACACTATAAATACGTGCAAGTAAAGATGCAGGATTAGTGAGCAATCGCCAGCCTTGCTTAACTAATAAGGCTACAGTGAATATGCAAAGATCACGAAATCCCAATCCACCAAAATTCTTTAGAGTACACAAATCACTCCATTTACACCAATGGATCCCCCATCTAGTTGAGCTCTTTTGCCACCAGAAACGACACATAATTGATTCCAACTCTAAGCAAAGAGCCTTAGGAAAATAAAAAAAAACATGACATTGAATAAGTCGGAAGCGCCTATAGAACAACTCTAATGAAGACTTCCCGACCTCCCTAAGATAATAATCTGGCACCCCAACTTTGCACCTTAAATCTCATCCGCTCACACAAACTACAAAAAGTTTCTCTTTTATTCCTACCAAACATCATCGAAAGCCCTAAATATTTCTCCATATGGTTAGATTGTCTCATCCAAACCATTCGTTAAATGATGCCGAACCTCTTCAGTAACATTGTTGTTGAAATAGATAAGAGATTTATCAAGGTTTACCTGTTGACTTGAAGCTCTTTCATAAGACTGTAGGATATCTTGGACTATTTGACCACCTTGGTTGGTAGCCTCCCTAAAAAGGAAGCTATCATCAGCAAAAAGCAAATGTGTGATCACAGGACTACCCCTGCAAACCTTTACCCCCTTCAATCTCCCATTATTTCTAGCCAAATTTAGTAAGGCTGAAAGTTCTTCCGTACAAATAAGAAAAAGATACGGGCTTAGATGGTCACCCTGACACAAGCCTCTACCAGGATAGAAACAATCACTCTGCCTGCCATTAAAGAGTTACTAAGTATGAGACTGAAGTAACACATTTCAATACCAGATGGAACCATCGATCAGAAAAACCCAGCTTAGACATCATACCCCTTATGAAATCTTATTCAACCCGATCGTAAACCTTACTTATATCGATTTTAAGGGCAAACGACCCATTATTTCCTCTGCATCTTCCCTTTAAAGCATGAAGGACCTTATATGCTATAAGAGTGTTATCAGAAATGAGGCATCCCGGAACAAATGCACCTTGCATTTCGTCTATGCAACCATCTAGTGTAAGTTTGAGTCTATTTGCTATAGTTTTAGACATAATCTTATACAAAACCAGGTAGAGGCTAATCGGCCTGAACATAGACATTCTATCTGCCCTAGGAGTTTTAGGAATTAACATAATTGATGTAAAGTTTACCTCCGCAAAGTCCATACTGTCATTAAGAATAATGAGGCAAAAATGAGATACGTCCGTGCCAATCACCTCCCAGAAATGCTGAAAAATAGTGCATGAAAGCCATCTGGGCCCGGAGCCTTTGCAGCTCCCATTTCTTTAACCGCCAATCCAATCTCCTCCTTTTGGAAGTCCTAGCCCAGCTTATCATTAGTAGAAGCTGAAATTTTAGGAGTTACATAGTTATAGATCTCATTCGCCCCTTTACTATTCGAACTAGAGAAAAGGTCAATGAAATAACTAATAGTTGTATGCATCATAGCCATATTCTTAGTGTGTTCAATCCTTAAATAATCCTTCAAGCATCTAACCCTGTTCAAACGTTGACAATAAGACGCAAAATTGTGAAAAAATTTTGTATTCTGATCCCCAAACTGTAACCAATTCGATCTGGCCCTTTAACTCCATTAAATTTCCTCTTTATCAATGGCTATCCCATAATCCAATTTAGCTTCAATAATATCCACTAGTGTTGTATCCGATGGGTGAGCCGAATAAAGATCATTAAGCCGTTGTTTGAGAATTTTCAGCAGGCAATTTTTATCCTTTTTAACTCTGGCAGCCCAGCTCTTTAAAACCTGTCCCATAACAACAAGACGATCAGGGACATTGAGATGTTTATTAATACTCCAAAGAGTAGCCACCTTCTTGCTACATGAATCCTCCAATAACCAATCAGCCTCAAATTTGAAAGCCATATAACCCTCCTCCTCCCGAATCGGTCTAGAGGCAATTGTATTCAATAATATCGGACAATGATCTGAGCAAGGACTAACCAAGTGATCAATACGGTAAAACGGGAACAGTTCACACCAAGTTGGGTTTGCAACACCCCTATCCAGTATTTCCCTAACGTTAGTGGCAGCAAAATTGCCATGTTCCTACGTAAACCATCATCCATGAAAACCCAGGTCATAAAGATCACGATCTGCCAAAACTTCTCAAAAATTGGCCATCTGAGTTTCATTCCTTGTATTCCCACCTTTATTCTCCTGATTAGAGACAATCTCATTAAAGTCTCCCATGACAATCCAAGGACCCTAATAAGAATTACACAAATGGGATAGTAATGCCCAAGAATTCACCCGGTCTCTGCTTTTGGGATCACCATAAAAACCAATAAAACACCAATCAACATTCACATCCTCAGTAGAAATTAAAACATCGATATATTTCTCATTGAAACTTCTTAAAGAAACGGAAATACCATCTTTCCACCCCAACGTCAAACCACTGCGGGAGCCACTTGCTGAAACATCAATCCTATTTTGATAATTGAATTTCTCCCGAAGTCTGCCCATTCAAACTTCATCCACTTTCGTCTCAATAAGAAAAATAATTTGGGGATTATAACCCTTCAGCAAATGTTGAATTCTATAAACAGACCGTGGGTTCCCCTACCCACAAGCGTTTCAACTCAAGATTTTCATTGCGATCGGCTAACCTGCCCTGCAGGTTCAACCGAGTGTTCAGATTGGCAAAACATGTTCTGCTTTCCGAAAGTCTCACCCAAAACCATAGAGAAAGAAACTGATTATACATTTTTTGATATGGGTCGTTTCTTACCATTATTAATCGAGATTGGCCTATTTTCCTCCAAACTTCCTTCATTCATTAATTCCAAGTCAACTTGCATTTCTTATTGGGAAGATTTGATTTCCCAGCTAAATTCAACCTAAAAATTCTGCCAACATCAACCATAAATTTAGGGGGATTAGAATCCCTAAAATTTCTCCACTAATTACTTCCAAAAAGTCCACAATTTAAGCCCAATTTCCCTAGGTTTGAGCAGCCAGATGCTTTCGTCGCCGACTGTCCTTTGAGGCGGCGCTTTCAGGGAAATGTCCCATGCCAACAGCAAATCCTTACTACCTTCAACCATGCGAATAGGACAATAACTCTCACCGTGTCCTAATCTTCCACATAGAAAACAAAAAGTAGTGAGCTTTTCATATTTGAAGGTGGCATAGCATTCCTTCATTTTGGCAAAAAGAAGCTTTTCCTCCGTTTCAACGATTTACAGACGTTAATTTCCCCCCGAACTCTCATGAAATTCTGAAAACCCGCAACAATAGCATTCGCATCATACTCTAAAAAGGTGCCAATGAAGTTTCCAAACTGCCTCGCCAAAGATTCCGAATGCATGCCCAAACTAAGATTATGGATCTGGACCCATAAAGCGGTAGAAAGAAGAGGCACCTCCAACGGTTCCTTATTCGGTTTAATCTTTGCTAATAGTAACAAATGGTTGTTGAAAGTTCAAGAAATGCCATTAATAACTCTATCCCAATCCACTTCACAGTAGAATCTAAAAAGAAACGTTTCTCACTAATATTTGTGATCATCACCCCTCCTATAGGATGCCAAAGATTAGCCATGACCGATCTCATAGACTGAAAATTAACTATGGTTGTCGTCAAGAAACAGCCTACCAGAAGGAAATAAGACTGTTTATCATGTACTTCAGATTCTTGGGCCATCTCCCATGCCACCGTCTCTCCTGTTTCTTCCTCATCTTCCAAGCGAAGATCTGCTAATGCTGATTCCATAATGCAAGAACAAACTGAAATAGAGCCAAAACCGAAGGAAACCAAAAATAGAACTAAACAAATGTCATATAAAATACATACACTCAAATGTCACAGAAAGGACATACTATCTCTCCTTCGTAGTTTTTTTTTTTTTTTTTACGATAAATATAATCTTTGAATTACTATTATTAAAGATTAGCCATTTTATTAAATTCATATCTTTTGACTGTAGGGTTTTGATTTCACATGGTTAAACAAACCAATGATGGTCACATCGTTTCTTATCTTTTTATTTATTTAATCTAATGACACATCATAAAAAAAATCCAATGATGTAGATTTATTTTTATTTTTATTTATAATTTACCATCATCCAATAATCAATAATATATATTTATAAGTTATCAAATATAAATCCTAATGATAATAAATGTTCCGGGTGTACGCAATATCAAGGAAATGTCTCTAAGTACAATGTCAAGCACCAACATCTATATTTGTATATAAATGTAAACCATCAATTTATAAAATAACAACTCATATATATATACTTAATTAAAAGAAAAAAAATCATTTAGTGAAATAAATTTTTTTAGATTGAAATAGAATTAAATTTATAGTAATTAAAAAATTACATTTAAAATTTTTTTTGAAATAGAATAAAATTGATGAATTTTGTAAATTTTGAGGGCTAAATGTATTGATTTTTTTTAGAATTCAATCTAAAATGAAAATTTTTGTAAACATTGATGGCTAAATTTGTTGAATATTTTATATTTAGGATCAAATTAATATAATGTGTAAACATTTGAGAGCTAAATTTGTTATTAGACCAATAAAAAAAGCTTATATAAGCTTTTCGACACTCATCTAATGACAAAAAGTGACTAAAATATTTGATTTCAAAAAATTTAGTGAATAAATAAAAAAACTAATAATTTAGTGACCAAAATAAAATGAAGATAATAGTTTAATGATATTTTTATCATTTACCCTAAAAGTATTCATATTTTAAATATCAGATCATATGTTTTTCTCGTTAAAGTTATACATTTATGCTTCTAATATTATAAGAACAGATAAGATCAGCAGCAAGATTGACAAAGTAAAAGATCTTTTGACCCTACCAAAGCTAAAAGGGGCCAATGGTGTGGCGAAAGGAGTGCCATTTGCTCATTCGGTACCCCCAACCCAAAAAAAAAAAAGAAAAAAGAGGGAAGCAAATTTCATGCCAATCCCAAATCTGGGTGATTACCTTCTCAGTTGAGAAATCAGAAGCCAACCAGAAGTGGCCACCCACTTCACCATTGGGACACTTCATCCACCCCTCTACCTTTCCCTAATTGCCCTTACCCATATGACAAAAGGCTAGGACAATAGTTTCCCTTCTCTCTTATCTTCTTTCTCTCTCAAAAGCCAAATAAACTAACATAATACCTTATCCATTTCACTATCTTTCCTTTTCACTCCTGTCCCCTCATTATTACCCCTTTGCCCCCACTTCTCCATAATGCAGTTCAAAACCTCTCTCTTTATTTTTAAAAAATAATATCAGATTGATTTATTTACTTTTTAAAAATATAGTATTATATAATTTAACTAGAAGACAACACCCTCCGCAGCGTCACATCCAAACTTATTGCCACGCCATCCTCATTCCATCTTCTGAGTTGTACTCCAAATGGTTTTCCAACACGTGTTCCTTTCACCAGGGGAGACCAATCTTTATTGAGATTTTCGACGGTCAGGATTTTTGTATATTTTTACTGAATTTTCAGATTCCGTGGTAAACACGTGATTAATGACCAAACTATGTGGTCGCCTTGTACGCAATGTGTATTAGCCGCGTTACACGAAATATTTATTAATTTTTCGTCCCACGATACACACCAAATAATTAAAAAAAGAAAAAGGTTAATTGAGGGTAAACTAAGAAAATAATGTTGATTATAACTAAAGATTACAAATATTCCTCGCATTATTATCTATTCCTGTTTTCGTTTATCGTCGTCCGTCAAAATCAAAATTATTATCTCGTACGGACAAACAAACGGCCGTTCACTGTTACGTCGAACCCAACGTGACGGCATTTCACGATGTTGACGGGATGTACCGCCGAGGGGGTCAATGAGCTGGAGCTCGCCGGGATTTGGTTCGTCGTTCGACGGTACGAACCGAACCATTTGTTTTGCATGTAACGGTTTTTCCTCCATGGAGGGAGGGTTAGTTCTTTGCTCTTCAACGATCTTTTTACCGAATCGCTCATGACCTTGACGATCATTTTCAATTCCTCGTTTCTTCCCACGAAAACCCTAGGCAAATGTTGTAACAGCCTCGAGTACTCGGTCGTCGGCCTAGCGATCTCGAACTCGGAAGCGAAATCGAGATCAATGAGGTACCGGTTTTGGCCCGTGCGTGCTGCGGATTGCACCACGTCTATGAACTCGTAGTTTCCGGCAGTTAGGCCTCCAGAGGAGCTCCATTTGGTCTTGCATATCGCCGCATTGTGGCCTACCTCGCGAAGATAAGCCATTACTTTACGCCTGAAAATTGCTTTATCTGTTTTGAAAAAAGAAAGCATCTCCATTGCTCTCAGAACGTGAGCCATAAGCAGATTCCTGTAAGAATCCGTGTTGTTAAGAGAGGTTGACTTGATGATGATCTCGAGCGAATCGGTAAAGTCAAGGTTTGAGTCGACTCGATCTGAGTCAGAGTTGTAACTCGTTTGTTCAGCTGCATCGTGGTCGTCTTCCAGAAAACTGTGAACAAGCTCCGAGAGGCAAGGCGAATCATCATCTTCAACGACAACGGCGGCAGAATGTTCGCTTCCGCTACTGTCGTAACTGACGCCGACGAGACGAGCCTTGACTCGGTCGTCGAGCGGGTCAGTAACTCGTTTAACTCTTCTATCAGAACGAGCCATTAAAGCATTTTCTATACGACAAACTCGGGTTTGTGTTTTAAGGGGTATTGGTGTTGACTAGTTTTGAGTTAAATAGGAGAGACGGGGAAGAACATAGGGATATGTGAGGGACATAAAAAAAGGAAACCCAGCTTGATTTTTTTTTTCTGGTAAGAAAGTGAATAAATTATATTTACGGGGGAATTTTAAGTCGAATATTCCAATAAATTGCTGTGTTTGCATCATATCAGATTGTGCCTTTTGATATTCGAGTTTAAATGGATAACCGAGCCTTAATATTAATTCTTTTATATATGAAAGGCAACTTTCATTTGAATTTTTAATTAATACCCTATCAGTTAATTCAGTACTATATATTTTTTATTTTATATTCTTGTGATTGTCTTTCAAATCCAATTATATATGACTCAGTATTATTTTAAATCGCACTAATGTTATTATACATAGTTATTATACATAGTTAATATGTACTTTCCTTTTCAATTTGTTTATTAATATTTAGTTGGTATTTAATTTTTTTATCTAATTAATATTTAAATTTAGAATCGATTACATTTTAATATCTCTACCTTAACGTCATTAGAAAATGATAATTTGGCATTGACAACAATCACACGTAATTGATGTCAGCCTCACATTATGATACATGATGAACATAAATAAAAATAATAATAAATTTTAAAAATATATAAATTAATAATAAAAAGTATACATTATTATTGTTTAGATTCATCTAAATTTAGCAATTATTTGTCCATATTTATTATATATTTATTATTAGTTTTATATATTTTACTTTCTTTTGTAAAATTTCACTTTTATATTATTATTTTGAAATAAAAATATAAAAAATGAATTAATAAAAAGTATTAAAAATTTTCACATGAACCTAGACAGCAATATGTTGAGATTTATTCTAGATGTGTTTTTTTTAACAATTTTATTTATTTACTTAAAATATCATGTTTTCATATTATTATTTTCAAATTAAAAAATATGTAAATTTTAATAAAATTGGAAAATATACAAATATTTTAGAAATAAAGTATAAAACTTTGTTTTACATCAAGAAATAATATGGACAAATAGTTGTTCAGAGTACAATGAACATGGACAATATTTGTCTAAATTTATTCGAGGAGGCATGCTTTTTTAGTAATATATATTTATGTTTTATAAAATATCAAGTTTTTATATTATTATTTTGAAGAATATATAAAATATAAAATTTATAATTTATAAAAAATATATAAAAAGGTTAATAATATTTTTAAATTTTTATTAAAAATATAAATTAAAGTTTTATAAAAAATACTAAAATTTATAAATTTATAAAAAAACATAAAATATATAAAATTACTAAAAAATTGTAAGTTGAGAATGACTCTGAACAAAAAGACGTATAAATACATTTGAATTTGGACAATCATTTCTCTTGGTTGATTCTTCGTACATTTATAAAAAAAGTTTATTACTTTTTATATTTTAAATTTTTATATCTCTTTAATTTGAAAATAATAATAATAATAATAATAATACAAAACCTAATATTTTATTAAAATTTTAAAATATATAAAATTACTAAAAAGCACATTTGAAATGAATTTAAACAAAATGTTTTCTAGATTTAGATGAACCTAGATAAATGGTTATTCAAGTTCATTTTGGATGTGAAAATATTATATTTTTTTTATGAATTTATATACTTTTAAAGATTTTTACTTTTTTTTTATATTTGCTACGTGTCATAATTAGATGTTGTCATGTGTCATGGTATGGTTGCTTGTTAGTTCAACATCATCAATTTTTAACGACGTTACTACAAAGGTATCAAAGCGTGTGATGAAACCCAACTTTAAGTACTAATTAGAGGTCTAAAGAAAAATTTAGATACCAACTAAGCTCAAGCAGACAAATTCAAGAGGTATAGTATATATTAACCCTATTGTAAATTTTTAGAGATTATAGGTTCGAATGAGTTAAGATGTGTAATATCATTTTCAAGTGAATAATTAATTAGGTTAATTGCACTGGACATGACTCGTTCAAAAGTGGGGTTACTCGTTCAAACTCGAAGGCCCATCCATGAGTTGAAAGTTTGGATAAAAATATGATACTCAAAATATGGTTTGGTATAATAAAAAATGAGCTTGAGTAAAAAAAAAAAAACCAATATCATTTTTAAAAAAAGGTTGGACATTAGACATAAATTTTCAAGCTCGAGCATAACTCGACCTGAATGCAAATATATATTTAATATTTTATTTTCTATCTAATAATAAATAACATTATATATTTTATTCTATGTAATATAATTATAAACAAATTTATATATTTTACTTTTTGAAATAATTTTATATGTTTTATTATATGTATTATAAGTAGGGTAAACAACATAGTTGGTCACTAAACTTTCATAGGTTTTATTTTAAGCAACGAAAATAAAAACAATTTATAAATTGGACATTACCATTAACAACTATTTTCTTTTTAATCACTCAACTTCAATAAGTTTTCATTTTGGTCACCTGACATAATTCAGGGTCGTTGTACACTCATTTTAGCCACTCAACCTTATTAAGTCTTTCTTTTGATTACTTATTTTATCTTTTTAAAAATGATTTTAAAAAAATCGTAATTTTAGTTTTTTCCTAACAAAAGGAAAACCTAAAGTTTTATAGGGGATTTCCTGTGTTTTTATAAGAAAAACTTGGGTGTTTATAGGTAAAAGCAAATTTATCTTTTTAATTTCCTTTATTATTATTTTCTTTTTTAGAATTAGTTTTAGTTTTTCTAGTAAAAGGAAAAAACATAGGATTTTATAGAGAACTATTTGGCTTTTTTTATGGGAAAAACTAATTTTTTTTTTAATTTTCTTTATTTTACCCCTTTTTAGAATTAATTTTATTTTTCCCCAATAAAAGAGAAAAACCTGGGATTTTATAGAAAATTATTCGGGAAAAATAAGAAATTTTTTTTATCTTTTTAATTTCTTTTATTGTTTTTTTTCTAGAATTAATTTTTAGTTTTTTCAGTAAAAAGAAAAAAAAAGTTTTTTTGAAGAACTTGGGTTTAATAGAGAATTGAATTGTAGGGAAAACCTTGAATTTCATCTCCGTAGCTGAATAACTCAATTTCTTATAAAAACTCAAATTTTTTTGGAAAAAAATAAAATTAGTTTTTAAAAAGATAAAATGAGTGATTAAAATGAAATTTTATTAAAGTTGAGTGACTAAAATGAATGTATAATGACATTAAATTACCAGGGGTGACCAGAATGAAAATTTATTAAAGTTAGGTGACTAAAATGGAAATGGTTGTTAACAATGGTGCCCAATTTACAAATCTTTTATTTGTGGTGCCTAAAATGAAAACTTATGAAAGTTGGGCAATGTTATATTTTGGAATGAGATTACGGTGTTTGAATTTTAACATTTTAACCATCTCGTAATATAGAGTGTAATCTTATTACAGCTTATTCCTTTGATAATCTTATATTATGGGCATAATCTCAAATTTTGAATTAATTTGCCCTTTGTTTTTATTATTCTAATCAATTTAGACTTTTTTTTCTTAAGACTAATAAAAAATATTTATTTTAATAGTGAACTAGTAGATATTATACATTACAATTATAATCATTATATTTATTTAATAACTTATTTATTAATATATCAATTATGGTTATAACTATAATTATGGTTGTGTTCCAATAATTTTTCATGAATTATTATAATTATAATTTATAAATTTATTTTAACATAATATATTTACTTATTAAAATATAAATTGTAATGAAACATAAGAATTCTAATTATTGGTCATAATTTTATGAAAATTGAAACTAAAAACATATTAAATGAACTAAACTTGTTAAAAAAAAAATTCTCTAATAAGGACAATTGAGTAAAATGTACTTTTAAGTAATCTTACATTCTATCAACTAAACACTTAAATATTATATTTTAACCAAATGAACCAAATAAAATAATCTCACATTTCACCTGTAATTTTACATTTTTATAATACTATTATGGAATATAATCTAATATTCGACGAACCAAATATTCACAAAACCGTTAGCACTAAACCCCCCAAAGTAAAATCAGTAATAAGAATCCTCAATTTATTTTAAAATTATTAATAAGCTTTTATCTTTTTCATGTGAAATGGGTTAAACACTAATTTTTAAAAGGTTGAATTTGTATCCCTTCAACTTATCCATTTTCATTAAGTCGGTGGTATTTGAACTTATATTTCATCACATATTTTAGTTTCTTTACGTTAGGATCGTTAGTTTGTTATCAAACAATGACAAGTAACAAGTTCTCAATAAGACATGGTAAAAATATTAAAAAATATTTAAAATTATATGAAAATTTTAAAAAATATAAATTCTTTTCAAGTTCATTTTAGACATGCTTTTGTAATAATTTTATATATTTCAAATTTTTATAACATATTGGGTTTTTATATTATTATTGTTGTTGTTATTATTATTATTTTGAAGTTAAAAATATATAAAAGCTAAAAAATTTTAAAAATACATAAATTTATAAAATATTATAAATATTATTTCACATTGGAATGAACTTAGACAATTTTTTGTCTAGATTCAAATAAACCTAAACAACAATTTATCTAGATTCATTCCAAACATATATTTTAGTAGTTTTATATAATATTAGTCATAACATATTATATTTATTATTTTTTAAAATTAAAATTTAATAAAATCTAAAAAAAATCTAAAACTACCAGAAAATTGGAATGTATCTAAGCAAATAGTTGTTTAGATGCCTTTAAAACGATTTGTTCTTGTCAAAATAATAATATAAAACATGAAATGTTATAAAAATTAAAAATATATAAAATTATTAAAAAAATGAATTTGGATTAATGGTTATAAAAAAAAGGTGTGAGAAAAAATTTTATATAACTTTTAGAATTTATATACTTTTTAAAATATTGTTTAGATTTCTTATTTCTTATTTGTAATTGTCATGTGTCATATTAATAGGCTGTCATATATTATTGTCTAATTAGTTATTAATGGTGTTAGTGCATAAGTAGTAAAGTGAGTGATAAAATACAAATCTAAATACTAATTAAATAAAAAATAAATACCAACTAGATAGAAATAGATAAATTCAAGGGAATATATATTAGCCCAAAGTAAACCCTAAACGATAATGATTGAAGTGATTGAGAAGTGGCTCCGCATTGATTAAAATCAAGCCCCTATACTTTAAAATGATCCCTTTATTATTAGGTTGAAAATATCCATGAAACTAAAAATTGATTTAAATTCTGAGCTTATGAAAAAAATTTGAGAACTACATTATAATATAAACGATAAAATTTAAAAAATTATTCCAACCTCACTGCATTCATCCTTTCATATATGTGTTCTTTCTTCCAAGTACGTACATATATATATTCTAAAATAGTTAGTTATAAAATAAAATATAATTAATATAAAATTAAATATGTAATTAAAAAGATAAATAAAACTCTTGATAAGATTTCTTTAAAATAAGTAAAAAATTTTCTCGCTTTACTACAAACAAGTTATATGAGTAGTTAAAAATTATTGATTCTGATTAATTTATAGCTAATCAATAACTAAAATATATAGAAAAATAATACCCTAACCAAATGATACTAAAAATCAAAGCTGCAACAATGCTAACTACTTTCTTGGATGGTTTTCTTGACAATGTTATTAAGAGTTCGTTTTTCATTGCGATGGTTAAAAGTGTTTTTTTACAATAGAAACAATGAAGAACACTTTGCTTTTGTAGTTAAAAGTGCGGTCGAAAAGTACATTTCCACTCAAACCTAAAAATTAGGATTTAAGTGCTTTGACCTCTTTTGTTTGGAAGTGAAAATAATTAAAATATCTTTATTTATTTAACTATTTAAAAGGTGTAAAAAAATAGATTAATTTATATTTTATTTATCATTATATTAAATTATTTAAATATTTTATGTATCGTTATGTTAAATTATTTAAATATCATTTATCATTATATTAAATTATTTAAATCTTATTTATTATTATATTTAAATTTTTAAAAATATTTTATATATCATCAATTTTACAAATAATTTATATTAATTACTTAAAAGGTATTTTAATTTTATATTTCATTTATCATTATATTAGATTATTTAAATATCATATAACTAATTTTTACTTCTTAATATTATGCCTAAAAAAATATTTTAATTTTCAATTGCAATTTTTTACAACAATAAAAAACACTAAAAACTAACAAACACACTTTTACACAACATTTTTCTATCCTACCTTTCCAAAATATATTTTTCAACTGCAATAGCAGTGAAAAACTAGCATTAACTCTTTAAGTGCCATTGATTTGAAATTTGTCATTTGTTAATTTGGGTTTCTCTTAAAATCTCAAAAAAAGAAAAAAAAGAAAAAAGAATAGTACTTAAAATTATTAATTTCATCTAATTTTTCCACCAAAACTCCATAGCAGCCAATAAGAGTATGGCATGTGGTATACTCTTACAGGGCATCATACATCTTTTAAATAAAAACAAAAGGAATTGATAATTTAAGTATATTTTTAATAAATACCTAACTAAAAAACAATATAATTTAGGAGTCAATTTTATATTTAAACTTATTTGCATCATATTGGTAATAGGGATTAAATGTATCACTTTTAAGGTATAAGTACTAACTTGAATTAATCTCCATAATTCAAGGACCTTTTAAGTAAACCGAACAATAACAAATTTATTTAAGAAAAAGAGAAGAAAAAGTTGAGACATTGAAAGAAGGATATACGGTATACCCAAATTATATCCGGTTTTAAGGGTGTAAACATGGGAGCATATCCAATGGTTCTAAGGGTTTATTCGATATAATTTGATTTGATTTCATAAGTGTTATTTATTTTATTTTAATTACTATTTATTAAATGTTTGGTTGGGATGAGGTGACACGTAGATGAATGAATGATTATGGGGAGAAGTGGGGCCCCGAGAGAGACTTTTTGGTAAGGTTGCCTTTGCCCCTTCATGAATTGAAAGGGAAGGCCAAAGGCTATAATAATAATAATAATAATAATAATAATAATAATATCTTACATTTTGCTTATTTTCTATTGGATTACCTTTCACGAAATGCCTCACAATTCATCACATGCATTATGTCTTAAAAGTTCAAATATCACCCTCAAACAATAAAAACCCTTATATGTACATATATGTGTGTGTGGATATGTTACATCTTTATAATATTAAATTGTTTATTGATAAATTAATTGGACATTAATTTAATTAAATAATGATTAAAACATTTTTATTTTATAAAATAAATTATAGTAATTTAAAGATGTTTTTATCATTTTTTATATAGAAAAAAAATATATATATATGATAAGATCAGGACCTAAACATTAATATTTTACCATTCAATCAAAGTTTTATTTATTAATTATATCATTTTTTATAAAAAGAAGAGATTCACTTATTAATATTTTAACAATTTAATCATTGAATTTATTAATATAATTGTACTTGTTATGTATTTAAATTTTGAAATAATCTGATATCTTTATAATATTATATATTTTTGTACGATTAATTTTTTAACAAAAATACTACATATATTAAGATTTATGGAATGGTTGTAAGTTTTTTTTACTGAAAATAAATAGTTAAAAATTTTAAATTTACATTAACTTTGACATGCATAATTTGTAAACAAATCTCTCTCCTTTTATAAATATATTTATTTGTTAATTATGTTAATTTTTAATAAATATATTTATTATATAGTTTTGAACCTTGTAGATGTGCAATTATCACGTGCATACAGAGGCGATTCTAGAGGGGGATAGCATGGGCCTCAGCCCCCCAAAATGAAAAATTGCCATATAGGCCTTCTAATTTTTAAAAAAATTTAAATTAGTAAATGTAAAATTGCACTTTGGCCCCCTTAAAATTATAAAAATTCAATTTAATACTTTAAAAATTATAAAGATATAGACTATAAAAAATTAAAATTTCATTCGGCCCCCCTAAAAAATTGTTCTGGCTTCGCCCCTGTGTGCATATCAATTTCAATGCCACAAAAGAAGAAGAGATGAATTTAATGAAACCTTTTTTTTTAACTCGTTTCAACCAAGCAATTCTCAGTACAATAATGAGCCAACACATTGATAAGGAAGTAGCTCGCTTGCTACGTTAACTAACTTTCGTTGTTTTCAGCTAGTGTTGCTGAATAATTGCATTTCATCTTAAGTTAGTTTCATGAGGATACTAGAGTTGGTAAAACAGGTCATAGTTTGGAAATTCGTTAATGTTGATTTAAATTTGAAAAACTTCGAGTTTAAGAAAATCTGAGCTCGAGAAACTTCAAGCCTAAGAAAGCTCAAGACTGTAATAAACCTAATTCTAAGACTGATCTGACCCGAGCCCAAGATAAATCCAACTCAAAGCCTGACTTTATAATTGAACAACCATAACAGGCATTAATAATTAATAAAATTTTATGATATTACTTAAAATATAAATAAATGACAATTCTTTATTTTTCTGAAAAATATATTCATAAGTATTACATATTTATATTAAAATTTTATTAATAAGAAAACTAATTAATAATATTTTTTATGTTAAATTATAAAGTGGAATAATTTTTTAAATATTAATTTAATATAAATATTTTTAATACTATAATTATATATGTATAATAAATATACAAATTATTAATTATTAAAATATATAAAATTAAAATTTAATGATAATATAATAATATATTGTATAACTATTATCGAAACTGAAATTAATTACTTAACTTGACCTTAAACCGATTTACGAAATTAGTATATTACTAATACATAAAATAGTATTATAATATATAACTATTACTAAAAATATTAATACATATATAACTATTATTATCATATAGATTATAATAAAAGATATAATATTATATGATATTATAATGTTTAATTACCGATGCATATATATAAACTATTAATATATTATATTATAGTATATTATATTATATTATATTATATTATATTATATTATAGGAGGGTTAGCTTTTAAATGTATGAAAATTATATGGACTTAGAGCATATTTCGACTAGTACAATAATACACAATAAATTATAATAAGTAATATATAATGTACTCCTAGTATATATAACTATTATTGTAACACCCTAAACCCGACCGAGGCGGATTGACACAAATCTGGTGTGCCACATTAGCCACCACATGAGTAACTCCCCGTTTAACTCCCAACCAAACCTTCATCACACCACAACATTTCAACATAAAGCATGAGTTAAATCATTTTAGTGCAGCGGAATAACATAACCATAAACGTAGAACCTAAGACAAGTGAACATACGATATTTACTGCATAAGGGAAAAGGGTTTTCATATCATAGTAACATAGTATGAAGTCAAACAAGAGATTTTCAGAGTTCGCATAATCAGACAGATGTACACAAAAACATTGAATTTTACTTCCAAGGTTCGCATACATTATAAGGTTCGCAGGCATGTCAAAGTTTGCAAACATATGGGGTCCTACTTATATGGATTCACATACTTATCGGGGTTCCTCATACAAGGATTTATAAACTTATCAGGGTTCACAAACACATATAGGGGGTTGTATGTACAAGTACTTTGCAAAAATTTTGGCTAACTCGATTTAATTTCATCAGAATAGTGCAATACAAACCTTTTGGGTTTAGAGTTTAAATCAGGTAAGATTCTAAGTACATAGAGATGAGCCCACATATAAGGGAGAATGATATTGCATTGTATTTTATTCATATTGGAAGGAAATTAACAAAATCAATCAATCAAGTATTAATTTTCATAGCTTTACTAGTTCGCAAAATATAAATTATAAAAATGAGGAAAATTAAGTCTTATAACAATGGCGAAGTCATCAATTATAATATCACTAAGCCCACACAAATTCCCATATTGCCTCTTTATCCAAGGTTTGCTAGTCCCTTTCCAGAGTTTATGCTTTGCTTGGATCACTCGTGTAACAGCCCGTCCGGCGAAGTCCTAATACTCGATGATTATTTATTGAGATATGATGCTTAGAGTGAATTACGTGGGAGTAAGGTATTAGATATGGCCAAGTATAAGGTTCTGTGAATGTGCCAATTGATGAATTTCGTATTTTGGTGAGCTCGATGGTTTGGCGGACTCTTTTGTGGAGTATACGCCACGCCACTGGGGTAGACATTTTTGTTAAAGTTCGTAGTTTAATAGAACTGGTACCATTTTGGTAGGACTATTTAATTAGTCGGATAAAATCTGGTTAGAATGGAACTAAGTTACTGTAGCTTATAAGACTATAATTTATTATAAGAGTACTTATTACGGGAAACGAGGAAGGGTTAGTAGGATGATTTGACTTTTTCACTAAATCTAGTGTCCGTGTTAAGATGTATAAGTAAGTAGTGACTTCTTGAACAATCTTCACATTTTCTTGGCATTTATCTTCTTTCAAAATTTTCTCTGCACTCACTCTTTCTAAAAACCTAAGATAAAAAATCTACTTGAGTTGGGTTCGCTGTACCAGCCAACTTCTTTGCTTGTTTTAGCTCCTTGGTAATTATGGAAGAACCCTAGGTTATTTTCATGGTTATTTACGTGATATTAGCGCTGTATGTGTTAGTGTAAGGAAGGAAACTTTCTAGTTCTAGGTTTTATGAAAATGTTTCTTGCAAACATGTTTAGTTTCTGGAATAGTGATCTGATAAGTTTAACTATCCATATTTTTGCTCAAGACAATCTTGAAGGTCTTTGTGATAAGGGCAAAGGTCCTGTTGTTTAGACTTGCTACATTTTTTGGTGAGTTCCTTCTTACTTCCATGTGTGTGTGTAATACCTTTGTTTATACCTTGTGTGAGGTAAGTATTCATATTCTGAAGGGATGAAATGTCTGTACATGAAATGTGGTCATTCAGAGTCGTAAGTCTGGTGACGGTAGGTCGGTATTAAAGAGTAAGAACCCTTATTCATGCTTAAGCCACTACCCGCTACTTCTGACAAGGAAAAAATGGAAATAAACTCATGGCGATACCTTTAATGGAACAAGTATTGAACTGGCAGATCGTGATACATGAAAATTGTCATGTAGCCTTTGGTAAGGAAAGAGTATGCTACAAACTAGATTGACAAATCATGACAAAGGAATATGAATGAAGTAAATGAAATGACTACAAAAAAGGATCTTAGTATGTGGCTAACATGAAGAGGGTGGTCTGTAGGGTCAAATGTACATAATGTATATGCCAAAGGAATAGCAAACTGGTGTATAGTCTATATGTGATGATACTCACCAGCTGGCGAACTGTGTGATTGTGTTTAAGTTCAAAGAAATTGCTTAAATTGTTAATGACTATTGGAATGTTTTCTTATGGAACTCACTAAGTTCTTTTTAACTTACCTAGTTACCTTTCCTTCTCAAGCTTACTGTTGAAGTAAAAGAAGTGCTTGGACTATGCCAGAGGACAATTGTTGTCGTGAGATTTCTAGTGTTTTGTATTATGCATGACATGTGGGTTGATGTCAGGATGTTTAATTATTAATGATGAAATTGTATTCAAACTTATGATTATGAAACTATGAATTTAATGAAATTACAGTTAAAGTATTTATGATTTTAAAAGCATACTATTTTATTTAGTCTTGAATGACAAATGATTTAATTTTGTTTGCGCCAAAAATAGTCTAAACTTAATAATTTAATGTAGTGACATGCCATTCTTGGATCCTCCATAAGGATTGGGTTTGGAGTGTTACAAGTTTGGTATCAGAGTCAAGATTTAGTCGATTCTCAGAAAAATCAAAGTTTGTGTCACACCCCTATCGTGCATAGTACACGTCTGGCTTAGTTCTTAACATTATGTACTAAGATAACTCTTCTTTTATAGTGAGATAAGAAAAATGTCTAATAGTTCTAGAGAAGCCATTGATGATGAAATAGAAAGCCATATGCCCACCCAAGAATAAGCTACTACTGCCAACAACGGGGGTAATGCATAGAAAGTATTTGGAAATGTGCTCTTCACAATGATAACTCAGTTGTTTGACCAATTTATGGAAAACCATCAAGAACCCTAGCCATAACAACCACAGCCTAAAGTGTTTTGTCTAACTCAACCTGCTCTGCCTATACCTATTATGGCTCCACCTAAGGTTGATCTTGTCAGAGAGATTCAGAAGAGAGGTGCTAAGGAGTTCCTTGGTGATAAGGGAGATTACCTCACCGTGGCTGAGCAGTGGTTATCTCGTTTATGTAGGGTTATTAAAGAACTAAAATGTACTATTGAGGATAGTCTCTGGTGTGCTATCTCATTGTTAGAAAGGGAGGCTTATCAACAGTGGGAAACCATGGTTAGTGTAACTATTGAGCATATAATCGATTGAGACTTCTTCTTGGAAAATTTTAGAGAAAAATACATTAATCAAATGTTTGTTGAGTAGATGAACAAAGTGTTAGAGTATGCCCAAAAGATCAATCATGAGATGGTTGTAATAACATACTTCATTTATCATGTTTATTAATATAATGCGTTACCATTATTATTTCAGTTTCCTTTCTGTGTGTATAAATAAACTATTTTAAAATAATGTCCTGAGAATAATATGATTATTCTTAAAAGGTTCTTAGTCAAGTATTATTGTTGGCTAGGACAACAATAATGCATTAGGACTAACATGTAGTTGATTGATGATAAAGAGTTGTCATTGATATGGAGTGTCAAAATCAATGCATGAATATGTATATTAGAGAACGACATATTGGACTGACCCGTTATGAGTATGTTGCTTGGATTATTATGTAATTGTCACAACATTACTCATAGTGATTAATATGTATATGATCCTCAAACTTGAGATCATCATTATCCCAACATCATGAGTTATATATTTTGATACAGTCAAACGTACATCGTAACTGGTTATTCTATAAAGGCTGATGTTAGATATACCACGATCTATGTAGAGGGATATGACTGATCGATATAGGATAAGTCCATCCTATATAATGGGAGTAATATCTTAGGCCACTTGATTGAGTAAGACTAGAAATGTATGGCCATGCTCAAATAAGCAGATATGAGATGTCATACTTATTTGTATATCATAGTCTACTCAAGATATCAAGGAACATGGGATGGACTATGCAAGTGTGACTATTCCATGACTTGTGTCCAACCCAGAGATAAAGGACTTAAGGATTAATGCATGATTTCTTGTAATTTAGGTAACAATGATGCATTGCTAGATGCCACTCATTGTTTTTAACATTAGAATCGTTCTAGTATTACTGCTAATGTTACAAGAACCTAAAGGGTCACACCCTATGGTTGAAATGAATGGAATAAAACATAGTTGGTATTGTGTTTGGTTGTCACATGAATTAAATTAATTGTAGAATTAATTTAATTGGGTAATCAAATATCGAACATATTATATGTACAAGGTTGTTGTACACATAATGAGAACATAGTTCTATTAATATATGAATTTGGTTCGTATATAAATTCAAATAAATATAGTTTACCGAAATCATTATTATAATTACACCATGTTTGGTTGGGTGTAATGGATTAGCCATTACACCCCTATTCCGTGGCCCCACTCAATACGCCGTTTGGTTCGTTGTATTGCCCTAATACGGGCCTATTACGTTACGGACGGATTCGGCATTTTCTCTGCTTCAGCGTCGATTTCTAATCCCTTCCAAAAGCAAAGATTATCTATTACGTCTCTGTTCTGATTTTCTTTTTCAATTTTTGCCCTCAGCTTCATCTTTTGCTTCTGTAACTTTCTTTCCAACCATCTCTACGTTTCCCTTTTTTTCCATTGATTGCAGAGGAGACCTAGATATTTAAGGTAATTTTTATTTTTTCCTCCTTCTCCTTCTTCCGTTCTTCATATTCTTCTCCTTCTTCATCCAGGTAACTTTCCTCTTTCTACTTCTTCCATTCTTCATCTTTTGTTTCCAATTTTCCTTAGCTTTGTTCGTCGCATATCTTTTCTTCTCAGGGCTGCTGTTTTGTTTCGCTCAAATCTATGGCTGCTTTCACCTCTTTCTCTCTTTTTCGGTACTCTTTTATTTGTTTATATTTTGTTAATGTTAAGGACAGAGTGATAAAGATTGATTCTGGGTATTTGATTTGGACAGTAATTATGCAACGACTGGAAGGATTGTTGCAATTGTGAGAGCCTCACCACGACTCTCTTCTTCTCTCACCTCTATCAATTTTCTAACACCAAATCAGTCACGCAGGTATTTTTCTTTTCTTTTTATTTGGTTGGGAAGTTCTCTTATTTCAGCATTCAATTGATGAATCTTCTTTTTCCTTTTTCATGTCGGTTTCCTTTGTTGATAGATAGTTCGAAACCATCTGTTAATGCTAATTATGGTGTTGTTATCCAGAATTTATTAGAGAAATAAGAAAATTTAAGTGAAAGAAAAATTAAACATGGGGTGGTCAGTAATATTCCTTGTGTTTCGATATGTAAATAAGTTGAATCAAATTATTATGGCTTGATCACCAAGTTTGTAAATAAGCATGCAGGGATGGAAATGGCTCAACTCATATGTGGAGGTTGTCGAACATTGCTAATGTATACACGTGGAGCAGCAAGTATAAGATGCTCTTGCTGTCACACCATTAATGTTGCACCAGGTACAATTTAATGATTCTGTGCATGTGATATAAATTTGTGGTTGTAATGTTTGGAATTGCAGAAATGGTTCTGTTAAAGAAGAATGGAAAATTATTTTTCTGCTTTTAAGAAAATATAATGCTTGTGGGTTGAAGATTTGTTTCTTCAATTTGTTTCTGCACTGTAAACAAGTTTAAGGAATCTTGTTCATTTTTCTTTTCTAAAAAAGGGGGAATGCAATTCCATTTCCTGACCAGTGCTTCTTTGTGCTGTATTTGGTTTTCCAGCGTTATAATGTGTCGAGCATGGATGTCTTTTTTTACCTTTATATTCTTTGTTTCTATTGTCATTGTCATCTTCGTTTGGTAGTCTTCTGAGCTACTTTAGTTCAAGATATCACTGGTGGATAATGGCTGTTCTAATCAAATTTGAGAGTGAGTACAAACCATACAGTATTTTCTGTTTTGTTTCTTCATTCATCTCATACCATTGGTTTTCCAGGTTGTCTTGCAATACGATTAATTGGTTACCTTATGTTTTGTCAGTTTTTTCTCTCTTTTTTCACCTTCTGCTCTGGGGACATACCTCTCAAATTTAGTCTTACTGGCCATTCACTTATCAAATATTCAAATTTTATGTAGCCTTTCATGTTGGGGTATAGATTTTCTTACATTGCAATATATTAGACATCAATGGTTTAATGGTATCGATTGCCCCTGGTCAAATAAATATCAGTCAAAAGGCTTTTTCTTTGCTAAGTTTTCTAAATTTAACCGGAAGGATTAGAGCTTATTATCCGCTTTTTCCCATTCAATAAATATTTTTTTGAGAACCTTTGTGAGATACTGTACATGCATGAGTATGTTTATAGTGAAAAAGTTAGAACTGTCATTGGCATAATTTATGTTCTTAATGGTAGTGTATGTGATGCGGAATTATGCAATTAGTTTTGAATTTGCTCAACTGTTTAGTTTTTATGTTTGAGCTACTTCTTACTTCAGCTTTGTTAAGCAGTGTTTCTTGCTGAAACTTATAAGTTTAGGACAAGTTGAAAAATCAACGAGCTTCAGCTCTTCCATGATGAGAATTTTTAGCGTGGTCTTTTGCGTCAGAGGTGCTATATCATGCCATGAAATTTAGCTTCATTTCTTTTATGCAATAGATATTGAGGGTTCTATATCTCACAATTGGTGTCATGATGTATTTATGTCTATTTCTACAGAGATAAAGAAGCTCCAAGATTAACTGAGAGTGGTTTCCAATTCTTGGTGTGCATCATGAAACTCATGGCCCTTTTGCCTCTTTTCTGGTTGTCTGTCACCTAAAATTACTTCTCATCTGTGTAATTTACAGTTGATGGATACAAATGCTCAGCTTTGGTATATTATCAGAGAGTATATCTCCAATTCAGAGGTATATTTGATGAGATAATTATTGTGTTCTGCTTGGAACTTGTTTGTTAGAGCTATTGTGTTTTACTGTTGTTAAGTTCTTGAAGGGGAAAGTGGCATGAATTTATTGTAAATTTTTATTTGTTATTGGTTTATTAGTATATATTATCCTCTTAAATGTGAATGTACCCAAGGGTGTGTGACTGTGCGCATGCACTAAAGTAATAGCTTGTGTATTCTTGTGTGCTTGAGCATTAGCAGCTACTTTTAGTTCAAGGGAAAAAGGTGCCATTTCCTATATGGGACTTTTGGTTGTATAAGTGTTTGTGGATTGATGGATCCATATACTGATAAGCTTAATGAAGGAAAAATAGAAATTGGCTCCTTGTCTTGGCCTTACACTGATAAGCTTGTACTTTATATAATTGCTTTTTGATTTGTTGTCTTGCATGAAGTGATCTACTACACCTTCAATGCAGAGAATATTTGCTTAAAAGTATAGGACACAAATGATTAAATTGTAATGTTTGGATATTGACTAATTTTAATTTACCAAATTATATCATAACCTGCTTTCCTTTTTCCTTTTAAAAGAAGCACAGTTTACTAAGTTGAACTTATGGAATTTAATAAAATAAGTTTGTTTTATTTTATTATTAAAACATGTTATTTTTATAAGATTTAAGCTTAAATTTAATCAAAATGATATAGAAGAATGGTATAAGATTGATATAAAATTAATATTCCAAAAAGAATATAGGAGATAAAATGTTAAGTTAGTTGAAATATAAAATTAAAATAACTTTACTCGGATATAAATGAAAAACTCTCATTACATAATATATATATTGATGTATTTTATGGCTAAACAAAATCAGTCCCTTGATTAGTCAAACAATTAATTCGTTTCATATCCTGTATCTTCAAATAAAATGGGGGGAATTATATATTTTTATTAAGTTATATTTAATAATAATTATTTTAAATTATATTTTATAGTATTATATATTATGATTTTAGTAAATTCATATAAGAATATTTAATATTAAGAATTTTATTAAATTATATATTTTTAATAAATTATATTTAATAATAATTATTTTAAATTATATTTTATAGTATTATATATTATGATTTTAGTAAATTCATATAAGAATATTTAATATTAAGAATTTTATTAAATTATATATTTTTAATAAATTATATTTAATAATAATTATTTTAAATTATATTTTATAGTATTATATATTATGATTTTAGTAAATTCATATAAGAATATTTCATATTAAGAATTTTATTAAATTATATATTTTAATTAAAATATATTTAATAATAATTATGTTAAAATATGATTAAATTATTTATTATTGATGTTAATAATCTTATTAAAATTTAATAACAATAACAATAATCATTTACCTAAACAAATTTCTGCTAAGGGTATTCTAGTTATTTTAGTTTTTCCCTTATGCTATTACATCTCCATTCCATTCAACCAGACACAAGACTACTATTACGCCTCTATTCCATTACATTCAACCAAACAATTGAATTGCTATTACGCCTCTATTCCATTACGCCTCTATTCCATTACACCTCTATTCCATTACGCCTCTATTCCAATACAGCGAACCAAACGTGGCCTTAATGTAATTATAATTTTCGGTTTGAAACATTGTTATATTTATTTAATTTCAATTATGATTATTATGTTCGAATAATTATTTAATGACTTATGATTCATTATATATATACCAATTATAAGAGGGTTAAAGAGGGTGTTTTTTTAAAAAAACACTAAAAAATTAAAAATCTCGTTTTTCTTTGCTTAAAAAAAGGTCTAGCAGTCGTCAAGCAAAGTCTTCTCAAAAATAGTTTTGGGGATTTCTTCTGTTCATTGTCAACTAGGTGGATTACGTAGAGGCCGGAGTCATCAAAGGTTGTAGCTTGGTTCGATAGTCGATTAGAATACTCGTTGCCGAAGCGTCACTATCTACTCAGTTTAAAAATTTGATAATTTCGAAACCTTTATTTCACCCCGATTCGTTCTTCGCACATGGATCCATGGTTTGGATCACCGGATGAATTAATTTTGCTGCACCGTGGGGTACCGGCGTTCCAACAGTAGTATCAGAGCCACTTGTGTGATACAGACTCGGGTTTAAATACTTGGGTGATGCAATTGTATGAGACGCATGCTTTAATTTTATTACGTTTCCGACTGTTTATATCGTTTAAGCATAACCTGATAACCTTTCCTTTCGATAATTGCTTAAATGTTAATCATGGTGTTGTGGCCTATTCGGTTTTATTTTATTACTGTTAAGTGTTAACAAATTTGTAATGGTGCGACGGTGGTATTTACATTTTCCAGTAAGAGTTAACTGGTTAGTGGAACAAGGGTTGTTCTGGCATGAAACCTCAAGGATTAAAATCTTGAAAACACGATTCTGTTGATAAAAGTTATCAAATCGTGAGGTTTCATTTGACTGGGGTATGCGTTTCGTACCGCGGGGGCTCCGGCCCGCATCCTCCGACCACCTCAGACCCCATCTTCTTATAGTATGTTTTATGATAAATAAAACTTGGTGGGCCATAAAAGGTTGAAAGGATATTTTATAATTCACCTTAACAAAAAGTTGAATTATTATGCCATTTTTGACATGCACGGTGTTTGAAATGCATAGTTATAGCCCGATGACCCATTAGGTAAAAGGTTGTAATTTTATAAATACGGCCTGCGTGTCATGCCTTAATACTATTCTCTTGTATTTCTTTTCTCATCTTACTCCCTCGTATGTAAAACGAGTTTCTGCATATTGTAATTTGCAAGAGTTGTTGTGGGCTAGACGAGAAGGAAGATGGGCCAACTAGTGTGGACTGATAGCTTGTGAAACGGCTTACACCTTTAGGTTTCCTTTTGGTTCTCCCATTGGCTTGGTTTGCACCACCTTAGTTTATGGGCTATAACTATTGCATTTATTTATTGCTTTATTTATTCATGTATGAGATGTTATGGATGTCTAAAGCATGCCAAATTTTAAATATATTAAAATTTGATAATAATGAACCTCATTAATTGATGAGATCAATTAAAAGGCTAAATGGACTAAAGTAGACCATAATTGGTGAAATTGAACAACCTTAATAAAATCCCTCAATTAAAATATTAAGTCAACATAGCATTCCAATTTTGCCTTCGTTAAGGCCTCGATCAATACTGTGTAGGTTCTGCTAAAGTGAAGTTCTAGTATTTATCTTGGTTAAACGTAAAGAATAAACAAGTGATATTCGCTGGTTAAAATTGGTTAATGACTTAACTAGGTTACTTTAATAGGATTAGAAACCTAGAGGCAAGTAATTTGGATAAATCATAAGATGATTAGAACAATAGTTGTTCACCAAACATTAGGAGTTACATATGATGTAATTAGCAAGTGTTGCTTACCTAAATAACCATAATCTTGAGAGTAAAGCCAAAGCTGACTTAGGAGGAGGTGAAATATGGATCCTTAACCCACTTGAAATACTTTTCGAGAAAGTCTTTCCGAAACTAATATATAAGGGTTATTAATTTTGTAATAAAATAGTGGGAATATCTTTTAATAAAGTCCTTTTAATGATTGATATAAACTTGGTAAATTTACACACGCCTGTTTTATTGTTGTAGATATATTATGGCTGCAAACACTAATACACTCTCATTGCGATCGGTCCTTGAGAAGGACAAGTTGAATGGTTTGAATTTTCTTGACTGGTTCCGTAACTTGAAGATTGTCCTCAAACAAGAACAAAAATTATATGTCATTGAACAACCACTTCCTAATGAACCACCCGTTAATGCCTCGAGGGCTAATAGAGATGCTTACAAAAAGCATCTCGATGGCATGGTAGACGTTGGATGTCTTATGCTTGCCACTATAAATCCTAAGCTTCAGAAGCAACATGAGGACATGGTTGCTTATGAAATGATCGAGCACCTGAAAGAACTTTATCAGGGGCAAGCATGGCAAGAGAGGTTTGATATCTCTAAGGCCCTATTCCAATGTAAGCTGGTTGAAGGTAGTCCAGTAGGACCTCATGTCCTTAAGATTATTGGCTATATTGAAAGCCTGTCTAAGCTTGGGTTTCCATTGAGCCAAGGGTTGGCCATTGATGTTATTCTACAATCGTTGCCGGATAGTTACAGCCAGTTTGTCCTCAACTTCAATATGAATGAAGTTGACAAGACTCTGCCACAGTTGCTTAGTATGTTACGAACTGCTGAAGGCAACATGAAAAAGGTTGGACCCAAGCCCATACTGATGGTCTGTAATAACAAGGGCAAGGGAAAGGCCAAAGTTCAAACAAAGCCCAAGGGCAAAGGTAGGCCTAAGCCTGGAAAAGGAAAAGCTGTATTGAAACCTAAAGGTGGGGTGTCTAAGGAAGGAAGCTATTTTTATTGTGGTGTTACTGGACATTGGAAGCGGAACTGCCCTATCTATCTTGAGGAAGTCAAGAAGGCCAAAACAAGCAGAACATCTGCTTTAGGTATTTATGTTATTGATATTAATTTATCAACTACTACTTCATGGGTATTAGATACTGGTTGTGGTTCTCATATTTTACTTCTGTACAGGGACTACAAAGGAGTAGGACTTTGGCTAGAGGAGATGTGGACCTGCGAGTTAGAAATGGAGCAAAAGTTGCTGCATTAGCTGTGGGAACATATACTTTATCTTTGCCTAGTAGACTTGATTTATGTTTAGAGGATTGTTATTTTGTGCCCAGTTTGACTAAAAACATTATTTCAATTTCTTGTTTAGACAAAATTGGTTTTAAGATAATTATTAAGAATAATTGTTGCTCCTTTTATCTCAATAATGTTTTCTATGGTTCGACACAATTGATTAATGACCTCTATATTTTAGATCAAATGAATCCCATTTAAAACATAAATACTAAAAGATCAAAAATAAATGACTCAAATCAAACTTATCTATGGCATTGTCGTTTGGGCCACATAAGTGAGAAGCGCATATCTAAACTCCATAAAGATGGTCTCTTGGATTCATTTGTTTTTGAACAATTTGAAGTATGTGAATCTTGCTTATTGGGAATAATGACTAAATGTCTTTTTACTGGTAAAAGTGAATGAGCTAGTGATTTATTGGGCCTAATACATTTTGATGTATGTGGACCAATAAATACACAGGCTAGAGGTGGATTTCACTACTTCATTACTTTCACTGATGATTTCAGTAGATATGGGTATGTCTATCTCATGCGCCATAAAGCTGAGTCCCTTAAAAAGTTTAAGGAATTTAAAAATGAAGTACAAAATCAGCTAGGCAAAACTATCAAGACACTTCGATCTGATCAAGGTGGAGAGTATTTGAGCCTAGAGTTTGATAATCTTTTGAAGGAATGTGGGATTGTCTCACAACTTACTTCTCCTAGTACTGCTCAATGGAATGGAATTTCTGATAGAAGAAATCGAACTCTGTTAGACATGGTTCGATCCATGATGAGTCATGCTAATCTACCGACTTCTTTTTGGGGACATGCACTTGAGACAGCTGCTTTCACACTAAATCGTGTTATATCTAAATTGGTTCAAAAGACTCCATATGAGATGTGAACTGGGAAATGTCTCAGTATTTATTTTATGAAAATTTAGGGTTGCAAAGCTTATGTTAAACATCAGACGTCTGCTAAGCTTGAACCCAAATTTGAAAGGTGTATTTTTGTGGGGTATCCGAAAGAAACCAAATGATATTATTTCTTTAATCCCACTGAGAACAAAATATTTGTTGCTCAGACTGGTGTCTTCCTAGAGAGAGAATTTGTTTCTAGAAAAGGAAGTGGGAGAAAGATTGAACTTGAAGAAGTTCAAGAATCACAAAATACCACTGAACCAGAGATAGAACAACAACAAATTCCACAAGAAATTGAGGAAAAGTAACTGCTGTAGAAACACAACCACCACGCAGATCTTTAAGAAACTCCAAGCACCTGAGAGATATGGATTTCTCATTACAACGCATGGTGACGTTCTTCTTATAGATCAAGATGAGCCTAGGACTTATCAAAAAGTGGTGACGAGCCTAGACTCTGAGAAATGGCTTGAGGCCATGAGATTTGAGATGGATTCCATGTATGAAAACCAAGTATGAAATTTGGTTGACCTACCCGAAGGGGTTAAACCTATAAGGTGCAAGTGGGTTTTCAAAAAGAAAACCGACATGGATGATAATGTACAAACATACAAGGGGCGATTAGTCGCTAAAGATTTTCGCCAAGTTTATGGTGTTGACTATGATTAAACCTTTTCTCCTGTAGCTATGTTCAAATCCATTAGGATCTTGCTTGCCATAGTTGCATTTCATGACTATGAGATCTAGTAGATGGACGTCAAAACAACTTTCCTTAACGGGAAACTTGAAGAGGATATGTACATGACACAACCTGAAGGTTTTTTCATTCCAAAGGATGCTAGAAAGATATGTAAGCTACAGAGATCCATTTATGGATTAAAGCAAGCTTATCGAAGTTGGAATCTTCGTTTTAACGATGCAATCAGAGAGTTTGGTTTCATCAAAAATGAAGATGAGCCATGTGTTTACAAGAAAGTTAGTGGGAGCACTATAACATTCTTGGTACTGTATGTGGATGTCATACTTATCATAGGAAATGACATACCTACCTTGCAGTCTATTAAGACTTGGTTAGGAAGCTGTTTTTCTATGAAGGACTTGGGCGAAGCCACTTACATCTTAGGAGTCAAGATCTATAGAGATAGATCAAGAAGAAGGTCTAAGCCAAAGTACATACATAGATAAAGTACTGAAAAGGTTTAGTATGAAAGAATATAAGAGAGGATTCCTACCTATGAGACATGATATTTCACTCTCGAAGGAAATGTATCATTCAACTCCACAAGAGAAAGAACGCATAAGTAAAATTCCATATGTTTCCGCTATTGGATCTATCATGTATGCCATGCTATGTACCCGTCCAGATGTCTCATATGCCTTAAGTATGATGAGCAGGTACCAAGTAGATCCCGGTGAAGGTCACTGGACCATAGTCAAGAATATCCTTAAGTACTTAAGAAGAACTAAGGATACGTTCCTAATATATGGAGGTGAGGAAGAGTTAAGTGTAAAAGGTTACACTGATGCTAGCTTCCAAACCGACAAGGATGGTTCTCAATTACAATCAGGTTTTGTGTTTTTCCTTAATGGTGGTGTTGTCAGCTGAAAGAGTTTAAAGCAAAGTACAGTAGCCGATTCTACAACAGAGGCCGAGTATATTGCAGCCAGTGAGGTAACAAACGAAGCGGTTTGGATCAAGAAGTTCATTACTGAACTAGGGGTTGTGCCTAGCATATCAGATGCTATAGAACTTTGATGGGATAACAATAGAGCCATTGCACAAGCTAAAAAACCTAGATCTGACCCGCGATCCAAACATATACTTAGGCGCTACCATCTTATTTGAGAGATTATCGATCGAGGGGATGTAGAGATATGCAGAGTACCTACAGATGATAACATTGCTGATCCCCTGATCAAGCCTTTGACATAGCAGAAGCATGATCGTCACACTAAGTCACTTGGTATTAGATATATAAGTGATTGGTCTTAGTGCTACTGGGAGATTGTAAGAGTATGCCCAAAAGATCAATCATGAGATGGTTGTAATAACATACTTGGTTTATCATGTTTATTAATATAAGGCGTTACCATTATTATTTCAGTTTCTTTTCTGTGTGTATAAATAAACTGTTTTATAATAATGTCCTGAGAATAATATGATTTTTCTTAAAAGGTTATTAGTCAAGTATTATTGTTGGCTAGGACAACAATAATACATTAAGACTAACATGTAGTTGATTGATGATAAAGAGTTGTCATTGATATGGAGTGTCAAAATCAATGCATGATTATGTATATTAGAGAACAACATATTGGACTGACCCGTTATGAGTATGTTTCTTGGATTATTATGTAATTGTCACAATATTACTCATAGTGATTAATATGTATATGATCCTCAGACTTGAGATCATCATTATCCCAACATCGTGAGTTGTATATTTTGATACAGTCAAACTTACATCGTAACTGGTTGTTCTATAAAGGTTGATGTTGGATATACCACGATCTATGTAGAGGGATATGGTTGATCGATATAGGATAAGTCCCTCTTACATAATGGGAGTAATATCTTAGGCCACTTGATTGAGTGAGACTAGAAATGCATGGCCATGCTCAAATAAACTGATATGAGATGTCATACTTATTTGTATATCATAGTCTACTCAAGATATCAAGGAACATGGGATGGACTATGCAAGTGTGACTATTCCATAACTTGTGTCCAACCTAGAGATAAAGGACTTAAGGATTAATGCATGAAAGGTTAATCGCAAAAAGGTTATGTCGAATCATGATTTCTTGTAACTTAGGTAGCAATAATGCATTGCTCGATGCCACTCATTGTTTGTAACATTAGAATCATTCTAGTATTACTGCTAATGTTACAAGAACCTAAAGGGTCACACCCTATGGTTGAAATGAACGTAATAAAACATAGTTGGTATTGTGTTTGGTTGTCACATGAATTAAATTAATTGTAGATTAATTTAATTGGGTAATCAAATATCGAACATATTATATGTTCAAGGTTGTTGTACACATAATGAGAACATAGTTCTATTAATATATGAATTTGGTTCGTATATAAATTCAAATAAACATAGTTTACCGAAATCATTATTGTAATTAATGTAATTATAATTTTCGGTTTAAAACATTGTTATATTTCTTTAATTTCAATTATTATTATTATGTTCGAATAAATATTTAATGAATTATGATTCATTATGTATATACCAATTATAAGAGGGTTAGAAAGGGTGTTTTTTAAAAAAAAAACCCTAAAAAATTAAAAATCCCATTTTCTTTGTTTAAAAAAAGGTCTAGCAGCCGTCAAGCAAAAAGTCTTTTCAAAAAAAGTTTTGGGATTTCTTCTGTTCATTGTCAACTGGGTGGATTACGTAGAGGCCGGAGTCATCAAAGGTTGCAGCTTGGTTCGATAGTAGATCAGAATTCTCGTTGCCGAAGCATCACTGTCTACTCAGTTTAAAAATTTGGTAATTTCGAAACCTTTATTTTACCTCGATTCGTTCCTCGCACATGGATCCATGGTTTGGATAACTGGATGAATTAATTTTTGCTGTGCCGTAGGGGTGCCGGCGTTCCAACAGAAAGACATTTTGTATCTGATACAAGGTAAAATGTCTGTTATAGAGTACAAGCGTGAGTTCCCCAGGCTCAGTCGTTATGCCAAAAACATGTTCCAGACAGAAAAAGAAATGTGCGATAAGTTTGAATAGGGACTCAGAGATGAAATTTGTGCTTTAATGGCAACTTCGGAATGCACTACCTTGGCTGCAATGACAACTAAGACGCAGAATATGGAATGATTGTTAAAGATAGGAGCAAGAATTTTAAGAAGGACAAAATGGAAAAAGGAAGATAAAGTCCCCCAAATCCATCGAGTTTTAAAAAGCCTAAAGATCACACTTTTTCAGCTTCGAGGAAGGATTCATAGACCACAAATTTCAAACGTGAAGGGTACAATAGGCCAATCTCTTCCATGGCAAGCTCTAGTGGCTTAAGAGTTGTGAGAAATGTGTGTGAATATTGTGGTAGGAACTATGGTGGAGAATGCAGGAAAAGATTATGAGCCTGTTTTGGTTGTTGGTCCAAAAATACCTGGTTAAGGATTGCTCGTTTAAGCTCGAGTTCAACACTAAGCAATCGGTTAGGAGCCCACAAAAGTTTCAGCATGAGAATAGATCTAGTGTGGCAACTAAATCGGGTTCAGTGCAGGGAACACTGGGGAAGAATTTTAATAAGTTAAGTTCTAGTATGTTAGCTTGAGCCTATGTGATGAAGGCTAAGGAAGATTCAAATCTACTTGAGGTCATAACCAGTAAATTTTATTTTCTTGGAATCAGTATTTATGCTTTAATATATCTAGGATCTATACATTCATATATATACTAAGGTAGTAAAGGGTATTAGTCTTGATGTAATGTACTCGGAAACATATGTGCTCATAACAAACCCTTTGGGTCAGACTACTATGGTAAATAGGTGATCAAGGATTTTCCACTAGTTTTTGGCGAACATGCATTTTTGGCAGACTTGTTAATGTTGAGTTTTCATGTATTTGATGCAACCCTAATATTAGATTGGTTGACAAGACACAATACCATAGTGGATTGTCGAACTCAAGGAGCACGCCTAATAATTCTTGAAGGTATTGAGGTGGCGTTGCCTAGTAAACATATTAAATTGCTAAATAGAACAATTTCTGCAGTGTCTGCCAGGAAAATGATAGTTCATGGCGTAGATGCTTATCTAGTGTACATCATGGACATGCCCGAATCCAAGAGTGAGATCAATCAAGATCTTGTTGTTAGAGAATTTTTAGATGTGTTTCTTGGGGAGCTTCTTGGTATGCCTCCGGAGAGAGAGAGATTGAGTTCTTGATTGAGCTAGAACCTAATATAGCTTCTATATCGTGTACTCCCTATAGGATGGCGCCGTTAGAGCTTAAGGAATTAAATGAGTAGTTGCAAGATCTTTTGAACAAGGTATTTATTAGGGCAAGTATGTCACCGTGGGGTGCACCAATTTTGTTTATAAAGAAGAAAGATGGGATTATGCGCCTTTGTATAGATTACTGTCAATTGGATATGTAACAACCCATTTTTCAGTGGTGTTAAAAATGGTAGTTTTGAGGCCACAAATTCAATGAATGAGTCCTTAAATATTATTATTTAATGTTTACAAGTGAAATATAATATTATAATAAATGTTAATTTGATAATTTATTTTATTTGAATGAATAATTAAGTTCAAGTGGTTTGTCCTTAAAGTCAAGTAGTTTTGAAAAATGAGATTTCAGGACCTCGTTTTTTAAATCGAGCTTGTAAATATTTTTATTAAAAATTTGTGGAGTTATTACATGGGTGAAGTAAAGTTTAGTCTGGAAATTTTAGTGATTTGTTAGTTAATTAAAGAAAAAGGACTAAATTATAAAAGATGTAAAAGTTAATCACTATTGATGTTTATTAGCTAAATTACATAATTAATGTTGGTTTAAGGATCTAAATGGCAATTAGACGCTAGTGTAATGTAGTGGACGGTAATGCTTTGTGTTAAATGAATTGTCTTTATTTTAAAATAATTTTTAATTAATTTAATATGTTAAATTAAGTAAAATAAAAACCAAATGTTATTTTTTATTCATCATTTTCCACCAAAATAAGAAAACATAGCATGAGAAGCCAGTTTTAAAGGCTTTCAAGGTTTGGCCATAGATATTTTCTTGCATGGTAAGCCATTTTTACCTGTTTTTAATAATTTTATGTTTTTGAGATCATTGCAATTAGGTCCAGCTAATTTATATCTCTATTTTCAAAATTGTTAAAGATTTTGGATTTTGCCATTAATGAATCTTAGTTATTCTTAATATTAAATGATGAATTTGTAGTGTTGGTTGTTGTTTAGGACTATTTTGTAAAGTGATTTTAGTTAAATGACTAATTTGATAAAATATTAAAATTGACATGGAATTCTTGTGAATTTTGAATAATTATGGACTGTACTAATATGAGAATAAATTTGGCTAGCATGGGTATTTGACAAATTTTGTTAACTTTGGAGTTTTGGGTTTAAGGACTAAATTGAGAGAAATATAAAATTTTAGGGAAAATATGTAAATAATGAAAAATTAAGGGTCTTATATAAATTGAATTTAATCATTATAGATCAAGATTTGATTCGTATGGCGGATAACCGAAGAAAAAGGAAAAATTTTAGATTAGGACCTGTGAGTCAACTGTTAGCAAATAGTAGGTAAGCTCATAGTGTAATGTTATATAAATGTATGTTTCCCTATGATTATATCATTGTTTAATAGTAAACTGTATATATGTGAAATTTCATTAGTTACCTTTATATTATCAAATGTTGCAAATAGGTACATATGAAATGAATGATTGGTGGTGGCAATTCTTATGATTTCACTTTGTTAAAATGAACATAATAGTTTTATAGTAGGTGTATGTAATTAATGAAATGCCTCTAATTGATGGATATGTATAAATGTAATGAATTTACATTTAATGCCCGGTTGAACGTAGTAAACGCTTAGGATATGATTGGTATGCCAATAGAGTTTGAACGCGCGCTTGTACGGGTTTGCACTTTGGTGCCTTTTATTACACATTTGTGCCTCTGTTTGCACTTCGGTGCCTTTGTTACGCATCTATGATGCCTCTGGTGTGGTGTAATTACCCAAGTATCCGACTCAAGTCACCTAGTTCATCGGGCTATGTGTTAAATGAATTACAACTTATCCATGTGTTTAATGCTATTGCATATTTATGGTATTAGTAAATGAAATATGTTACAATAAATTTTTTGTTTGTATGTGTGAATAGCTACATTGAGAAAATTTGGTTTATGATATTTGTTAAGTTATATGAGAAGGGTTCTTATGATATACATATGTGTGTGTCTAATGTTGAAATATTGATGTATACCATTTGAATATTGTATCAAGAATGATTTTGTAATATGTTTCATATTGATGATTATGTGATTAAAGGTAGATATTTATATACATATATGAATTAATTTGGATTGAATTATTATAGAACAAGAGGCATATGATGAACTATTTTCAGTACTAATCCTACATGTCTCGTAAATGATTGACAGGTATGATTAATCTAATTTATTTAGTTTTCACATTGTTTAACTAAAGTAAGTAATTCGAGGATGATATGTTTATATGAATTGTTGAAACGAAATGCGATATATAGAATAATTGTGTTAAATGTGTAAATGAAATGGTAAGATCAAATGTTTAAATGAAATGGTTATACGAAAATGCTTATATGAAAAAAAAAATATATGTATATATGAAACAGTTATATGAAATGTTTATACAAAATATTTATAAGAATATAAATATGAGAAAATGGACATTTGAAATGAGTACTTGAAATAAAGATGTTAAATGTTAAATGAATATGTGATGGTTGGTTTATATACCAAATGTGTTTTTCATGTATATGTTTGGTAATATGATAAAGTTACATGTTTCATATATGAAATCAATAACCTTATGAGACTTGTGTTGTGTATAGACGTAATTAAGGAACTCATGACCATGATATTGAATTATCTTGTAAAATGTTTAAATTACATCATTTACGATAAGTTAAAGTTAAAGTTTATTATGAACTTACTAAGCTTTACACAAGCTACCTCGTTTTGGTTTTTCTTCCTCATAGATCGTCGGATACAAGCTATCGATTGGATTGGCTTTGGAGATCAATCTATTTGACAACTTGATCGATAACTATCTGTTCACTTTATTCCGGTTATAAGTGTCAGTAAATATGATTTTGATATATATATGTCATAAGTATTAAGGATATGTTTTGTGTCAATTGAAGTATGAGATGTGTTTATTGATGTGAATCTTAATTAGTATTTTTGTTGATGGTGGGGGTGTGATGACAATGGTATGTCTATAAAAATGTTTTTAACCATTTGTTATATGCCTTATGGAAGTGGTTTGATATTTGGTTCATTGGATGTAAATGAAATTGTGACCATTTGTTATATGATCATTTGTTGACAGCTGTGTGACCCCTATTTTCAAAATTTTTCTTTTTTTTTTCAATTTTAATTCAAATTGATTCCTAGACAATTTCAACGTTATTTTTAAGTACTATATGCTCATTTTAAAGCTCGTAATTATGATTATGCTATGAATGAAAAGTAGAATAAAATATTTATCATTTTAATTTAACAAATGAATGGTTTAATGATGTAAATTGTTTTGTTATGTGCTGTAATACTCTGTAACCCTAATTTGGTGACGAAGACGAGTTAGAGGTGTTACAAAATAATGTTACAATAAAGAATAAGTACCCTCTACAAAGGATTGATAATTTATTTGATCAATTAAGTAGGGCTACAATTTTCTCTAAGATTGATCTAAGGTCTGGTTATTATCAGATAAAAGTTAAAAGTGATGATGTGTCTAAAACAACCTTTCGATCAAGGTACGAAGATTATGGATTTTTGGTAATGCCTTTTGGGTTGACATATGCGCCTGCGGTATTCATGGATTTGGTAAACAAGGTGTTTTAACCTTATTTAGATCATTTTATAGTGGTATTTATTGATGATACATTAGTTTATTCTAAGAATGAAGTTGATCATGAAGAACATTGTAGAATTGTATTGAGAACATTGCATAATAATCAGTTGTATGTGAAGTTTAGTAAATGTGAGTTTTGGTTGAAATAAATGCATTTTCCAGGGCATGCCATCTCGACTGATGGTATTATGGTAGATATTGTTAAGGTAAATGTAGTTCTTGAATGAAACTTGCCCAAAAATGTTTTGGAAGTCCACAGTTTTTTGGGTTTAGTTAGGTATTATAGGAGGTTTGTGAAGGGTTTTTCAGTGATAGCATCACTTCTCACTCGGTTATTTAAAAAGAAAGAGAAATTTGTGTGGAGTGATGAATGTCAATAGAGTTTTGAAAAGTTGAAAACAATTATGACTGAAGCTCCAGTGTTAGCTTAACCAGAGATTGGGCTAGAGTATACAGTCTATATAGATGCGTCTTTGAGCGGGTTTGGATGTGTGCTTTTGCAGAAAGAGAAGATCATAACTTATGAATCACGCTAATTGAAACCACATGAAAGAAACTACCCCACACATAATTTAGAATTGGTAGCAGTGGTTTTAGCATTAAAGTTGTGGACACATTACTTGTATGGAGAGAGATGTTACATATTCTCGGATCACAAAAGTTTGAAGTACTAGATGACTCAAAAGGACTTTAATTTGAGGCAAAGGAGATAGTTAGAGCTATTAAAAGACTATGAATTGACCGTTGAGCATCATCCAAGAAAAACAAACATAGTAGTAGATACGTTGAGTAGGAAAACGGTGGCCGCCTTATTGTCTCTTCGAGCTAGAGTGACTATGTCTGATAATGGAGCATTCTTAGCAAAATTAGTTGTGAAGCCAACCTTTCTTTCATAGATTGTTTAATAATATTTGAAAGACGCTCAATGTGAAGTGTTTAAGCAAAGAATGATTTCTAGCAAGGCAACAAACTTCAGTTTAGGAAGGGATGGTGAGTTGAGATTTCTGGGCAGAATGTTTGTACTAGTGGGAAATGGGTTGTGAAGGGAATTGCTAAAAGAAGCATATTAAGGACCATTTTCAATCCATCCTGGAAGCATCAAAATGTATAGAAATTTGAAAAGCTCTTATTGGTGGCCTGACATAAAAAAGGAGATTGCAAAGTATGTTTCAACATGTTTAACTTGTCAGAAAGTTAAGGCTGAACTTCAAGTTCCTTCAGTTAAATTGTATCCCTTAGAAATTCCAGAATGGAAGTGGGATAAAATTATCATGAATTTTGTATCAAGGTTACCACTTAGTCCATCTAAGAAGATTTCTTTATAGATGGTAATGGATCGGTTTACTAAGTCAGCTCATTTTCTGTCCGTGAATACTACTTATTATTTGGAGAAATTGGCTGAACTCTAAATTGTTGAAATAGTGCACCTGCATGAAATTCCATCTTCCATAGTGTCTGATAGAGATCCAAAATTTACCTCGAGGTTCTAGTATCAGTTGCAGAGATCATTGATTAAATGGCTAAATTGTGTTACTGAATGATTATTTTAGGCTTCGAGGATCTTTTGCCTTGTTGTTACTTCGAAATCTCTCCAGGTGAGTACAGGAAACCTTAATTTCTGCAAGATTCGATCGCCGAAAATGGTGACTGTCGATGCCATACGGCCAGGCACGCAGGCGTTTGCCTAGGCCGTATGGTTGGCCATGTAACTCACTGTTGATCGATTTGGGGCCACACAGGCAAGGCACATGGTCGTGTGTCTAGGCTGCTTGTGGCCATATTAGTGTAGAGTTTGCAAGGGTAAGGGACATGGGTGTGTGCCCAGGTCGTGTAACTCACAATTTGTGGTACAAGACCACACGGCCAGGGATACGGGCGTGTGCCTAGGCTGTGTGACTCAATGTTTGTGGTACAAAGCCACACGGCCAGGGACATAAGCGTGTACCCAGGCCGTGTGAGTCACATGGGCAGGGACACAAGCATGTGTCCGGGCCGTGGAACTCACTATTTATGCTTCGAAACCACTCGGGCAAGGCACATGGGCATATGACTTGGCCGTGTGGCATGTTATTGGGGCCCAAAACCTATTTTCAAGGCTAAAAATGTTACTTAACACTGATACTGGCCTCTTCAATACACAAATGATTGAATTTGATTATATGACAACTGTTTGATACTCTGAGATTGATCTGTGAGGAACTTAGTTATACGTACACTATAATGCTTATTTTGGTGTTGAACTATCTTATTTAATTGTGTAATGAATTAGAATGATTGAATACATGATACGAGTATTTGTGTTCTGCATTAGGATGGGTGGGGATATTGTGAAGGACGAAGAAATCTGTTCGGAAATTGTGGCTATGCCACAATGAGTATAAATCTAATTCTGGCGCTCGTCACATACTGAACTAGCAACTAAGCTGCATTTCTGTAAAAGTGTCAACGAACACATTAAGGTGTGTGGGGTTGGTTGGGCATTAAATGTCCTTAATGGTGTGTTGGGATGGCTGAAGACGGTGTGTAGTAGACGAAAATAGGAATATTGCATCTGAAACTGATCTGTATCGTATATGAACTAAAATTGCATATATATATATGTAGCTGATCTACTCTGAATCTGAACTGAAATTACTTCTGTATCGAACCGAATCTCTGAATTTGGAACTACTTTATAAATGATCATTAATTGAATAAGTTTCTTTTACGCACTAAGTTCACAACTCATTTTGTTATTGGTTGGATTTAGGTGGTTCCTAGTCTTAAATGGGTTAGTGCCGGGGCAGCTCGGTCAAGCATTTATCCTTCTTTAGTAGTACTTTAGGAGTAAACTATAACAGTATGACTTTGGAAGACCATACGCTTAAGTAACTTTTGTGATGAATATTATGTGATGCATGGTTAGTCTTGTTGTGTTGTTTGTGTGGTAATTGATAATTGATGATGTAACTCACTAAACTTGGGCTGAATGTCTAGGCTGGGTTTAGGGTGTTATATTTAGTGGTATCAAAGCCAGGTTTGTCAACACTCAGACTGTGTTTGGCTCATAATGTGTGAGGAAAGTAGTTTAGTGATAACTTAGTATCTGAACTAATATGAAAACACTGAAACTTTAGTGAATAACCGAGTCTCCCACGTTGATCCTGTAAGTATTTCTGTTATGTTGTAAAGATTGTAATGCCCAAAACTGTTGATTGATTAAATGTTTTGATGTAAACTGGTGAAATCATCCTGTTGGATGTTTGAACTTATCTGTGTACTCTGACATTGTAGCTAGTTGCCATAATGAGTTTGCGCGGTAGTCGTGGACGTGGTGTTCAAAAGCGTCGAGGATACCGAGGGAGAGCTCGAGTAGGATGCTGAGGGGTGTTTAGGGACGTGGTATTCGCGGTAGTCGCGAGACTGTTGGTACTCGCACTACAGGGATGGAGTCCCAGACTTTGACAGTTGGGGACAACGCACTATCCCAAGCCATGATTTGAGCACTCGAGAGGGTTATAGGGACCCATTTAGGATTGGAAGGTCAAGGGTCAGCCACTGAACGACTCCGATCAAATGGGGCTAAATTATTCAACGGCTTCATAGGAGTCACTCCTACTATTGTTGAATATTGGCTCGAGGTTACCGAGTGTATTATGACAGATCTCGATTGTACTCCTACTCAGAAATTGAGGGGTGTTGTGTCTCTACTCTAGCACAAAGCTTATCAGTGGTAGCTGACAGTTGAACAATGTGCTCAGCCCGAATAGTTTAACTGAGATTATTTCAAGAATGCCTTCCACGGTAAGTATGTGGGGGCGAGTTATGTTAAGGCTCGACGACGCAATTTTATGAGCCTAGTTCAGGGCGGCCGATCTGTGGCTGAATATAAAGTTGAGTTTCTGCGATTGAGTAGGTATGCACAGACTTTGGTAGCATCCGACTACGATAAATGTATGCGATTTGAGGAGGGATTGAGATATGATCCATGGGTTCTGATAGCTCTTCAGAGGGAGCGGGTTTTTGTAGTCCTAGTTGACAAAGCAAAAATAGTGGAAGAAGTGAAGCGCACTAAGGGCGAGCGACATGATCGTGAGAAGGATCAGATTAATATTAAGAGGGATTCAGGTCAACGTCCTAAGAAGCGGGCGAGGTTTGACAGGCCTCCGAAAGTCGAGGCACCAACTGTAGTGACTGAGATTCAGCTGTGTAGTGATTATGAAAAGTGCCATCCAGGCGAGTGCTAGAGGAAGTTAAGAGCATGCCTCCATTGCGGGTCAACGGAGAATTGAAGTAGAGGTTTCCCCCATCAACTAGATTCAGTGTTAGCTGTGGTACAAACTTCGGCTACAAATTCTGTTTGGCCTCTGAGAGAGGTTCAACAACCGTTTAGAGGTCGTGGTACTGGTAGGGGTGGTAATAGATCTGGGAGAGGACAGAGAGCACTGGGTAGAGGTGCAGGTCAAGCTGAGGCTCGTCAGCCTTACTGGTTTATGCGACGAAACACCATGAGAAGAGTGATGATGCTGATGTCATTACAGGTACCTTATTTATTTATTCTGTTCCGTATTATGCTCTCATTGATATTGGCTCTACTCACTCGTACATAGCTAGTGTTGTTTCTGTAAATCTGGGTTTAACTACTGAGAATACTGCTAGAGAGTTTTCTGTGATTAGTCCTTTGGGCCAGTCAATTCGAGTTGATAGAGTATACAGGCGGGTACCCCTAGAGCTCCAAGGTATGGTATTTCTAGCTAACTTAATGGAATTTCCCTTTAATGAGTTTGATTTAATTCTGAGAATGGATTGGCTCATTGAGTATTGGGTCAGTCTAAACTGTGCAACCAAGAGAGTTACTCTGAGATCGAATGAGAATGACGAGGTAGTCATGGTTGGTGAGCGTCGAGATTACCTCTCTAATGTAATCTTCGCTCTTGTAGTAGATAAGTTAGTCCGAAAGGGGTGCGAGGCATACCTTGCTTACGTATCTGATTCTGTTCCCACAAAAATTTCAGTGGGAGATATCCGCACCGTAAGGGAATTCCCAGATGTCTTTCCCAAGGAATTGCCCGGAGTATCTCTGGATAGAGAGGTGGAGTTTGGAATTGATCTGTTACCAGGTACTGCCACCGAAAGAGTTGACCGAGCTAAAAGCCCATCTTCAGAAACTCCTTGATAGGGGATTCATTCGACCAAGTGTATCTCTATGGGGGGCACTGATGTTGTTTGTTAAGAAGAAAGACAGGTCGGTGAGGATGTGCATAGATTACTGGCAGTTAAACAAGTTGAAAATCAAGAATAAGTACCCATTACCAAGGATTGACAACTTGTTCGACTAGTTTCGAGGAGCATCCGTTTTCTCCAAAATTGATTTGCGCTCTGGTTACCATCAGCTCAAAGTGAAGGAGGCTGATGTGTACAAAACTGCCTTCAGGACTCGTTACGGACATTATGAGTTCCTGGTGATGCCTTTCGGCTTAACGAATGCCCTAGCAGCGTTTATGGATTTAATGAATTGGGTGTTCCAACCATACTTGGATTAATTTGTAGTGGTTTTTATCGATGATATCTTGATCTACTCTAAAACTGAAAATGAGCATGATGATCATCTTCGCATTGTGCTTTAGATACTCCAAGAAAAATAGTTGTATGCCAAGTTCATAAATGAAATTTTTGGTTGCAAGAAGTCACTTTTCTAGGTCATGTAGTGACGGTGGAGGGGATCCGAGTTGATCCCAAGAAGATATAAGCCATTGTTGAGTGGAAACAACAAAAATGTATCAGAGCTTCGTAGTTTCCTAGGTTTAGCCGATTACTACCGAAGGTTTGTCGAATGATTTTATCTGATTGCGTCACCTCTGACGAAGCTGCTGCGTAAGAATGCTCCATTTGTGTGGTCTGAGGCAAAACAGTCTAGTTTTGATAAACTCAAGTCCGTTCTGACACAAGCTCCTGTCTTAGTTCAACAAGAATCGGGTCGGGAGTTTGTGGTGTACAGTGATGCTTCACATGTTGGGTAGGATGTGTGCTTATACAAGACAGTAAGGTGGTCGCTTATGTATCGTGGCAGCTTAAGACACACGAGGGTAACTAACCTACGCATGATCTTGAGCTAGTTGCAGTTGTGTTTGCTCTAAAAATCTGGAGACACTATCTGTATGGTGAAAGGTGTATTCTTAATACCGATTACAAGAGTCAAATATTTGCTAACCCAAAAAGAATTAAATCCTCTGCAGCACCGATGGGTTGAGATACTTAAAGACTACGATTGCACGATAGAGTACCATCCGGGTAAGGCTAATGTGGTAGCTGATGCCCTTAGCCGTAGAGCAATGGCTGATTTGAGAGTAATGTTAGCTCGTCAGAGTTTGGTTGAGGATGGAGGGCTGTTGGCTATATTGCAGGTAAAACTGATTTGGGTGGAGCAGATTAAAGCTAAACAGTTGAGTGATGAGTCCTTAGTTCAGCGTCTGTAGCATGTTGATTCAAACGAGACTTCCGGTTTTAGCTTAAATAACGATAATGTGCTATGCTTCAAAGGTCAAATTTGTGTACCCAAAGACAATGAGTTAAGGCATTCGATCCTACAGGAGGCACATAATAGTCCCAATGCTATGCATCCTGGTGAGAATAAAATGTATCGGGATCTCCAAGAACTTTATTGATGTCCCAATCTGAAACGGGAGATAGTCGTTTTTGTGTCCCACTGTCTGACGTGCCAAAATGTTAAGGCGGAACATCAAGTGCCATCCGAGTTGCTTCAACCAATTAAAATTCCTCAGTGGAAGTAGGAGCGGATAACATTGGATTTTGGTAGTGGGTTTGCCTTTAACCCCTACTAAGAAAGATTCGATTTGGGTTATCATTGATCGATTGAGCAAATTAGCCCACATTATACCCATTCGGACAGATTACTCCTTACAGAAGTCTGCTAAACTGTATATCGCTGAAATTGTGAGACTACACCAAATTCCAGTTTCGATCATCTCTAACAGGGATCCACGATTTGCATCTCGGTTCTGAAAGAAGCTCCATGAGGCCTTAGACACCCGACTTAATTTCAACACTGCGTATCACCCTCAGACCGATGGACAGTCGGAGCGGGTTATTTAGATCCTAGAGGATATGCTTCGGGGTTGTGTGATTGATTTCAGGGGTAGTTGAGAGGAGTACCTACCGTTGGTAGAATTTGTATACAATAACAACTTTCAGTCTAGTATTCAGATGGCACCTTACAAGGCTTTATATGGTCGTAAGTGCCGTACTCCATCATGTTGGATAGAAATAAGTGAATGTAAGATTCCGGGTCCTGAGTTAGTTTTTGAAATTGAAAACACTGTGAGAGTAATTCGGGACAGTCTGAAAGCCGCATCTGATCAGCAGAAGTCCTATGCTGATTTAAAAAGAAAAGACATCGAGTTTTCTATTGGTGATTAAGTTTTCCTGAGAGTATCACTGTGGAAAAAGGTCCTCCATTTCGGACGCAAAGGCAAGCTGAGCCTAAGGTTCATTAGGCCTTATCGTATCTTAAAGTGTGTCGGACCCATTGCATACTAGTTAAAATTACCCCAAAGTTGAATCAAATTCACGATGTGTTTTATGTCTCGATGCTGAGACGGTATCAGTCAGATCCGTCACATATTGTTACTATCGACGAGATTGAATTGTGACCAGATTTAACATACTAAGAGGAACCTGTCCAGATCACGAAACATGACTTTAAGATGCTGAGGAAGAAAATTATTCCTCTAGTGAAAGTTCTGTGGCGGAACCACGATACTAAGGAAGCCACGTGGGAACCGAAAGAATCAATTCAATGGCTATATCTGTATCTATTTGACTCAGGTAAAATTTGAAGGCCGAAATTTCTTTTAGGGGGAGAGAGTTGTAACACCCTAAAATTTTGAGAATTTAATTGTGAGCTAGCCATGTGGCATGTTATTGGGGCCCGAAACCTATTTTCGAGGCCAAAAATGTTACTTAACACTGATACTGGCCTCTTCAATGCACAAATGATTGAATTTGATTATATGATAACTGTTTGATACTCTGAGATTGATCTGTGAGCAACTTAGTTATACGTACACTATAATGCTTATTCTGATGTTGAACTGTCTTATTTAATTGTGTAATGAATTAGAATGACTGAATACATGATACAAGTATTTGTGTTCTGCTTTTGCATGGGTGGGGATATTGTGAAGGAGGAAGAAAACTATTTTGAAATCGTGGCTACGCCATAATGAGTATAAATCTGATTCTGGCGCTTGTCGCATACTGAACTAGCAGCTAAGTTGTGTTTCTATAAAAGTGTCAACGAACACTTTAAGGTGTGTAGGGTTGGTTAGGCATTGAATGTCCTTAATGGTGTGTTAGGATAGCATAAGACGGTGTGTAGCAGACGGGGATAGGAATATTGCATCTTTAACTAATGGAACTCTACTTGTACACTTTTTAAGATTTAGTCCTTTTCATGTAATTAATCATGCAGACATGAAAATTTCTTAACGAAATTTTAATATGACCTGACTAACATCCTATAGATATTAAAATAATAAAAAAATAATAATTTACTTGTCAGATTTGTTGTCCCAAAACCATTGTTCTGATTTCACTAAAATTGGGTTGTTATAGAGTATGTGGTTCCTATGCAAATTATCTTTTAAATGTGATCTTATATGTTGTAATAATACGATGTGAGATGGATGCTAAGACTTGTGAATAATATGCTGAATGAGTCGATTTAAGTTTCCCAAAAATGTTAGTATGTTCTTATAGTAAATTGTGTATGTAGTTCTGGTTTGGATTGTTTCCATGTAACTTGTGAATGCATGTGAATATATTAACTACACTTGTGGGTTATTAAGGCATGTATACGTTATTTAGTCTTGATGAATTATTGTTAAATTAATTATATATAAGCGAGTTGAGTGTAATTGCATGTAGGAGTATATGTTAGTTTTATGATTTAATGAAACGTGAACATGATATTTTGACTTGATTAGAATATGGTTGTGAACGTGTTGTAGTATGCTCTTGTTTAACCTTTGATATTGTGTGTACATTGTGGTTATTTTGAGCATTCACTAAGCTTGTTAAGCACACCCACTCCATTCTTAAAAACATTGCAGATTAGTTGTGTGCCGGTGTGAGCGTTGTGGTTTCTAAGGGGTGATCCAAGGAAGTCCTTTTTCGTTATTTCATAGGTGTTACTTTGTTTTGGGAATAAGACAATGTGGTAGACTTTTACTGACATTTTCCATGATGTTTTTAATGCTTCCATAGACTATTTGCTCCTAAGTTTGTGAGATTCGTTTCCTATTATGTTGATTATTGCTCAGACTTACTTTCAATGTTTGAGACTTTTATTACGGCTGTTTTAACGTTTATTTGATGATGATATGATAGCATGATGATTTGGTACATGTTGGAATGACTTATATGCTTATGTATGTTGTATTTTTCTTGGCTGAAGTAGATGTATCGATATTCGTGTTGTAAAAATGATACCTCTTTGATTTTGAAATGTGTAGGAAGTCAGAATCGTAAATTTTTATAGATACCTTGTTACGAATTGGGGTTATTTTATCAATACTTTTTCAATTGTACCAATATTTTCTAGTGTTTTGATTTTAGAAGAAAAACAATAAGCAGTTTTGGTATCAATTTTCCAAGAGGTATTGATACCACTTGAGAGAAATATTGATACCACACTTTTGGTATCGATACCTGCGTAACAGTTTTGCTAATTTTGCTAAATGAAATTTATGCATTTTTATCTTTGTTATAGGACGATTTGATGTATGTTTAGCATGTAAAGATGATAATTAAAGAGTATGATTTATTTAAAACGTATATGAATACTAAATGGAAGACATTTCATTTAGAATGAGCTTTTACTTGTTATGTTTGACATGAGATAGTGGTGTGGCATCCTAATATTTGGGCTTGGCGACAAGGCTGAGTATAGGGTGTTACATGAGGGTTGATGTCAAGATGTTTAATTTTGAAGTATGAAATTGTATTCAAACTTATGATTACGAAATTGTGAATTCAATGAAATTATAGTCAAGTATTGATGATTTTAGAAGCGTACTATTTTATTTAGTCTTGAACAACAAATGATTTAATTTTGTTTGCACCAAAAATAGTCTAAAGTTAATGATTTTAATGTAGTGATAGGCAATTCTCAGATCCTCCTTAAGGATCGGGTTTGGAGTGTTACAACTCGCCACGCTTCAACATACCTTGCAATTTAATTGTATGCGATGTAAAGAAAAGAGTGGGTGAGTTCTTGCGCTCTCAGTGAATATATAGGAAAGAGTAATCGCATTATAGTACAAAACATTAGTTAAACAAAAACATAGGCATACTCATTGAGCCACGAACTGGGTTTTCCATACTTGTGCGAAGCCCGTTTTGCAAACACTTACAGCTCAGCAATAGTTTAGAATTTCAAAATCACAATCTTATTTACTTGTTAGTTCCAGTTGGATAAGCAGATCTCCTTATAACGCCTCAGAATGACTCAATGAGTCCTTAACATGTCCCATAGGTATAACACCAGGCTAAACACTCTCTAACACAGCAACATGTCCGTTTGACTGAAGCTCAGCTTGACATTCCCTTATCTCTCCAACCTGTCCCAAGGCCTCAATGCCTAAAACATAAAACATGAAGGTGAGTACTCACAATCCTATGGCATCCCATTATATCCAAGAGATTCAGAAGGGTATCTTGTCAAAATATTTACTTAACACATATTTAAACACATTCATTAAACAAAGTTATAGGAAAGACTTACTCTCAGAATGAAGGCAAATCCCTAAGCTCCTGATTAACATTAGGGTTCGCACACACGCAAGTGGCGATCCTTGAACACTCAGCGATTATTGTGAACTTTAAACAAGTTTTGTTTTTCCCTTGTCCTTACTGGTAGATAGTCTGGCTGGTTCGTAACACACATAAACATGCACATATCACTTTAATAAACAAAACACATTAAATTCAAACATACGAACTAACCTAGTTTCTTGGGCAATTAACCCTAATAGAGCAAAGTCTTACATTGGATACTAAGAGCTAGGTTCTGGGTAGGGTCTTGACACAAAATAATCGATGAGAGAATTTTTCAATAGTAAGTTTAACACTTCAAACATGATCTTTAAGAAGGATCTAGGGATGACGCGTAATTGCCTTAAAAACATTATCTTAAAAATCGTATTTGGCTTAAACCAATTTACATTACAATTTAATTTAGTATGAAATATAAACTATTTTTATCCAAGGATAAATAAGATAATACACTTTTAAAACCATAAATACTTTACTGAAATTTCATTGGAACCATAGATTCATGACCATGAGTTTCGATAGGAATTCATTCTTCAAAATGTAAATGTCTTGACACCACCCCCATGTTATGCATAATACAAAATATAAGAAGTCTCACAATGACAATAGTCTTCTGGCATAGTCTTAAGATATTCCTTTACTTCGTCAGCAGACCTTAGAAGGAAAGGTAACTAAGTAAGTTCAAAGAACTTAGTGAGTTTCAGATGAAAACATTGCAATAGTCACATATAATTCAAGTAAAACCTTCCAACTCAATAGAATCACACAGTTTGCCAGTTGGCGAATACCAAACATAAACAGACTATATGCCAGACATTATTCCTTTGGCATGTACTATATGCCCATGCAAGCATACAGACCACCTTCTTCATGTTAACCACAAACCCTAGTTCATATTCAAATCCATATCAGTCGATTTATATTCCTTTGTCATGATTTTCCAATCTGGTTTGCAATAACACTTGCCCTACCAGAGGCTACATGATCACTTTCATGTATCACGAAACGCCAGTTCAATGCTCATTTCATTGAAGGCAATGCCATGTCAATGCTCATTTCATTACTAGTTTGATTTTTTCAATGCATTTCCATGTCTCAGATCACAATATTCATATCAGAAGCAAGGGGTAGTGGTATGAACACGAAGAAAGGTTCTTACATCTTTAACATGTATAGACCAAATCAAACTGATAATGAAAAACATCCATCACTTATGCAGAATTACTCTATCTTCATAGAATATGCATATGTACCTCAAGCGAAACATAAACAAGGCCTAACACCCATGGAGTAAAAAGGAACTCATGAGAAAACACAACAAGATTAAACTATAGGGGCTTTGCCCTTATCATGAGGACCTCTAGGGGTGTCTTGAGCTATATATAAATAGTTAAACTTATAAAAACATATACGAAAAAACTAAACAAATTGTTAGTAACATCATCACAAAACCCAGATTTAAGAATTTTCTTTCCTTACGCTCAAAATTGACGTTAAAGCGTGCAACTTAACGGTCATGTAAGTAACTATGAGATAACCTAAGGTTTATTGATATTTACCAGGTGCTAAAACAAAGAAGGAGTTGGCTGAATACAATGAACCCAAATCTTTAGGTAGGCTTGTAGTTTAAGGTTGTCTAAGAGAAAAGTGCAGAGAAAGTTCAAAAAGAACGCATAGGTCCAATAGTGGATAAGTCTAATTGTCCTACTAAACACCCTTATACAACTATACATGGAAGTTGGGTTTAGTGGATAAGTCTAATTGTCCCACTAAACTCCATTGATTCTTGTGACTAAGTACTTTCTTTCACATAATAATGTGACTCTTATCGACTACAGTAACGTAGTTCTATTTTAACCAATTCCCATTTGTCTAACTAAAATTTTCAACAAGAAAAATAATATAATAAGAAAACAATAAATAGTTCTTAAACTAAAGATTTAACATAATTGTCTAACAACTAGCTTGGTGTATACTCCACAAGGGAATACGCCAAACCACCAAGCTCGCCCAACGCAGACTTCGCCTAAAGGCATACTCACAAACTTACATTCTTAGTTATAGTTGATACCTTACCCACTCAGAACTTGGTCTAAACACCATACTTCGATAAACAGTATTCAAGGACTAGGACTTCTTCGGGCGAAATGTTACAGTAAGGGCTTAATTTGTGGGCACTAAGTGTTTCAGCACTCTTAGGAAACCCTACTTGACACAGGAAAAGTTACATGCATGAGTAGTACCCTAAGTGGGAAAGAAGTTGCAACACCCCAAACTCGGCCTAGACGTTATTGCAGAATCTGGCGTGTTACATTGAAGTGTTTTTCGATAACCATGTTTTCATTGTAAACCCTTCTTAAAATTTCTATGTTCTTGCTATTTAACACTTGTACAAAACCTCAGTTTGCGTTTGTGTATTTCCTATCGTGGTTTAAAAAGCTATTCCCTTTTAAAAAGTTATTACCTTTAAAACCTTATTGTTGCAAAAACGTGATATTTAAAAATTGAGTTGTTGAAACGTATTGTTAGAAAACAGTTATTTGTTTGGAAAATCGTGTTCTACTTCTAGTAGATATGAATCACAATCAAATCAAATCCCAAATTTAAAATCCAGAAATTATAAAGGCCTTATTACAACCCAAACCAACAAGCTCAATCTTAAGTAAATGAGCTAAACAGAATAAAACTTGTGCAGTTGTGTGGCCCTCTCCGAGTCCCTCGTAGCTTCGAACCCTCTAATGCTGGGGATTACCTAAAAGGTTAAAAACGGGGTGAGTTTACAAAAACTCAGTGTGTAATCCCCTATCATTCAATCAGTAATATAAGTAGTAACAGTCTGGGCCTGAGCCCTTTCCAGTAACAGAATAATATGGGCTTTAGCCCAAAATAGTAAAAGTGTAGTGTGGGCCTTATACCATTACAGTCTCAGAATCAGAAACAGAATACATGTGGGCCTAAGCCCAATACAGTATCAGAATCAGTAATAGAAATGCAACAATGTAATCATGCAACCCATCCCAATCCAACCAACACACCACCCGTACCAACCAACACACCATGTGGGGATAAAATCGACCCAACCAGCCAACACACTAATATCAGCACCGGTTGCGGCACTAATCAGTATCGTAGTAAAGCTGCTAGTAACCAGAATGGCTAAGAGCCGTAAACAGGATAACTATAAGCTATAAACAGAATGGCTAAAAGTCATAAGTACAGTAATGTGATTGGCACAAAGCCATCAGTAGCAGTGATATGATCGGCACATAGCCATCAGTAACGGTAATATGATCGGTACAATGCCATCAGTAGCAATGATATGATCGACACACAGCCATCAGTAGCATCGCAGCAAAGCTGCTAGCAACAGTATCGCAACAAAGCTGCTAGTAACAGTATATGTGGCCAAACCACCAGTAATAGTGATTGTGGCAGAGCCACCAGTACAATACTTCCTTTTTAACAGAATCCCAACCCCATGCAATATGTTGTGTACGCAGAATGCGATGCTCAGAATCAGTCATACAAATAAAAAACAAATCAGTCATACTAATCACAGACAAACCAGTCATTTACATCACGACAAATCAATCATTTACACTTGAGGGGCAAAATAGTCATTTACCCTCCAGGGGCAATACGGTCATTTAACCTTACAGGGGTATTTCGATCATTTAACCCTATGGGGCAGTATGGTCATTTTACCCTACAGGGGCATTACGATCATTTTACCCTACAGGACATTATGGTCATTTTACCTTATAGGGGCATTATGGTCATTTTACCCTACAGAGGCATTATGGTGATTTTACCCTACATGGGCATTACGATCATTTTACCCTACAGGGCATTACGATTATTTTACCATACAGGGGCATTACGGTCATTTTACCCTACAGAGGCATTACAGTCATTTTACCCATCAGGGGTATTTCGATAATTTTACCCATCGAGGGTATTTCGATAATTTTACCCATCGAGGGTACGAGGGTATTTCGGTAATTTTACCCTTTAAGGGTATTTTGGTAATTTTACCCTTCGAAAGCATTTCGGTAACTTTATGGCCTAAGCCCATAGAAATGCCCATGGAGGCCTTTGCAGTCCAACGCCCAGTTTTGTGGGCTCGATTTTCCTGCACGAGCGATCGAACGCTCATGTGGCCTCGATTGTCGGGTTTTTGGCTTTTATCGATTCACAGTAGAGAAGGTGAGATTACACACCTGATTGTGAAGACGCGTTAGATCCACGAACGCCGAACCGATATTTGGCAATCAAACTTCGTTAATCGATTATACAGTTATACAGTTACTTAAACTCGAGTTGTTACGATCGCTCGCTTACCCAACTTCGATCGAGCGAAGAACAACGGTTCACTTACTCAGGTATTCGCCAACTCTCGTCCCTTCACGAGATACCTAGGCACCAACTGTAATTGATAAGCGCTTAAGTTAACCGATAAAGGGACTCACCATTCTATTATAGTTACCAATAACGTGCGAGAGAGCGACCACCTAGAAGTAAGACCCACGATCGACCCCCAAGGGATGGGAGAATTCGACAATCAGAGAAAATAAAAGAGAAAAAGTTGTCTAAAGGAGAAACCGAAAAGATGATGAGGAAACATAAAAGAAGAGGTGGGAGAAGAGTGATGTAGAATTCAGCCACAGGGATTCGGCTTAAAGAAGAAAGAGTAAAAAGTTTGGGGTTTGGGAAAGGAAAAACGAGAAAGAAAGCAACATAGTGGAAAGGGGAAAAAGGAAGGGAGCTTCCGGCAGAGAAGAGAAGAGAAGGGAAAAGAGGTTCAGCCAACAAGAAGAAAAGCATTGGAGAGGTTCGGCCAAAAGCAAAAAGCAAAATAGAGAAGAGGAACAGAACAAACTCGAAACTTGCCAAAATTAGTACCAAACGCCAAAAGGAAATAAACCAAAACTAACCAGAATTCCACCTGCGCAAGAGGGAAAACACTCCAATACTGAAAGCCTCAGAATGACCTATTCGGCACTAGCAAACCCCTTTAGCCGAATTTTCTGAGTGCTAGAGTCCTGTTTCGGTACAACTCCTCCTCTCTACAACCTCTCGATTTTCTCCACAAATCTCTCCCTTTATCACTCGACCGAATTCTCCTCAACTCCCTCCATGACCAGCTCAAACTTTCTTCGGTAGTATTCCACTCCAACTTTGCCACTTACATGGCTCAAGCAGCAAAATAACAATCCACTGCACAACCCAAGACTTGAACCTTAGACCTCCCAATTACACCACACGCCACCTTGCCATCAGACCACAAACCCTTTTTGTGTCATGAAACAAACACTATTATTGATAAAGCCTATAAACCAATGTCTAGATTCATTTTAGGGATAAACTAAAAATTTTGCCAAGGCCAAGACTTAAACCCAGATTCCCTTGTAACCTTAATGACGCCACAACCACTAGACCACATGCTTCCTTATGACATTTTTTTACATAATAATTTAGAAGGCCTACATCCAAGCATCCAGGGTTTTATCCACTTGAAATCAAAATTTTTGCTGAAGCTCAGGTTTGAACCCAGGACTTTTCCAACTCCTCTCAGGACCCTTAACCACTAAAGCAGACATACTTTTATGCACAATTTCCTAACTGTTCCGTTGCTCAAGGCTCAATACTTCTAGGCCCAAATTCTGGGGCATTACACAAGTCAACTTCCTAATTCAAGTATAATTGGACTTATGATGGCACACCTCAATTCGTCAAACTTACTTTGCGTACTCAGGTCGTTAAGCTTATTGGGAACCCTTCTCCACATTTCTTTTGACATATATTGTTCATCGAACCTGTTGGCGAACTCTACTAAATAAATCTTTTAGTGGATGCCGACTCGCCAAACCACTGGTGAATACGTACTTACTTGGCTCAGACTTCCAGACCCTATTTCAGGAAGTTACAACTATCCCCCACTTAAGAAATTTCATCCTCAAAATGACCTTTGTCCGAATAGTTGAGGGTACTATTGTCTCATTGCTTCTTCTGCTCCTAAGTAGCTTCGTTGGCTTTTTGGTTACACCATAGTACCTTGACCAATGGAATTTTCTTGTTTCAGAAAACTTTTTCCTCACAAGCCACAATTTCCACTCATTCTTCATAATATGTTAGATAGGGTTGTACCTTAGTTTCAACTGCTGACACAACATGGGATGGGTCTACCCAATACTTCCTTAGCATAGACGCATGGAACACATTATGGATTAGGTCAAGTTCAGGTGGCAACTTAAGATGATAGGCCATTGGGCCAATCCTTTCTACCACTTCATAGGGACCAATGAATCATGGACTCAACTTTCCTTTCCGCACAAATCGTAAGACTTTCTTCCATGGCGAGACTGTAAGGAACACTTGCTCCTCCACTTAGTAGTCAACATCTCGCCCTTTCAAATCGACATAAGAATTTTGTCTGTCTGAAGCAACCTTCAACTTATAATATATCATTTTGACCTTATACTCTGTTTTACAAACTAACTCTGGTCTTACCATTCACCTTTGGTCTAGTTCTGCCCAACATAAAGAAGGACTACATTTTCTTTCATACAACACCTCAAAAGGTGCCATTTGGATGCTTGCTTGATAACTATTGTTATATGCAAACTCCACCAAAGGCAAGTATTGCTCTCAACTTTTGGCAAACTCCGGTACATAGCTTCGTAACATGTCTTCCAATACTTGTATTACCATTTCTAATTGGTCATCTATTTGAGGATGGTAAGCAATACTGAAGTTCAGTTTCAAACCCAAGGCTTCCTACAGACTTTTCCAAAATCTCAAAATAAATCGAGGGTCTCGCTCGAAGGTAATAGAAACTGGTACACCATGAATTCACACTATTTTGTGATGTATATTTCTACTAGCTTTTGCAAAGGATAAGTAGTGCGAACTGCTAAGAAATGTGAACATTTTGTAAGGTGATCCACAGTTACCCATATTGTATTCTTCTTTGTTGTAGTCAAAGCAAGCTTGACACAAATTCCATGGTGATCCTTTCTCACTTCCATTCTAGAATTTTAAGTGGTTGTAACGGACTTGAAGGATACTAGTGTTCTGGCTTCACCTTCTGATAGACTAAACACGTTGCCACAAAATCTGTAATAGCTCACTCCAAACTAGACCACTAGTATAGTTCGCCGAGGTCATGGTATATCTTGTTACTTCCTGGGTACATTGCCTAAGGACTTCTGTGAGCTTCACTAAGGATCATATCTCGAAGCTCCTTGTCACTAGGGACGTAAAGTCTTCCCCAAAAATAAATTACTGCCTCTCTATTCAGTGGGAAGTCTTTTAGCATTCCCTATTCTACATGGCGAACCTTCTTCACTAGATCTTCATCTTCGATTTCCTTCACTTTGATTTACTGCGATAGGTTTGGACTTACTTTTAGTTTTGCGAGTAGTCCCCTATCACTTGTTACACTCAGACCTGCGAATAGAGCTTATAGCTCACTTACTGTCTTCCTACTTAAAGCATTAGCAACCATGTTCCCTTTTCAAGGGTTATATTTTATCAACCAATCGTAGTCCTTTAGCAATTCTATCCACCTTCTCTATCGTAAGTTTAATTACTTTTTCATGAGTAAAGAATTAAGGCTCCTATGATCTATGTAAATGGTACATCACTCACCATATAAGTAGTGTCGCCAAATCTTGAGTGTGAACACCACTAGTGCTAACTCTAGGTCATGCATTGGATAGCTCTACTCATGAGACTTCAGTTGTCTCGAAGCATAAGCCACCACCTTTCCTTCCTGCATTAGCACGTATCCCAACCCTGTGTGTGAGGCATCATTGGTTGTATCAACACAGGAGCTTTGGTGAGTATCACCTTAAGTCTGTTGAAGCTTCTCCGTCTTTAATCTGTTCATGCAAACTCCTTGTTCTTCTATAATAGTTTTGTTAAGGGTGCTATAATGGTGGCGAATTATTCAAAAAACACGCGACTGTATCCTACGAGCTCCACAAAACTTCGCACTTCTATAACGCTTCTTGGCAATCTCCACTCTATATTCACTTTGATCTTCTTTAGGTTTACGCGAACTCCTTCCGCTGAAACCACATGATTCCGAAATGCTACCTCCTTAAGCCAATATTCACACTTGCTGAGTTTCACAAACAATTGCTTCTCTCGTAGAATTTGAAGCAGAATTCACAAGTGAGCATTATGTTCCTCTTCAATTCACGAGTATACTGTCTATAAAAACTACCACACATAGATCAAAATTTTCGTGGAATACTCGATTCATCAAGTCCATGAATGCAACATGTGCATTTTTTAATCTGAAAGGCATGACCAGAAATTCGCAGTGCCTATACCTTGTTCTAAATGTCATTTTTAACACATTTGACTCATTTACGTTAAGCTGGTAGTATCCGAATCGCAAATCTATCTTTGAAAACACAATGGCAGCTTGCAATTGGTCGAACATATCACCTATTTGTGGCAAATGGTACTTATTTTTTATAATCAATTTGTTCAATTGCCTGCAGTCGATGCACATTCTTAAGCCACCAATTTTTTCTTCACAAACATAACTAACAATCCCCATGACGATATACTTGGTCGAAGAAAGCCTCGGTCAAGCAACTTCTAAAGTTGTATTTTTTGCTCCTTAAGCACTTTTGGTGCCATGCGATAGGATGTGATTGAAACTGGCAAACTACTAGAATTCAACTCAATAGCAAACTCCACTCACGATCTGGGGTTAAACCAGACAACTCGTTTAGAAATACATCAGGAAAATCCTTTATTGTACAAATGTCGCGTACCTGTTTTTCCATGTCCAACGAGCCCATTACATTGCCGAGGTAGGCTATATAACCTTTCCCTAACATCTTCTCTACTCTCATTGCCGAAACCAATTGGACATGAATTAAGTTTGCTCTCCCACAACCACAAATTCCATCCCTTCTTCTGTTTGCAGTGTCACTCTCTTAAATGCGAAGTCTATTTTGGCTTTATGCTAAGTCAGCCAGTTTATACCCAAAATTATGTTGAGCCCATGAAAAGGTAGTTCCATTAATTCGGCGAAGAAAACATGCCCTTGAATCATCAAGGGACACCTTTGATACACTCTATTCACTAATACTCTCTCACTAAACAAACTAGCAACAATTATACCATCATCTATGTTCTCTACTGACATACCCATCTCACAGTCTAATTCACTTAAAATATACGAGTGCATGGAACCAAATTCAATAATGGAAAATACTGGTAGAGTTCGTAGAGTAGAAGTATCTGTGATGACATCTGTCGAACCCTAATTCTGTGGCTCCTTAACTGCATAGACTCCTACAAGCCCTCCTGTCTCTACTTGACTGGAAACTGTGTGAGTTCAGGTTTGCTGCCCAGCTTGTCTGGTGTCACTACCGCTTCCTCTACCTCACTTGTGAGCACCAGCTCGCACTAGTGTGGTGGTTACATTATGAACTTGCTACCCCTCTTTTCGTTTCGGGCAATCCCTTATCATGTGTCCCTTGGATCTGTACTTGAAACATCCCTTTGATAGGTTACGACATTCTCCAAGGTGCCTGCGTTCACAGTGTTTACAAAGTGGCCAACTTGGTAATCGACGCAAACTTCCCTTTTCATCCTGGGTGTTACTCCATCATCGCGAGTGGTCTGACTGACAAATTTTCTTGATATTTCTATCGGAGTTACGTGAATTGCAATCTCTTTTGGATGCTTTCCTAAACACTTGTTTCCCCATTCTTGATGCAATTTATAGAGCTTTTATCCCTCGATAACCTTTGCCTTCTCAACCAACTCATCGAAACTTGTCGCTTCATCAGCTACCAGATAAAGTTGAATGTCACGATGCAATCCAAAGCGAAACTTCTAATAGTGATCCCTTTCTTGTGAAACCATCTCAGCTGCGTACTAGTTTAGTTATACAAATTCTGCCTCATACTCGGCCACAGGCAGTTCACCCTGAACTAGGTTAGTGAACTCTCATTTGTGAGCTTCCATATACTGCTCGCCTATGATTTTTTCTCAAAGGTTCCCAAGAAGAAATTCCAAGTTAATCTGTTTGCGGGTTGTTCCTTATTTCACAGCATTCCACCAGTGATATGCATCGCCAATAAGTAATGACACCTTCATCCCAACTTGTTCTCCTCAGTACAAGCCATTTGTTTTAGGATTATCTCAACACACTCGAGCCAATACTCTGGTTTGGTAGGACCAACTCCTCTAACTCCACTAAATTCCTTACCACTTAGAGCTCGCACACAGTCTAGTGGCAAACCATAGTAGGTAGGAGCAGATTAGTACCAGCGTATCGTTGTAGTGCTCCAAGCATAGCTTGTACTAATGGTTCAGGACTCTCATCCAACCCACTTGTCCTGTGAGGTCGCAACAGTGATGTAGAAGTCCTGTCATCCTCTGGGGATCCACGGTTCCATTAACACGGTTCACATTTACTCTTTTGGGAGGTATTTTACTATTTTTAAACATACATAAGACACACGTTTAGGCCCATATAGTTATACTTCCTAACTTAATATACACATTTACGAACATAGTTCACCAAAGAAATAATTGAAAACAGAACTTACTAGGATGGCGAGTGGTGGAAATTATCCATAGCATAAACCTACGGAAGATACAGCTAAACCCAGGCAATGTATTTCCTAGTTCTACCCTAAAAACAACAACAACATGTATATCACTTCAACCTATTTACAAACCTGGCGAACTTACCACGCCAACCTGGCGAACTTGTTTGCTGCGATCATGGCTAATAAGCCTAACAAATAGGGCAAACTGGCTAGGTCTGATACCAAAAAATGTAACAGCTAAAACCCAGCTGAGGTGGATCAACCCAAATCTGGCATGCCCCATTAGCCATCATGCTAGTGACTCTCCGTTTAACTCCCAACCAAACCTCCATCAAACCATAAAATTTCAACATAAAGCATGAGTTAAGTCATTTTAGTGCAATGGAATAGCATAACCATAAATATAGAACCTAAGGCATGCGAACACATGACATTTATTGTATAAGAGAAATGGGTTTTCACATTATAGTAACATAGTATGAATTCAAATAGGAGATTTTTAGAGATTGCATAATCAGACAGATGTACACAAATAGACAGAATTTTACTTCCAAGGTTCACATGCAATATAAGGTTCACAAGCATGTCAAAGTTTGAATATATATGGGGCCCTACTTATATGGATTCACATACTTATCGGGGGTTCCTCATACAAGGGTTTATAAACTTATCAGGGCTCACAAACACATATAGGGGGTCGTATGTACAAGTACTTTACAGAAATTTTGGCTAACTCGGTTTATATCATCAGAATAGTGCAGTACAAAGTTTTTTGGTTTAGAGTTTAAATCAAGTAATATTATAAGTACATAGACATGAGCTCATATATAAGGCAGAATGATATTGCATGGTATTTTATTCATATTGAAAGGAAATTAACAAAATCAATCAATCAAGTATTATTTTTTTTGTAGCTTTACTGGTTCGCAAAATATAAATTATAAACATGAGGAAAATTAAGTCTTATAGTAATGGCAGAGTCATCAATTATAATATTGCTAAGCCCAAACAGATTCCCATATTGCTTTTTTTGTCTAGGGTTTGCTGTTCCCTTTCCAGAGTTTATGCTTCACCTTGATCAGTCGCCTCGCTCCAGCTTACCTTGCAATCTAAGGAAAAGAGTGGGTGAGTTCTTGCAAACTCAATGAATATACTTGAAAGAATAGCTGCATTTTAGTACAAAACATAAGGTGAAACATCCCATACCCGAGACCATCGCTGGAATCGAGTACGAGATGTCATCTAACTTAACTTACTAGTTCGGAGCATAAAAAAAATTTGCTTTTAAAATTAATTTCACTGTTCACAACAAAACTGTCCACCTACACAACTGTCACTATTTTAATTATAACTTGAGTTATGAAACTTGAAATTTAAATCCATAAATTTTCCCTGAAACTAGACTCATATACCTTCTTTCCATAAAATTTTTAGAATTTTTGACTTAGCCAATTGGTACAGTTTATTCATTAAAGTCTCCCATATTTCACTGCTCGATAGTTCTAACCTCTTGGCACTTAAAATCAATTATCTCATTGTACAGAATTCATATAATGTTATCGTTTGTTTCTTTTGAAAATAGACTCACTAAAATTCAAATATCTCAAAATATAAAATTCTTTTGCCTACACCGTTTCTTTCAAGTAAAAATAGACTTGATAAACTGTAATTCTATATATCATTCACTTTCTAATTCCATTTCTACTATTTTTGGTGATTTTTTAAAATCACGTCACTACTACTGTCCAAAAATTGCTTGTTTGTATTAGCTACCACTTAAACATACATAACACCAAAACATATTCTTTACTAACCATTTCAATAGCTAATCTTAGCCATATCATATGAACATACTCAAAATGATTAAGACTCTATACATGTCATAGCTTTAAACGTTTTGAAAACCCATAATACCAAGATGTTTGTTGGTAGTGTGATACGAGCTCCGACGATCCCTAATTCAAGCAAGCTCAAAACACTATAAACCAAAGGAAATGAAGAAAGGTGTAAGCTACTAATAGCTTAGTAAGTTACATGTAAACAATAAATACTCAACAAATAATTAACATTTTTAACATATAACTAATCAAAACATTTCTTAGCAATTTCAATCACTTACACATGCATAATGTTACCAATTCACTTGCACATACATTTATACATTTAACCTTTATCACATATGCTCATTCTTTCAATTGTACCTGCATACATACTTCATTTCATATTCACTTTAACTCATTATTAATCCCGTTGAACACTCGAAATATACAAGGATACGTAGAGAATTAACACATAAGTGCCTCACTGGTATGTAGCCAAAGCTACCACTGATATGTAGCTGTAGCTACCACTGAAATGTAGCTGAAGCTACCACTGAAATGTAGCCAAAGCTACCACTGATCAATAACACTGGAAATGTCCATGGGCCTGCTCACACAAGCTGTCAGGTGTCCGCAACACAAGCTGAGCAGACATGGCAGAAATCACAATTGGCATCACATTTGACGTATCTGTTTCAACCCGAAGAACTTTACCGCTACTACACTTCAACTCAAGAATTTTCTTACTACAATCTATCTGGGCCTTATGTAATATCAACAAATCCATTCCCAAAATAACGTCAAATTAATCAAATGGCAACAACATCAAGTTGGCAGGGAAACAATGACCTTGTATCATCAAAGGACAATTTTTACATATTTTATCAACTATCACATGCTTACCTAAAGGATTCAACACTTTAACCACATACTCAGTCAATTGAACACACAAATTCTTATTAGACACTAAATTCATGCATACATATAAGTGAGTAGAACCAGGATCAATCAATGCAAGAACATTAGTATCGTAAAGAGAAAATATACCAGTGATCACATTAGGGGAAGATGCTTCCTCTCTAGCTCGGATGGCATAAGCTCTCACTGGAGCTCTCGTTTCGGATCTTACGGTAGTATCCTTTGTTACACCTTTACCACTAGTTCCAATCCCCATATTTCTCAGTGGTCTTCCTCTAGTAGTTACGCTGCTCGATCTCACATTCTAAAACTTTTCTATCTCTTCTCTTTCTGGACAATTTTTTAAAAAATGATCTTGAGATCCATATTTAAAACATGCTCGGCTGATTAAATAACATTCTCCCAAATGTCGTTTTCCACAGTGTTGACATTCCAGTCTAGTAGGGTTAACACTACCTACACTTGCCATAGAGGTCGCTTGAGCTTTAGAACTTGAATATTGTCTTCCTCGATCTCTTTGAAAATTCACACTAGAAGCATTCGATCGAGTATTCATTTCTCTAAATTTCTTCGCCTTGAGATTGAAATGATTTGCCCATTGATCTTTTTCTTGCATCTCTTGCTTACTTTCCACTTTTCTTTTCTCTTTGCTTAATTCTTCAGCCTTGATAGCTCTTTCAACTAGTACCACTAACTCTTTAATTTCAAGGATTCCCACTAATAATCGAATTTCCTCATTTAATCCATCTTCAGACCTCTTGCATAATGTAGCTTCATTAGATACACACTCTTGGGCATACTTGCTTTTGACAAATTCTCGTTCATATTCGGCTACCGTCATGCGCCCTTGTTTTAATTCAAGAAACTCTTTTCTCTTTTGATCAATGAAACACTGACTTACATACTTCTTCCTAAATTCCTCTTGAAAGAAATCCCACGTAACTTTCTCTTTAGGCACCACTGACACTAAAGTTTTCCACCAGTTATAAGCCGAATCCCTCAATGATGAGATAGCACATTTGAGACTTTCTTCTAGAGTACAAGATAATTCATCCAACACTCTAATAGTATTTTCAAGCCAGAACTCTACTCTTTCAGGATCATCATGTACATTAGCTCGGAACTCTTCGGCTCTATACTTTTGAATTTTGTCCATTGGAGGCTTTGACAATCTTAACACTTCAGTTTGTTGAGGAGCTATGGAAACAGCTTAAGGAATAGGAGGGGGCAGAGGAGGTTGAGCATTAGAATTATTTCTAACAAACTCAGTATACCAATTGCTCATCATATGGAGAAAGGCTTCCCGAGCCTTATCTCTTTGACCTTGAGTCTCGGTCAACTTTTAACTGGTGCCGTCTCTTGTGCAGGAGTAGGCGTATTACTTTCAGCATCATCAACTGTAGCTCGATTAGGATCCATTACTATATAAAAGAAAACATTGTAAGATGTGAGGAGTCGTCACACTATCTTTATTCAATTATGGCATGTATATATAGTCTATTACACTCGCTACGTTAGTCCGAGAATTGACTAAACCGTAGCTCTGATACCACTAAATGAAACACCTATTACCCGAGACCTTCACCGAAATCGAGCACGAGATGTCATCTAACTTAACTTACTAGTTCGGAGCATAAAAAAATTTGCTTTCAAAATTACTTTCACTGTTCACAATAAAACTGTCCTCCTACGCGACTGTCACTAATTTAATTATAACTCGAGTTACGAAACTTGAAATTTAAATCCGTAAATTTTCCCTGAAACTAGACTCATATACCTTCTTTCCATAAAATTTTCAGAATCTTTGACTTAGCCAGTTGGTACAGTTTATTCATTAAAGTCTCCCCTGTTTCACTGCTCGATAGTTCTGACCTCTTGGCACTTAAAATCAATTATCTCATTGTACAGAATTCATATAATGTTATCGTTTGTTTCTTTTGAAAATAGACTCACTAAAATTTAAATATCTCAAAATATAAAATTCTTTTGCCTACACCATTTCTTTCATGTAAAAATAGACTTGATAAGCTGTAATTCTATATATCATTCACTTTCTAATTCCATTTCTACTATTTTTGGTGAGTTTTTAAAATCACGTCACTACTGTTGTCCAAAAACTGCTTCTTTGTATTAGCTACCATTTAAACATACATAACACCAAAACATATTCTTTACTAACCATTTCAATAGTAAATCTTAGCCATACCATATGAACATACTCAAAATGATTAAGACTCTATACATGCCATAGCTTTAAACATTTTGAAAACCCATAATACCGAGATGTTTGTTGATAGTGTGATACGAGCTCTAACGATCCCCAATTCAAGCAAGCTCAAAACACTATAAAACGAAGGAAATGAAGAAATGTGTAAGCTACTAATAGCTTAGTACGTTACATGTAAACAATAAATATTCAACAAATAATTAACATTTTTAACAAATAACTAATCAAAACTTTTCTTAGGAATTTCAATCACTTACATATGCATATGTTACCAATTCACTTGCACATACATTTATACACTTAACCTTTATCACATATTCTCATTCTTTCAATTGTACCTGCATACACACTTCATTTCATATTCACTTTAACTCATTATTAATCCTGCTGAACACTCAGAATATACACGGATACGTAGAGAATTAGCACATAAGTGTCTCACTGGTATGTAGCCTAAGCTACCACTGATATGTGGCCGTAGCTACCACTGAACTGTAGCCGAAGCTACCACTGATCAATAACACTGGAAATGTCCACGAGCCTGTTCACACAAGCTATCAAGTGTCCGGAACACCTAATTTATAGGCACTGAGTGTTTCAGCACTCTTAGGAAACCCTAATTGAGTTACGAAAAAGTTACTTGCATGAGGAGTATTCTAAGAGGAAAACAACTCAACTTCCCAATTTAGGTATAGCTCGACTTATGTTGGTCTACCCCAGTTTGCCAAACTTAGTTGGCGTACTAAACTTGTCAAAATTATTGGCAAACCGTTCTCAACACGTCTTTTGATGTACATTGTTCATTGAACCTATTGGCGAACTCTACTAAATAAATCTTCTAGCGGATACCGATTCGACAAACCGCTGTCAAATACCAGTTTGCTTGGCTTAGACTCCCAGACCCTATTTCGGGATGTTTCAATTATTATAATATAGGTAATAATAAAATATATACTATTACAAAATATTATAATGTTTAATCATTTATATATATATATATATAAACTATTAATATATGATATAATATAACATTATATAGTACAATAGCAGGGCTAACTTTCAAATGGATGAAAAGTATAAGGACTTAGAGCATATTTCAATTAGTATAATGAATAGTATTATATAACATATAATATATAATGTACTACTATTACATATAATTATTATTAAATTATAGATTATAATAAAAGATGTAATATTATAATGTTTCATCGCTAATGCATTTGTATAAACTACTAATATTGTAACACCCCACCGGCCTAGACGTTTTAGTCGAATATGGCGATGTTACATAGAAAGGGATTTGAAGACAAGATTGTCGAGTTTAACAACCGTTACAATAAGTTAACTTTTATTTAATTCGAAAAAAACTAGTTGATTTACTTTAAAACTTGTCTCTTAGCGGAAGCTTTTGTAACCAATTAATTTAGGGAAAATCGTTGCTATTTACGAAAAACCTTAGTTTTTAGAAAAAATCGTGTTTTGTGGGGTTGTAGTTTTTAAAAAAAATCCATAAAAAACAGTATAAAGTCCCAAATTTAAAGCAAACCAGTCCATAGTCCAGAAAATACATCAAAAATCCCAAATAAGTAATAAATTCTAGGCATTAATAGAAAACAGTCTAAAATTTACGTGTGGCCACCATTGAGTCCTCCGCTGCACCGACCCATCAAGTCTAGGGATTACCTGTACAGATTAAACAGAGAAAGGGTGAGTTTTCGCAAAATTAGTGTGTAATCCCCACAAAAAATCCATACAGATAATAAATAAAATCCAGTTAGATACAGTCTGGGGCTAGTGCCCATCACATAATCCCCGAGCACTCCAAAGCCTATAATTGAACAAATAACAATAATTGAATCTCACATAACCTGATCCCAAATCGAACTTGTATCGAGGTTTTAACCCATAAGAGACTAGACCTTACCTTCAACCGATGAACAGTAATACCCATACAAACTAAGACTCCGATTGGTGATTACGAGCCCTTGAATCCTGCCATAATTGGCATAAACAAAACACTTCAAAAGAAAGTTAACAAATAGAGACAAATCACTTATCTAAAACTTACCGAACGATCGCAGAAAAACGTGGAGCGAAATGAGGCAGAGTGGGAAAAGAAAAATCAAGAAGATGAGGGGTGAAAGTGAGCAGAAATTCAGTAGCAATGAAGAGAAAAATGGCAAGAGGGTGGAGGGATTTAAAGGAAAGTAAAAAAAGGAAAAAAAAAGTTGAACAGAATATTTGATAACTGGCCCAATCCCTTATTTCTCTCCATCAAACTCCCTACTAAATCAACTACTCATATTTTTAGTCCATCTCAAACTCTCCTTGACACACAAGCAAAAATAATGCCCACGCCAAGATTCGAACACAGGACCTCCTTCACACCAACACTCCACTTATCCAGTAGACCAGTAGGCCCATTCTGTTAATTATTTGCCAACTTTTACTTAAAAGCCTACTGACCAAAGATAGGGCTTATTCATAAAAATATCAAAATTTTCCCAAGTCCTGGCCTGAACTTAAGACCTCCCAAACACACCTAGAACATATAACCACTAAAGAAAATAGATATTTTGTGTCATACATTCACAATACGAAAAATTAAAATTTTGGGGTGTTACAATTCTACCCCCTAAAAAAAATTTCGTCCTCGAAATTTACCTGATCAGAACAGATAAGGACACTGCTGACACATCGCATCCTCAGGCTCCCATTTGGCCTCCTCAGTGCTATGATTATGCCATAGAACCTTTACCAGTGGAATGGATTTCCTTCTCAGAACCATAACGTCGCGATCCAGAATCCGAACCGGCTCTTCCTCAAAGGCCAAATCTGGCCTAACCTCTATCTCTTTAACATGGACAATATGAGTAGGATCAGAGTGGTAGCGCCTCAACATGTCCTCCAGTATCTAAATCACCCTATCAGACTGACCATCGATCTGAGGATGGAATTTAGTACTGAAGTCCAACCTTGAACCCAGAGCCTCATGTAACTTCCTCAAAAATCGAGACGCGAAAGGAGGATCCCTATCAGAGGTGATCGAAACCGGTACTCCATGTAGTCTTATTATCTCAAAAATATAAAGCTTCGCCAGCTTCTACAGAGAATAATCAGTACGAATCGGTATGAAGTGGGCGGAGTTGGTCAATCGATCCACGATGACCCATATTGAATCCTTCTTAGTGGGTGTTAGAGGCAACCCATTAACGAAATCTATAGTTACGCGCTCCCATTTCCAAAGAGGAATCTTAATCGGCTACAGCAAACCCGAAGGTAACTGATACTCAGCCTTAACCTGTTGGCAAGTCAGACATCTGCCCACAAAATAAGTAACCTCACATTTCAACCCTGGCCACCAATATAACTCACAGAGGTCTCGGTACATCTTATTTCCTCCAGGATGTATAGCATAAGGGATACTATGCACCTCTCTCAGTATGGCTTGTCTCAAATCAGTATCATTTAGAACAAAGATTCTCCCACGAAAATAGAGTACCCCATCACTGTTCAGTCTAAAATTCGTAGTACTACCACCCTCAATTTGCCGGAATCGAAGACCCAATGACTTATCCTACAACTGCTTACCCTTAATCTACTCAATCCATGACGGCTTAACCTGAAGCTCGGCTAATAAACTACCATCATCAAATAAACTCAGGCGAGCAAATATTGCCCTTAAATCAATCATAGCCCTACGGCTCAATGTATTAGCCACCACATTGGCCTTTCCAGGGTGGCACTCAATGGTGCAGTCATAGTCTTTAAGCAGCTCAATCCATCTACACTGCGTAAGATTAAGTTCCTTCTGAGTGAGGAGATACTTGGGGCTCTTATGACCAGTGTAGATGATACTTTTCTGACTATACAAATAATGCCTCCAGATTTTCAGTGCGAATACCACAACGGCCAACTCCAAGTCATGCGTTGGATAATTCACCTCATGAGTCTTAAGCTGACGAGACGCATATGCTACCACCTTACCATCCTGTATCAACACACATCCCAAACCGACATGTGATGCATCACTATAAATAGTGAACTCCTTTCCAGGCTCCAGCTGTATCAGAACAGGGGCCTCAGTCAGTACAGTTTTGAGCTTCTCAAAGCTCTCTTACTGTGCATCAGTCTAGTTAAATGGCATATCCTTACGTAGCAGCTTAGTCAAGGGTGCTGCAATAAATGAAAACCCCCTACAAATCATTGATAATATCCTGTCAGTCCCAGAAAACTGCAGATCTCAGACACGTTCCTAGGCTACTTCCAGTCCAACATAGCCTCAATCTTTCAAGGATCAACTTGAATCCCCTCAGCCGAAACTACATGACCAAGAAATGTCTACTCACGCAGCCAGAACTCGCACTTACTAAACTTAGCATAGAGCTATTATTCCCTTAAAGTCTAAAGAACGACTCGAAAGTGCTCATCATGCTTATCCTCAGTCCTCTAGTAAACTAGTATATCGTCGATGAATACCACCAGAAACCAATCCAAATAAGCAAGAACACTCGATTCATTAAATCTATGAAAGTTGACGGTGCATTAGTCAGTCTGAATGGCATCACTAGGAACTAGTAGTGACCATAACGAATCCTAAACGCTGTCTTATGAACATCAGCCTCCTTATCCCGTAATTGATGATATCTAAATCAGAGTACAATCTTGGAGAAAACTGAAGCTCCTCAAAACTGGTCAAACATATCATCTATCCTCGGTAGGGGGTACTTTTTCTTAATGGTCATCTTGTTCAGTTACCGGTAGTCGATGCACATCCGCATGGATCTATCCTTCTTCTTTACAAATAGTACCGGTGCTCCCCACAGATACATACTAGGGCGGATGAACCCATAATCCAATAACTCCTAAATCTGATCCTTAAGCTCCGTAAGCTCCTTTGGTGCCATTCGATAGAGGGCGATAGACACCAGAGCTGTACCAGGAAGGAGCTCTATCCCAAACTCCACTTCACGATTTGAAGGTAAACCCGGTAGCTCCTCAGGAAAGATGTCTAGAACATCCTTTACCATTCTGATATCCTTAACTGTAGAGTCCCTAGAATCTGAAAAACTTACATAGGCCAAGAATGCCATACATCCCTTACGAACCAACTTCTCTGCCACTAGTGCAGAGATCACATTAGATAAGTAGTTCTGACGTTCTCCAATCATGACTACCTCTATATCCTCCTCGGTGATTTTCGCCTTCTTGACCAGGGCAGTAAGATCTCACTCCCTCTGCGGGGCTATCAAAACTCTCAAATTATCTCTGAGGCCATCCTCAAAACGGACACATCGCTCACACTCAGATACCACCATACCTCGCGCATAGCGGCTCAGTCTCAGAAACTCAGCCTCATACTCGGCCATTGATCGATCCCCTGTGTAAGATTCAGAAACTCCCTCCTACGTGCATCCTCATAACTAGCTCCAACATATTTACCCTAGAAGACGGTCTTAAAGAACTCCTGAGTTAGATGCTCGGGCTGAGTTCCCTCCTTAACGGTCAGCCACCACTGATAAGCCTCGTCCCAGAGTAGCGAGACTACACCCTTTAATTTCTGCTTAGGGGTGAAATCTGGATCATCCATGATCCTTTCTGTGGCCTCAATCCAATACTAGACCACATTAGGGGTGACCTAGTGACACCCCAAAAGAGCTCAGCTTCGTTGGACCGGAGTCATTCTGTAATCGACCCTTGGCCCCCAAATCTAGTATTGGGCCCAGCGACCCTCTTCAAAATCCTTAGCATAGCCTGGGAGAATGCATCGTCCCCAGCTATGCAATATTGAGACCCAATCTCAGTAGCAGGCGATACTAGCGTCTCACTCGTATCCAAATTTGGCAGGCTGCCCGATGACGAGGACTCAACTCGAGCCCCTCTACGGCCTTTACCTTGGCCTCTAGTACCTCGTCCGTAGATACCTTGTGTGCTCATATCTAATCGAATTTATCTATTATTACAAGTTTTATGAATTAGTTACAGTTCCAGTGTTTATTAACAAATGTTTTATGTAAAATAGTATCGGTTATTCAGAGTTCATTTTCGTAAATTGCAGTCTTACTACAGTTTCCAGTTTCTCTACAATTTTTAGTATACACTAACTAAAGTGTTTTAGGTACAGTTTACTACCTATAGTAGTTTTAGAATATACTATCCATAACAGTTTTAGTTTTAAACAAATCACAATTCAGAATACTTACAGGATTGACACCGGAGACTTGGTGTAGCACTTACTCAGTAAAAACATTTCAAATCATTTGGAAATGAATCAATTTTTTGAAAGCCCAATTTTTATAAAACCAATAATCCACAGCCGAGTTTTGCAACTCGGCTCTGATACCATTAAATGTAACACCCTAAATCCAGCCTAGACGTTTTGGCCGAATCTAGCGATATCATATGGAAAGGGATTTGAAGAGAAGATTGTCGAGTTTAAAAACTGTTACAGTAAGTTAACTTTTATTTAATTCAAAAAAAACTAGTTGATTTGCTTTAAAACTTGTCTATTAGCAGAAGTTTTTAGAAAAAAAATCGTGTTTTGTGGAGTTGCAGTTTTAAAAAAAATCCATAAAAAATAGTTTAAAGTCCTAAATTTAAAACAAACCAGTCCATAGTCTAGAAGGTACATCAAAAATCCCAATTAAGTAATAAATTTAAGGCATTAACGGAAAATAGTCTAAAATTTATGTATGGCCACCGTCAAGTCCTCCGCTGCACCGACCCATCAAGTCTGGAGATTACCTGTACATATTAAATAAAGAAAGGGTGAGTTTTCACAAACTCTGTGTGTAATCCCCACAGAAAAGATGCATACAGATAACAAATAGGATTCAGTTAGATACAGTCTGGGGCTCGTGCCCATCACAGAATTAGTTTGGGCCTTAGCCCATTCAGATACAGTCTCAGAAATACATTAGGGCCTTGGCCTATATTAGATACAGAATGCAGATACAGTAAATTAGAATCCTACCCACCAGCCTCTACACACCATCTCCGTCCAACCCTACACACCATGTGGGGATTAAATCAACCCACCCATCCCTACACACCATGCTGTACCAAAATGCGGTACATAATTAGAAGGTTGCAGCTGAGCTGCCAGATAACAGGCTTAATAGGCTTTTAGACACTTCCTCTAAATATCATCAACCCACCACGATGCAATGCAACATACAAAATATGTCATGCCATTATGTAATTAATAGTACATACATTTAGATATCATAAGTCATGCTCGGTATAGAAATCAGACAGACAGATCATACATATAGGGGTCTAAGTAAAGCTTACTGACCCTACAGTAGGTCCACAGTCGACTTGGACGACTTGTGCAACCTTACAGAACTTTTTAGGAAAATGGACTCACACGCCCATGTGGCCCACTCGGCCCTAATTGTCCTTGGCCACGTGATCCATTTTTAATGTAACCCATGCTAGTTAATTATCCATATATGTTTTCACTATTTACTTATATGTTCCTTAAAACTGTCTACTTGAGTCACTGTTAGTAAATTATTTATATCTTGAGTTACAAAATTTCGAATTAAGATCCGCTTGATGCCTTTGAAACTAGACTCAAATTCCATTCTACTATAAAATTTTTAAAATTTTTGGTTTAGCCAATAAGTACAGTAAAATCTTCAAACTTACCCCTGTTCTGCTGTCTAACAGCTTCATCCCTTCTTTTGCTAAAAATTAATTATCTCTTAGTAAAAAATTTGGATGATGTTCCCATTTGTTTCTATTGAAAATAGAATCATTAATAATTTAAACATGTAACTTTTAACCCCAAATTATTTTTCTCCAATTTTTGATGATATTCCAAAATCAGAATAAGGGAACCCAAATTCAATCTGACCTTATCTCACAAAGTTTATTATACCTCACGATTTACAATTCCATTACTTACACCGTTTCTTCTATGAGAAACTAGACTCAATAAAATTTAATTCCATATCTTTTTCATCCTCTAATTTGATTTCCACAATTTATGTCGATTTTTCAAAATTAGCCTACTGCTGCTGTCCAAACAGCAAGCAATTTTAGCTTTTTGCCCAATCCTTTTTTTTGCGTTTCGAGTACACACCTGGTTTTGTTTGATGCTAAAACTATCCCTGAGCACTCCAAAGCCTATAATTGAACAAATAACACTAATTTAATCTCACATAATGTGATCCTAAATCGAACTCGTATCGAGGTTTTAACCCATAAGCGACTAAACCTTACCTTCAACCGGTGAACAGTAATTCCCACACAAACTAAGACTCCGATTGGTGATTACGAGCCCTTGAATCCTCCCCTAATTGGCATAAACAAAACGCTTCAGAAGAAAGTTAACAAACAGAGACAAACCACTTATCTAAAACTTACCGAATGATCGCAGACAAACGTGGAGCGACACGAGGCAGAGTGGGAAAAGAAAAATCAAGAAGATAAAGGGTGAAAGAGAACAAGATTTCGGCAGCAATGAAGAGAAAAATGACAATAGGGTGGAGGGATTTTGGGGAAAGTAAAAAAAGGAAAAAAAATAAATAGAATATTTGATAACTGCCCCAATCCCTTATTTCTCTCCATCAATCTCCCTACTAAATCCACTCCTCAGATTTTTGGTCCATTTGAAACTCTCCTGGACACACGAGCAAAAATAATGCCCACTTATCCACCAGACAACAGGCCCATTTTGTCAATTATTTGCCAACTTTTACTTAAAAGCCTACTGACTAAAGATAAGGCTTATTCATAAAAATGCCAAAATTTGCCCAAGTCCTTGCTTGAACTTGGGACCTCCCAAACACACCCAGAACACATAACCACTAAAGATAACAGATATTTTGTGTCACATATTCACAATTCCCAAAATTAAAATTTTGGGGCGTTACAAATATATTATATATTATCTGATATGATATAACATCGTATGATATAGTCGGACTAACTTTCAATTGTACCCAAAATTAAAATTTTGGGGCGTTACAGACTTAGAGCATATTTCAACCAATATCATAAAAAATAATAATATATAATATTCTACTATTATATATAACCATTATTGTTTTATATATTATAATAAAATATATAGTATTACATGATATTATAATATTTAATAATTGATGCATATATAAACTTTTAATATATTATATACTACATGATATGATATAGTATTATATAATATAGTAGGAGGACTAGCTTTAAAATTTATGAAAAGTAAAGGGACTTAGAACATATTTCAACCAATATAATAAAAAATAATATATAATAATTAATATATAATGTACTACTATTATATATAACTTTTATTATATTATAAATTATAATAAAGGATATAGTATTACGTGATATTATAGTGTTTAATAATTGATGCATATATAAACTATTAATATTGGCTCATATATATATGCTGAAAATAAATAAAAAAATTGAGAAAGTATGCTAAAAAAATTGAAATTTATTAATCTACGTTGTTTTTGGAGATAGAGAAGAAAATGCGTCCTACAGGGTGTGTTTTCACTTTTCTAAAAATTCTTTTTCTTTTTCTTTTATTTCTTGCGGTTAGAAATTAGAAGTTTGTAGATTTTTTTTATGTGTTTGAGATAGACATTGTTATCATTTTAAGGTATATTTGAATTTATGGTGGTGTCATGGAGTTGGTTGACCTACAAATTTCATCTACCATGTGAGTATGGAGCCATCACCCGGGAAGTCAGATCGTGCTACAACTCAAGTTCTCAGTTGACGATGATTATAGGATCTCAGGTTGAAGTTTAATAGGGCTTCAAGTTTACAAAGGTTATGCTTTCAAGGGATGGAGCATAAATGGGGCCCTAGTTAACAGTGGTTCTGCGAGCACGATAATGAGTTTTTCCTCGTCAGGGGGGATGCTTTGCAAAACTCAAGTAGAAGTTCGAGGAAGAAAAAGGCAGTGGCGTTTCAGTATAATCAAGTAATTTGTTTTATCCATCACCACTGAAGGCGGTGACACCATTACTATAACCTTTGACAAAATTGGAGTGTAAGAGGCTATACTGATAAGGTCACTGCCTTCAGTGGAGATGGACAACACGAATTACCTGATTATACTGGAAGGCCACTGCGTTGTCTTTAGTCGCACTTCTATATGGGTTTTTATAAAGCATGCTCGTTTGATGAGTACAAACTCGTTGTCGTGCCCACATAACCATTGCCAACTAGGGCCCCAATTATGCTCCATCCTTTGACAACATAACCTTTGTAAACTTGAAGCCTTAGTTAAACTTCAATTCGAGATGGTATAATCATTGTCAACTTGGACCTCGAGTTGCATTGCGATCTCGCCTTCTCAAGTGATGACTCCATACTATATGGTAGGTTAAATTTTTAGTTTATTAAGCTCCATGACATCACCATAAACCCAAACACAACTTAGAACTATGACTATGTCTCCCTCAAAGCTAGAGAGAAATGAATCTTTAAACCTAAAAATTTCAATACGCAAGAAAAAGAAAAAAATAATTTAAAGGAGACTGAGATATGTTGGAGTAAGGGATGAGAATGACCATTTATATAGGGGATAGGGTGGGGTGAAAAGGGAAATTTTAAATTTATCTCGAGAATCTATGGTTGCAATGTGTGAAATTTATCCCAGGAATCCCGAGTTGCAGGGGATCAGAGGTAGAAATAATAAAGTTGGGCTTGGAGTTGAAACGATCAGAGAGAAAACACTCCTTGCAGGAGGTGTTTTCAGCTGACATGGCAGTGAAAATGCTTTCTACAGGACACATTTTCGAAAGACATGTCAGACATGTGGCTAGAAAATGCTTCTTGTAGGAAGAGTTTTCACTACCATGTTAGGTGAAAACACAACACTACAGGGGGCGTTTTCTCTTTATGCATTTCAACCAACACCCAACTTGATTACTTCTGCCTTTGAGCCCTCTACAACTCGTGGTTCCCAGGATCATTTTCATACATTGCTTCATTGGTGAAAAACACCTTCGGGGAGAAGTGTTTTCTCCCTCACAAATTTTAACTTTAATTGTATATCAAAAAAACCCTTGATGCCTGAGCATGTGTTGTTGCTGGAATCGTTTAATGTGCCTTGGGGTACGAGCTCGATAAAATAAACTCAATACAATCCCTTAAATTTCCGTACCAACCTTTCGAGTAGATTGTTTTGATAAAGATACTTGGTATTAGAAGAGGAGGGTTGTCATGAAAAACTTGAATTTCGTACCTACCTTGTTTCAAGCAAAGGTAATTCATTAATTTACGTGTATGTCTTTTAATCTGGGTGATGAGAACTATATTTTTTTACTATTTTCTTAGTTTTAAATATGTGGAACAGGCTATTTGGTTCAATATGAGTAGATGAGTAAGAACTGTTATCCATTACAACGGTCAAATTTGTGAAACTGAAATTGGGCCCCTTTTTGTATCAACACAATTTGAATATTGACATTCAACTAGAGCATACCATTAAAAGAGCTTCGAATAAGGATTACGTGCAAAGTGGGGATCTGGAGAAGAATTTTGAGCCTGAAATGTAGATATCTTTCATCATTAGACCCCATTAGATAAGCCATTTTTGAGATCATAGAGGAGAACAAGTTGGAGACGGTGATTGAATCCCATTGCTATAGTGGGAATGTTGAACTAGAGTTATATGTTGACTTCGTTGAAGAGGAAGAAGGTGGCCCGAACTTGATTACATCGTGTAAGTCAAATTCCATGCCAAATCAAGAAGTAAAAATTTTGACCACACGGTTGTGCGGTGGATTCAGATCATTGCTACAATGCTCATACTAAGACACCTCAGAATCATCATCAATGGCAAGGCATTCATCATTTTCGCCCCTCGATTACAACTTCAGGGGATAGTCGGGCATATTTGGCAACCGGGCGTATTTGGCCACCAGGCTTACGACACACTCGCACGACATTCTGCCAGTGCCTTTGATTTCAGCTTCTACACACTGATGTTTAATATGAGTAACACTTACATGGGTATGCCATGAAGTTACTAGGGTGGGCCAAACAGATGTGATTTCGGGATTGACATCAGAGTTACAAGAACGTATGATCTACTCCTGACAACCTTGATAGCGAGGGTACATCTAACCTTAGACTTCCAACCGATGTTGATAACAAAGAGAACAAAGAGGATTTTGAAATCGATAATGACTCAATTGAGGAGGTCGGATCGGATGGTGCAAAATTATAGTAATTTTATAATCAAATACCATTCCTACTGAACTAGAAGACGATGGATCTAACGGTGAAGCTTTAGGCATTGCTTGATGGGATGACTCGGGTTTTATGGCATATGAACCCCCACCCTACATGTGTACTCTTGATCTTGCTACTGAAGGAGGTTTAAAATCACCAGACCTCCCTCATAGAAGACCAAGGCATGTGACTTCATCAACAAATTTTGGCCATTTAGAGGTTGGGATGAAGTTTGACTTCATAGATGCATTCGTAGCTGCAGTCAAGCAGAATAATATATAGCTTGGCATCAACTTCATCGTTACATCCTCCCGATTCGAGAAATATGAGGCAGTGTGTGCAATGCATGTCGATGTTTTGGACGATCAGGAAGTTTACCACTCTACATACATGTGTTGTAGCTGTCATGTATCATGGTTAACAACATCAACTCGAATTCTGGCCCTTTTTCTGACATTTTTTTTACGTATGGTGATCCAATTTATTATTTTTTAGGCATGTTAAATAATCATCCAAAATTGGTTTCGAACACGATATCTGACTTTATATTACCTATGATCAAAGCGAGTCCTAGGGTTCTGGTCCCAGTTTTGATCGCACACATCCGTAGTGAGTTTGATTACATTGTTTCCTACCACAAGGTATGGTTGGAAAAATAGAAGGCATTGGAGAAGATGCATAGCAGGTGGGAGAAATCCTACAATGAATTGTCGCAATGGTGTCAGGTACTAAAATGGTACGAACTAGGTTTCGTAACTAATCTACAAATGAAGCTTGTGTATTACGTTGATTTCTTGGTCCTTAGAAAAAGAATTTTGCATCATTTTTCTAGTCTTTCAAGCAATGCATAATTGCATTTCAGTATTGTAAGCCACTTTTCCAAATTGACGGCACATTCATGTACGAAAGATACGAGCATCAATTGTTGTTAGTTGTTGCACAATATGATAATCCAAAAATTCTACCAATAGCTTTTGCAATAGTTCTAGAAGAATCCAGAGATGATTGAGATTTCTTCTTAAATAACTTGAGAAGGTAAGTTGTGTAGCAACTCGATGCATTCATCATTTTCGATAGGGGCACCAAAAGACAAGCTACTTTCGATTGGTGTTCAAACTTATGGGATCATATACACCATTGGTATTGTTTATGTCATATAGGGTCTAACTACATAGGCCGATACCATAAGGATGCAAAGCGACGACATGTCATTACCATGGGTACACTGTGCATAGTATTTCTTTCCTATATAACAGTTTAACATGTACATTTGGGTTGTGTTTCTTGAATACAATATTGATTATCTTCGACAAGGTGCGAGATTGTCCAACATCGATTCCATGAAATGTTAAAGAGACTAAGCGTTGTAAACCGACTGGGTGCGGCGTACCTTGATGGGATACCCAAGGAGTAGTGGATGCAATCGTATTATGGACGACTACGATATGGGTACATGACAACAAACATAACAAAATGCATGAATTTTGTATTGAAGGGGATGCTTCATTTGTCGGTAACTTGGATCAAGGAAACATATTTTTAATTTGCAACCTTGTTTCCAAAGTGAGCTAAGACATACACGGGACAGATAAAGGGCAGTTAGGTTTGGCGGAGTCAATGTTGAAAGATATTTAGGAAAATGTAGAAAGAGCAAACTTAACGTCTTTAGTGTGTCACTTGTGACTAAATCTAATATTCTGGGTTACAGAGCCCAATAGATCCGACCAAGGAGTTATCGAGGGAGCGTATTGTGTAGACTTAAGACAATGACATGCAGTTGTGGGAGATTTCAAGCACTTTGTTATCCATGCGCACATGCAATTGTGGCATGTGCCTCGACATGTGTAGATTGCATGACCTACATTAACGAAGTTTACAAACTTGAACGCACATATAATGTTTGGAAATTTGAATTTCCACATGTCGCAAATGAAAGCATATGGTCGCCTACCTCGCACACTCCTTTCGAGTTGGTACCATGTAAGAAATTTTGACACAAGCCAAAAGGTTGGTCGAACTCAACTCAGATATGAGGCAATAAATATATTCAGGAGCAGAGAGACACATCGAGGTTACGCGGTTACTGTAGGAACCCAGGGCATACGAAGACAACACGTCCACACCTCTCGGAAGCATTGAGGAGAAGAGCTAATTAAAACACTAACTCATGCAGTGAAAATAGTAACTTATTCGTTTATTTATTAATTTTTCTGTCAATTGTAATTTAATATTAATTATTAAAGTAAGATATATTACAATATGCAAGCCAAAATTTAAATCTTTTCTCATACCTTATCAACAAATCTTTACTTTTTAAAAATATTGTAATTAACAAATGGACGAAGAAAAACATAAAAGAAAAAGTAACAGAAATGAAATAAAATATTTCAAACTCATCATACGATATGGTACAAAGCAAACCAATTTAATAAATTTGTTTCACCGATTGTAAATAAGTGTCTATTTGGGATGTAAAGCGAAGTATACCATTTGGGGAAAATTATAAATAACATAATCATTGGCGTCCTGAATGTATGACATAATCGGGTGGGCGTCAGGCACAATTAGGGTCTGTCGCACTATTTTGGTTGGTGGCTCATTATCGACTTTGTCTTCATGTGCACGTCCATGTTGATCTACATATTCATCTCCTTACTTTGTGGTTTACTGTGTCTGGGTCCTAGTTTCCCATCGTACATCATTCCTTTATGAGCCGACGATTGCGAGGGTGACCCACTGATCTGCCATGAAATACACAATTATTTACATCATTTTTACATATAACTTTAGCTGGTTTTATAGTTAAATTAAAGCATCTTGGTATATATTTAGGTTTTCATACTTAAAGTAGTAACTTATGCTTTCTAGTAGTTTCTATTACATTTTATACATCTAAATAAGGTTACATGGTCTTGTAGGACAAGTCAGGAGCTATTGATGCTTATTGGGGCCAAAACTGATGCCTATGTCACAACACCAAGACACTGATGTCTCAACATTAAAGACAGAAGCCAAAAAAAAGTTCTAGAATGAAATTGCCCTCGATGTCGCTACATACTCTCAAGGTTGGTTGCAACATCTCGGGACTCTGTTCCAACCAAGCCCCTACACAGCCCAAAAACTCCTGCACATTTTAATTACACTTTTGAGGGAAATTAGGAGTAGCTATCCTAGTTGAACTATAAGGACTTCAAAAATATTTTAGGCACTTTAATATTCCGAGTTTAGCCTATATATAGGCCATTGTAATAAGTTTAAACACACAATTTTGTGGAAGCAAAAAATATACTTAGGTTTTTTTTAATTTCATTTTTAACTTTTACTTAAGGTATTTTATGTTCTTATAATCAGAAGATCCTATTCCGAAGTAAGACTTTCGCGAGTAGAGATTGTTTTGGAACCACACTTTCATCAATAAATCCATAAGCATATTTTTTCCTTTATTCTATTCTTTATATCTCTTTCTTTAACACTGTTTAATTGAATGTTTGTGTAAAGATTAGAATCAACTGTTCTAATCTTATTAATTGATTGAAGGATAGAGTTTTTTAGCGGATCAATTGTTTAGGAGAGGAAGAAATTAAACCCTAGGCTTGACGACCCTAGGAAGTCATTTAGGTGGGAATTTACCCAAAATTGGTATGGCCTAGCCGTGAATACCTTAACCTCGAATCGGTCTAGACTATGAGGTCAAAACATAAGAAGTTCTTGTCGACTCATTATTCTAGTGGAAGATCAGAAGATCCTACTGGGCTTCAACTGGTTGATTGATTAGAACCCTACTTCAATAATTAATTAAGTAAAACAATTGGATCTAGGCTAAAAGAACTCGCGTAGTCGAAACAAGGGATAGGAGACGCCGATACATGAACTTAGGAGTAGATTTAAGTTTAATTCAATTTATTTAGTTTATTAATATTATTATCATCTTGCTTCCATATTAACACTACCAATTTGTGACTTAAGTAGATTAGTAATTATTTCCCATAATTGGTTTGATAGCAGTCTTCCCCAAACTGCAATCTTTTGGGTATTATCCTCGGAGTATTTACTTACTTCATTGTAACTATATTACAACCTGACCCGTATACTTGCGGATACTGCCTCAATTCCATATATTTTGCAACAGTATTCACACTCTGGACATTAGTATGTCTGGAGGCGATCACCTACCTCGGTGAACAAAGATGTTGAGGGTGTTTGCAGTACTATCGACGGATAACTATATGGTGTCGCTTGGTCTGATTACGGATAAAAGATGAGAATTTTTGGCAATACTGAATGTCTTGGTGTTGTTGGCAGCATCGGCGTGTACAATGGGTGGTGGTCATGATAAATATACCCCTAGAGAAGGTGTTGATGTAGGGAATGATTGTTCATGCTGTGGTGCTTGTGTAAAATAAACTGGTGCTAAAGGTGTTGATACAGGGAGTGATTGTGTGTGTTGTGTTACTTGTGTAAAAAAATTGGGTGAGCACAAAAAATATGCGAACCATACTGATCTAGAGGTTGCACAATAATCGGGTCCTCCTGTTGAGCTGGAGCAGATGTTGATCCCTCCACGGCATGTTCTCCTAACCAGGGATTGATGGGCCCTCATCATAGCCTCCTATGGTGATGTTGTCTACTCCTTTATAAAGCTGGTAGTAGATATGACTTGTTGTTATGCTTAAACCAATCCATGTAATCTAGAGTTGTCTCCAAGCCTGGTGTGAGAAATGGTTCACGAGTTGGCAAGTAATCATACCTACGCTGCCAAATCTCGATATACTTCTTGTGAAATGTTGGTCAATCTTCCTCGAGTCTCCCCGACAAGTCAATATTGTGCAAGTCATCGAGCTCCCAGGGTGGCGGTGGAATACATTGTGTACACCCAAACTGTCGCATCACTCGGTTGGGTTGATGCTTCTCGACCGTTGCAAATATGATCAATGACACTTTGATGTGCCAGATGTTACGATTGGCTAAAAATTTAGTCGAGATGTATTCTTTAATCCTCGGATCCACATATGGGATCCATACAAACTGCAATACAAATTTATAAATTTTAGTACATACTTAATATTTAATTTTGAATGCTGGAATAAAAAGTTGATAAATTTGAAATTCATAAAATAACCTCCTCTTCAGTTTGTTCATCTAAAGCTAGCTGGATATCCTTAAACTCGGTCAGTAGATCGCTGTGTCTCGCGAGGTTGTTCCACCTATTCAAATATGTTATTTCAAAATTACAATAATGAAAATTTAAAATCATAATGATATTATCAAATAATTATTACCATATTATGAGTGGGAATTCATAAGGGGTCCGCTTGGGGGCGTAAAGTTAGTAGTCGATACCATTCCCACGAGTAAAGAAGGAGCATGCAACCGTTGATTTTAACTTTTTCTGGTTTTTTCGCTTGACATATTTCTCGATACAACGCCTCCAGCACCATTGATCCCCAACTAAGTCTTCCCTCTTCTTTCAAGTTGGCTAGTAGTAGTAGCCTCCTTAAGTGTACCAGATTTTGAGATTTGTCTGGAATGTGTGTGTCTCCAGTCTCCATCTTTTGACCAAATCACTGATAAAGTGGGGGATCCAATTTAGCCCCCCCCGCGCGAGCATGCAAGCCATGTATTAAAATACTGCATCTGGAAAGTGTCCATAAATGACATCCGATGCACGTTCACTTAAATTGTTTATGTAAGTCTCCAAAATTCGATCTTCGATCTGAGTATATAAACATAAAATATAATAATGTTAACAACATAATAATTAACTATTTAACATTAAATACTTTAATAATATTTTTTTACCATTTGTATTGAACGTCACATATATGCTTGTCATCCAAATGAATAAGCTGATTTGTCATTTTACAAATTATAAGGAATAAAATAAAATCTAAGAGAATAAAATTCAGAAAAAGATTTAAAAAAGAATTGAGAATTGAGAATTGAGAATTAAGAATTGAGGATTGATTATTGAGAATTGAGGATTGAAGATTTAGAATTGAAAATTGAAAATTGAAGATTGAAAATTGAGAATTGAGACTATAGGATTGAGGATTGAATACTAAGTATTGCGTATTGAGTTGAAAAGAACGAAGTTTGCAGGCGTTTATACAGGAAAAATTATGGCTGTTGGAGCCATTGTAGCTGTTGGAAAAGTTACCATTGAAAGGAAAACAGATCCTATAGTGAAAACGCGCCCTATAAGACGCGTTTTCCTTTCTCTCTCCAAAAACAACTTAGGTCAGTATATTTCAAAATTTTCAGCCTACTATCTCATTTTTTTTATTTTCAGCATATTTCAACAAATTAGCTTATTAGTATTACTAAAGATATGAATACTTATATAACTATTATTATATAGATTATAATAAAAGATATAACATTACATGATATTATAATATTTAATCGGTGAATATATATAAACTATTAAGATATTGTATGAGTTAATATAGCTTTATATAATATAGTAGGAGGGTTAACTTTTAAATGTACGAAAAGTATAAGGACTTAGCACTACACCAAAACAGGCTTTTAGCGGCAGTTTTAGTGGAGTTTGGATAAAAAACGCCGTTAAAAATCGAGCATTAGCGGCGCTTTATGTAAAACGCCGCTAAAGATAGAGCATTAGCGGCGCTTTAGGGAAAGTGCCGCTAAAAATGAGAATTAGCGGCGTTTTTTGAGAAAATGCCGCAAAAACCTAAGCCCAACGGCATTGTTTTTAGACCATTCGGGGATTTAACGGTGTTTTTGGAAAAGCGTAACTAATGCTCTGGGCTTTAGCGGCGTTTTTGGTAAAGCGCCGCTAATGCTCTTGGCTTTAGTGGCGTTTTTGAAAAAGCGCTGCAAAAACATTTTATCTGTCTAATTACTATTTAATTGTTTATTTATATTAATTAAAATTCAATTTATTTTTAATTGAATATTTGTTAAAATTGGATAAATTTGAAATAATGACACGTATAAATAAATTGAAATAAAAAACATAGAAAATATTTGTTAAAAATGGAAAAATTAAAATACTATTATTTAAAATAATTTGAAAATTTTTTGGGTACATGATTGATTGATTTTTAATTTATATATTAAATAATTTCATATATAATTGTAAAAGATACGGTAGTATTAATTTTAAAATATTTAAGTAATTGTCATTATAGTTTAGGGTTTAATATATATGGTTTAGGGTATATGGTTTAGGATATAGGGTTAATTTAGGATTTAAGGCCGGTTTAGGAGTTACAATTTTAAGGTTTATAGATTATGGAATTAGGGACTATGGATTAAGGGTTCTGGTTTAAGGGTTGTGATTTAAGGGTTAAGGATTAAGGGTTAGAGATTAAGAGTTGGGATTTAGGGTTTATGGATTCAATGCTAGGTTAAGGTTTAGGGTTTAGATTAATTAATGTATTTTAATTTATATTAAATAAAGTTTAGGGGTTAGGGGTTAGGTATTCGGGTTAGGATTTAGGGTTTAGATTAATTAGTATTTTTTAATTTATATATTAAATAAGGTTTAGGGGTTAGTAGTTAGGGGTTAAGGATTTGTGGTTAGGGGTTAGAGGTTAGGGGTCTGTGGTTAGTGATTTAGGGTTTAGAGATTCGGGGCCGGGTTAGGGTTTTGGGTTTAGATTAACTAGTTTTTTGAATTTATATATATTAAATGGTTTAGGATTTAAGGTTTACTTGAGATTTGTTAAATGATGAAATTTTATACAATCAATTAATGCTTTTATATTTAAAAATATTTAATATAAACCATTTGATATATTTAAATATTAGATTTAAAAAACATTGATAAATAAATAAATAAAAAGTAATTGATATGGATAGGTAACTATCTATTTTGAATAGGACTAAATTATAACAAATAAAAATGAAATAAAAAAAACTAAAATCATTTCACATCGAACATCTAGCAATATATATAGTTATATTTTAGTTAGGAAGAAATATCTCTAATAAAATGGAGATTAGATTGGAAAAGAATAATATAAAATCATGATTAACGTCTCAATCTTACATTGGATAATTCTAACTTAATAATTAAATACAACCTTTTAATCATTTGTTTTCTTATTAAAATATACGATATTTATTTTGAAAGTACTTGTTTTTTTTATAAAATCAAGTTTATAAAAAATAATGCAAATATGGAATTTTTGAAAACCCTGCCGTTTCAAAATCTCTTTTTTTCCCACTTTCCCTCCTCCCAGTTTTCCCTATTCTATTTTCCTTTTTTTTTACTCTCAGAATAAATAAAATTTTGAATCTTCCACAAATTTCTCTCTCTCTCTTTCTTTGTTCTCTGTTGAAATGTAGTAACGATTGAATTGAGGGGGAAAAAGAAGATTTTAATTGCTTAAAAACTCTTTGTTTTTTTTTAAATTGGAGTCAAGTTTGATAGACGGTTGTGCGTGGATTCGGAGTGCAACCTAAGTCTGATGGCTCCAACTTTCAGTCCAGGTCGGAGCCCGGGGGTTCAATGCTTCAGTTAGGAGCAGGCAGTGGAGTGTCGAGGCTTAGATCTTCGTCGCTTAAGAAGCCACCGGAGCCGTTGCGTCTTGCGGTGGCAGATTGTCTTTCGTCTTCTTCGCTTGCAGCGGTGGTTGGAGGAGTTAGCTCGCATCACCTAGGGGCCCTTTGGTTTTAACTGAAGCTTCAAGGACGCTTCAGGTTCGTAATTTTGGTTGGATTTAATTTTTTTTGTTTGTTTGTTTGATTATTAGTAAATGGGAGAAATCTAAATAAGAAGAGAAGTTATGCACAGTTTCATTTAGAGTTAGGTCAATCTGATTTTCTTCTCCATGCCTGTTCAATTTGTGGGGTCAAGTGTTCTCCCGGGGATGAAGCTGATGAAAGGAACCATTCCATTTTTCACAAGAATTTCAGTCTTGGGGTTCAATTCAAGGTACATCTCTAATTTGCTTAATACTATATATATACACATGAAGAAGCTTCTCTATGTTTTCGCTTTTTGCTTTTTAACATGCCTTCTGCAGTTCAGGATTGTTCTGCTACTATTTACATAAATACAATAGTATCAAAAAAGAAGTAGTGAATGAAGAAAATAGAGTATTTGAAGAATTTGAAAAGTAGTGAATGAATGGTAATTTTCACAGAATCTTTTGACTTCTAGCTTCATTTTACAGGGATGGTGAAATGAGAGCGTTGTTCATGCATACCTTAAACAGAACCAAGGACCATTTTTCGCAACATAAGTATTAAGTACTGGCTGAGCTAAGTTTGTAATTTACTGTTAAGAAAAATGGATTTTGCTATGATTAAAAATTTAACATGGGCTATGTTATTAATCATTGTTCTGTCTTTTTTCCTTTTTTTTTTTTTTTGTTATTACTTGTCTACTTCAGTTTAAAGTGAGAAAAGGGTTTATTTAGTGTCCTTTAATCATCATTTTGGTGGCCATTAATGAGTAAAAGGGAGCGTGTAGGGCATCAATGACATAACTTTATCATATATATGCTACATAACATGATGTGTCGGATTTATATTCATATCTGATACTTGTTTTGTGTTTGGTGCTAGATATTGCTTTGTATTGTTCATGATTTATCTTTTTAAATAACAATATTATTAGAATAACTCCATGAAAGGGGTTGAGAAGCATATAATAATTACATGGCTAAAGTGATGCCTTTTATTCACATGAACCAATGATGCAAAGCCAAAAGATATTTATTCATGACTTAAATTTTATTAATTTTTGGGTAAGCTACAATTATGCTATAAGTTTTATTTTTGGTCATCTAATTAAAAAAATTACAAAATAGTTATCCAAATTGTATTTGTTTTTTTTGTTTTTTTTTTTTGTCTAATTTTGTTAATTGTCGTTGACTTTGTGATGAAATAGCAGTTCTAAAATCTTCTATTTTCCTTTTTGTTCTAAACTCCTTCCCCATAGAGGATGGATTTGGGAAAGCAATGGAGGATAAGAAAGGAGAATACAAGAGAAAAAAGAAAAAAAAGTTAGGGAAAGAAAGATGAAAAAAGGTTATAATTAGTTTGTTTTTAAATACCAATCTTACTCTGAGCCATTCGTTCTCGGTTCTGGAAATACCAATCTTACTCTGTCTTATGACTGCCAATCTTCATCGAGTTTTGGAATCTTCCTTTGCAATTCTTCAAATTACAACAATGTTTCCATAACTACAGATAACATTCGTCCAGATGGATGTTTAGCTAATGTTAGAGTCCCGATTCCTCAATCTTCCTGGGAAAGACTTCGAAATGATTCCCTGGATTTGGAAGAAGCATTGGAAACAGGATTTGAGGTGCAATGGAAGGAAGATACGGAAGCCTGCCGGAAGTGTAATGCTTCTGGTGGAGCCAGCGGTTTTGACAAGTCCAACAATCAAACATTCTGCTACTGCCCATCAGGATTTGAGAGTTCCCCGAATTCCAACGAATGCCATCGAGCCCTTCTCCCACCATCCCCAACAAATACTGGAAGCAATAATACCAGAGGTATGTATGTACTTTCCACTTATACATATCAACATGTTATTTATTTTCTGTTTTAAGATAGTAATATTAATTTGATGTGAATGTTTAACTCAAAAAAAAAAAAAAAAAGGAGTTGAAATTATTTAAATAATTGAAATCGTAAAGTAACTAATTTATTGCTTTGTGTGGTATGTTGTAATTTAATAGGTGGGTCCAAATCCAAGTTGAAGCTGACTCCAATAATCATAGGTATGAAACTGTTTGTTGGGTAATAATGTGGTTTGAATTAACTATATATCTTCTAAGCACACACTAAATACATCACAACTACTATAATTGTAGTGTTGAAATAGCTTTTAATTAAGTTGATTTTACCAATAAAATAAAATAAAAAACAAGAATCGAATATCAAAAATTCGAACATAGAAGAAGTTTAATCAATTTGCTTGCAAAAACTCTTCAAGGTCTATCTCTTTTCATATTCTTAATTAATTGTTAATCTTCCCAATGGTCGCCTACCAAAGAAAACGACATTTTGCCAATCAAACTAGGTATGTGTTTTCTTGGTTTTTTATATATATTATTTTCTTTTGACAAAGAACTTGAGGTTGAACTGATTTGACTAAGGACTTGGAGTTGAACTAATTTGATTCTTGTTTTTTATTTTATTTTATTTTATTGGCAAGAAAGATAAAATATTTTATTTATCAAATAATCTAAAAGATTTTGAATTCTTATGCTTGTTGATAAAGTTGGCGATTTTGAGTGGTTAATTCAGAAATCTCCATTATCTTAGACTAAGTAGAACAGAACACTGACTGTTTTGGTCCCTTTTAATAGAAACTGAACTCTCCAGGATTTTTGCATTATTATTTAGTGTGAACATTACTAATGTATTTCCATATGACAGGTTCGTTCAACTTGATGTGGGTCTTCTAAAGGTCAGAAATAAAATAAGTTGAGCATATTAGGTTTGTCACTTAAAGGGCTCTGCAGATTGTTTTATATTGGCTTGATTTTTTATTCACTCAATATTTCTCTTTATCTCTCCATTTGATCCTGTTCTAGTATCATTTAGTACTTGTTCTCATATGTTCATTGATATTTAAGTTATTTTCTTTTGTGTTCGATTATTTTAGGTGCTGCTGAAGAAGCAACCGCAGTTTTTGGTCAAGCAGCTGCTCTTTGTGTTCAAAAGCAGTACGTGGATCATGGGGCAGCTAGCCCAAATTTGTATATTTCCAGTGAGGATTATAATTTGGTTTTGTCGTGGAATACATTGAATCTGAGAACTTGAGTGATCTAGAAGATGTTGATACATGTCTTAAGGTATAATTTACTTTCAGTTTACATTTGTCATCTCTAACAAATGACTCAAACTTGAAAGTTACTGCAGCTTCTGTTCTTAACATTAGTTGTCTTAAAAGTTGCATTTGAATGAATCTGAAAATTATATAATCCTAAACTTAGTGTTCCTGAACACAATTATAACATCTTTTCTTAGCATATGAACTTAGCATGATCAAGTCAATGATCAGTTTAATCTTTTCAGGTTTGGAGCCATCAAACACTGGTGGTATTGTCTTCTTTATGGTTCAGACTGCGAGAGTGGAGAGGAGGATAAATGAGACAGATAACTACAGCAAATTGGTGTATGTATAGGAAGCTTAAATTTTTATTTTGTAGCATTAAGTTTTCTGTAGCATTAAGTTTTTATTTTGTATGCATTGGTGTATGTGATTTTATCATAAGGATAAATGTTTTCTGTAGCTATCTTTCCATTGTTTATTTTAGTTTTGATTCTAAATTTTATTTTTACTTTAATATTTACGGCAACTTGAGTTCTAACTTTTGGATTTTAATTGTGTTATTAATTTATTATTTTAAATTCTAAAACTAAATTCATTAATTTTTATATTTAGTTTTAAAGTTAAAATTTTTATAGAAAATTTAATTTACATAATATTTTTTATTTATCCTTAAAAAGTATATTTAAAGTTCACATTTAAAAAATAAAACATAATATAATATTTATCATAAAAATAAATATTATTTGATTAAAATAATTTTTTTTAAAGTTTATGTTTTTAGCGGCGTTTTTGCTAGAAGCGCAGCTAAAGGTCATGGTCTATAGCGGCGTTTGTGATAAAAGCGCCGCTAAAGGTCTTGGTCTTTAGCGGCGTTTGTGGAGAAGCGCCGCTAAAGGTCTTGGTCTTTAGCAGTGTTTTTTTTTGCAAATACTTTTAGCGGCACTAAAAAGTGCCGCTAAAGGCCTAAAAAAGCGCCGCTAAAAGCCTGTTTTGGTGTAGTGTAGAGCATATCTGTACCAGTATAATAATAAACAATAATATATGATAATGATTAATATATAATGTACAACTATTATATTATAAAATATAATAAAAGATATAGTAGTACATGATATTATAATGTTTAATCATTGATACATATATATATAACCTTTTAATATATTATATACTAAATGATACGGTATAACATTATATAATATAGGAGGGCTAATTTTCAAATGTAGAGAAGGTATAGGGCCTTAGAGCATATTTCAACTAGAATAATATACAATAATATCTGATAATAATTAATATATAATTTTTTACTCTACCATTATAGTATATGATATAGTATTATATAATGAAATAGTATATTTTATAAGTATTAATATAATAACTATTATTATACCATAGGTTATAATAAAAGATATAACATCAGTAGTTATGTGTAATTTAGAATATTAAAATCCATGTTTATATTTACAACTAATAATACATAAAATATTATAAAAATTTAATATATTAATAAAATATTAATTTTTAAATTAAATTTTGAATTGAGCTTTAACTTTAGCAAATTGTATTTGAGTATTAAGTTTAATTTCATTTTTATTTTGGACTTGAGATTTTGTAACATCCCAAATTTAGCTCCATAAAATTTAGAAATATATCAAAAATAGGGAATTGACCCATTGGTTAGTCATTAAATGTGAAAGCTTGAAAGTTAGTTGGAGGTCTCAACTTCAAGTCTCTAACTATTACAAAATAAATTAATTTTTTGCAAATTTACTTGTTTTTTTTTTATGTGTTGGCGTCCAAGCTTAGTAAACCTAGGTATAAATACATGTTTTTATCAAAATAATCAGCCTTTTAACTCATTTTCTTCTACCTTAGCTGTAACACCCCAGACCCGGCCTAGATGTTATAGCCGAATCTGACAATGTCACAAGGTAGTGCTTTTCGAAAAATATGTCGTCATTAAATCCCCTTTTCTATTTAACCTTTTTTTTTCGTTATCTTATGTTAATTTCAAATCGTGTCGTTCATTTTCAAAACATTATTCATTTACAAATCGTTATTCAATTTCAAAACGTTTTCTTATTGCGGAAGCTTTTAAACAGTTTGCGTATTCGTGGTACTTTTTATAATACATTAATTTCATTTAAAAACCCGAGTTTTACCTAACACTAACAGATTTAAATCATAAAACCGTATAAAAACCAAATTTAAACCAAAATCCGTAAAGGCCATAATTACAGCAAAATACTCCAAAATAAAAGTAAAATCATAAATAGGTAATAAACAGTGTAAAAGGAGTCGTGTGGCCACCACTGAGTCCTCCACCGCACCGATCCGCCTAAATCTGGGGATTACCTGTATAGATTAAACAAAAGGGGTGAGTTTACGTAAACTCAGTGTGTAATCCCCATACAAATGAACAGACAGTAAACAGATAATCACAATTTGGGCTTAAGCCCTTTTCAGTATCAGTGTCAATCCAGTTTGGGCCTTAGCCCATCTCAGTACAAAAACAGTCATGCAGTAGGGCTTTAACCCATCACAGTATCAATAGCAGTAACAGATATGCAGTCAGAAAAATCCTACCCATCCAGCCTCTACACACCATCTCCGTCTAACCTACACTCCATGTAGGGATATAATCAACCCACCCATCCCTACACTCCAAGTAGTACCGAATGTGACACTAGACAGTAGTTTGCAGCTGAGCTGCCAATAAACTAGGCTCGAGGCCTTTCAGTACACTTCCTCCGAACAGTATAATCTCTCAACCCAATGTAATGCAATATACAGATATGACATGCTATAACATAATATCATGCATGTAAACAGGGCATACAGTATCAAATCAGTGGGACATCATCAGGTTTAATCATATTAGTCATACAATCGTTTCAGTCAATTAGGGGTCTAGGTAAACTTACTGACCCTACAGTAGGCTCACAGTCGACTTGGACGACCCGTGCAACCTTATCAGTCAAATAGTGAAAAATGGGCCTACAAGCCCATGATGTTCGCCCGTGTGGGCCCACACACCCGTGTGGCCCACATGACCCAAATTGCCCTTAGCCTCGTGATCCATTCTAGTGTAACCCGTGCTAGTTAATTATTCATATGTGTTTCCACTATTTACTCATATGATCCTTTAAAGCTATCTACTTGAGTCACTATTACTAAATTATTTTTATCTTAAGCTACAAAATTTTGAATTAAGATCCACAAATTTTCCCTGAAACTAGACTCACATATTTTTTCACCATAAAATTTTCAGAATTATTGGTTTAGCCAATCAGTACAGTTTTTTCTTTAAAGTTTCCCCTGTTCTACTGTTTGACAGTTTCAACCTTTCTGCACTAAAAATTAATTATATTATCGTACAGAATTCAGATGATGTTCCTGTTTCATTCTCTTGAAAGTAGACTCATTTATGATTTTAAAAAAATAAATTATAACTCATAATTATTTTTATAAAAATTTTTAATAATTTTCCAAAGTCAGGATAGGGGATTCGGAAATCATTCTGACCCTATCTCACTAAAATTCAAATATCTCATAATATGAAATTCTTTTGCTTACTTCATTTTTCTATGAGAAACTAGACTCAAATATCTTTAATCCCACATTTTTTTCATCCTCTAATTCGATTTCCACAATTTATGGTGATTTTTTAAAGTTAGCCTACTACTGCTGTCCAAATAGCAAGCAATTTCAGCTTTTCGCCGAATCCCTTATTTTTGTGTTTCAGGTACACACCTGGTTTTGTTTGATGCTAAAACAGGTCCCGAGCACTCCAAAGCCTATAATTGAACAAATAACACCATAATCAGTCTTACCTCGTGATTAATCAAAATCCCGACACCAAAATACTTACTCATAAAATGATGAACACTTACCGCAAAAACTTCAAATCGGTACGTTTACGAAAATCACAAGGAGAGCCTTAATCCTCGCAAAATGTTGCTGCCAACACCCTAAAATTAGACTATTGAGTACAAAATAATCTCTTAAAATGATACCCAACAACTTACTGAATTTGCCTAAGTGCTGCTTAACGCTACGAAATCTAGAGGAAAGAATGGTTTAGAGGGAACAAGGGAATTTCGACAGTAGAGGAAAGAAAAGAAATGATAATTGAGTAAGAAGCAAAGAAGAAAAAAAATTAGTAGAGATGGGGGAGAGAAAACGTCAGAAAGATGGAGAGAAAAATGTCTTTTTTTTCGAAAAAAGAAAGAGTGATCAGATTTTGGATATTCTCCCCCATAATCCCTTAATTCACTCTTAAAATTGCTCCCTCACTTCCCACTACACATCCACCACTCAGAAACTCAGTTCAGCACAACTCTCGCCGAAATTAGGAGTAAAAATACAACCCTTGCTATCTCAAAGATTTTAACCCATGACCTCCCTCATACCAACACTCCACTTATCCATCAGACCAGTAGGCCCATTCTGTTAATTATTTGCCAACTTTTACTTAAAAGCATACTGGCCAAAGATAGGGCTTATTCATAAAAATACCAAAATTTTCCCAAGTTCTGGCTTGAACTTGGGACCTCCCAAACACTTCCAGAACATATAACCACTAAAGCTGACAGATGTTTGTGTCACACATTCACAATACTAAAAATTAAAATTTTGGGGTGTTTCATTAGCCGTCTCTAACGCCCTCTCCCTTTCTTCACCTTTATTTTTTTTCTTTTCCCTTTTTCCTCCATTGTTCTTGTTGCTTACACCTCCCATTTTACCATCTTCTTCCTCTTCTTTTGCATCAAGATTGTGCACCATCTCCTTTACTATACTACTACAATTTTTCTTTAATTAAATCAGCCCCAAATCTAAAATTTTGAACTCAAAGATCAATCCCAAACATTGCCTAGAAAGTGCTATTGTCATTTCTCTCGACTAGTTTGTGTAAGGTCTCTTCTCTCTTCAATTTCTTAATTAATCTTGTCCATTAAAAACCTAAATTTCAAAATATGAAATTTAGGGGATTTAAAATGTTTTTAAAGGTATTTTTCCAGATCTTAATTAGGTCTCAAACCATTTTAAAATTCAGCCCCAAATTCAGCCACCATGGGTGGTGGTGCGTGCGCATATGTGTATAATAAGGGGCTGTTTTGTTTCTTGAATCTTGCCCAGTTAATTCCAGCCTTAATTTGAGTTCTTGAACCCTCCTAATCAATTATTAAACCCATGTCTATTAGGGAATAATGTTCTTGATCTTTTGGGCATTCAAAACTGACAAATCGGGAAGCATAAGTGCAATTAAGCGTAAAATTAATTGTTGTTTCGACATAGTTGTTGGGTAAATTTTATGGATTTATTAAATGAAGGAATTTAATAATTATTAGCTACTGATTTTCCATTATATTATGGAATTAGGTGATAATCCAAACGCCTCGAACAACCGTAAAGCTGAAGAACGATCGTACGTACGATTCGCATCGATACAAGGTAAGAAATTGAACTAGTTGAATTCGTAAAATAGTTATTAATTCAAAAACTGGTTTGAACCCATAAGTGGGTAATTGAGAGTTGGTTAAGTGGTAAATTTATTTAATTTATATTGAATTTTGGTTTAGGATCGTATAAAGATTTATTAAGGAAAATTGGAAGATTCACTAGGGTGTTGCGAGAAAGCGGAAAATAAGTTGTGGTTCCTAAACTTGTAAATTTGTTTGATAATGATAAATGTCATGTTATATTTGATAAATTAGCTTGTTGATTGGTTTGACATAGTAGATAAAATATTCGTTTTGTGAGTGGCCGAACCAAGTACATTTTTAGCCTTAAAAGGCTGATGTGTTGGAAAAATTGCTAGTTTGACTGTATGAATATGTGATTGAGATTGTTATGCATAATTATATTATGTGACATGAGAGTGGTTGATTGAATGGTATGAAATGTTGAGATATTGGGTTTGTGCATGATTTAAATGTATGAAATATTTACTATGATATATATACGTGAGGTTGCTATTTGGGCACAATGAAATTCGTAAAGTATGCGAATTAAACGATATTGATAGATACCATTTTAATGGTAATTTGAAAATTGGAACACTTTTTCCTTTCTCTGAAAGTATGTGATTATTGAGGACATGTTGAACATGTCGAATAAATGTGAAAAGTGTTGAAATGTAATTATGTATGAATTTGTATGACATATTGCATGTGCATTGGGATGAGATTTTGTGGTTGACGGAGGAGTTTTGTGGAGTACTGGTGGCATATTAAGCCCGTATATATTTGTAGTCAGTGCATTACATTTGGAGTACCGAGGGGATTGACGATTATATCGCATTATTTATTTGGCAGTTTCACTGCATTATTGATTATTGGTGGTTTTACCACATCGAACATTGCGCACATACGTTGGAGTTTGGTAGACAAGTTCTAGGGAACTCGTGGAGTGTAGCAATTGGTATGGGTAGGATCTTGTATGTGCATTTTATCACGATCATGTGCATTTAAAATTATTATTGATTGTGTTTGGTTTTGCTATTGGTACCACTATGAAATTGCTTGTATGGATGCTTAATACTCGTTTAGTCTCACACTGAGCTTGTTAAGCTCACCCCATTATCTCAACTTCTCAAGTAATGATCAAACTTAGGATTGGAATTGGCATGCGAACGTATGATGGACTTCGGACTTTACTTCTTCATATTATTTTAATTTAATTATATATTTTTTGTTATTTTATTATTATTATTCAATTTTGGATTGTAAAGTTTCTTTAAACTGTGGTTTGGGACTGTTTGAGATTTTAAGGTTTTCATGCATGTATGACATGCAGATTTGGTATAGATACACGGTTTTTATAAATATGTTGAATTGGACTATGCATGATATATGGGTAAATTAATAATTTGACTAGTAATGGTACATTTCTACTACTAAGAAAATAACAAAATGATTTTTCAAAGGCAATGCCGTCACTAAGGTTTTACAAAAACTAACCTAATTCGTTAATTTGACCTAAGCATGGTTGGACTAAGAAAATGGACGTTTTCCAAAGCTAACAATAGAATTCGCGGTTTTAGAAAAAGGAGTATTTGAAGGTTTTTAACTATCGTTAGGGTAAGTTTGACACTAAGGTGTCAATGTGGCCTTCCTGATTTGACCATAACGTCTAAGACGGGTTTGGAAGGTCACATTTAGTGGTATCAGAGTATTGGTTCAAAACCTCAGACTGATATTTAAATCTACTTAAGTTAGTCTGCATGCATGAATACATGAAAAGGGAAAATTTTGTAGAAAAAGAAACCACAATGGATCTGGAAAATGTTTTATATAGGAAACGATGAAGTCCAAAGGTCCGATGCCAAGTCCATAGAAATAGTACTGAAAATCTATTAAGACTATAGAGACTATTGCATAAAACTTTTATAAAAGAATTATAAAATCTGAGTGCATAAAAGAATAAAACAAGGTATTAAAAGCTCTTACTTGTAAAATTATAGATCCATAAAACACTGAAATGAATGCACGTGGAATGATAACTTGTGGTAGGAGTGGTCATAGAGGGCGACCTCTGAGGGCTCTAATTGAGTCAGCAACATCGTTAGGGCTGGAGCTGGATAATGAACAAAATAAGGTTAATAGTGAACCCACTATTGAGGGTGTGAATATGGAAAATGGGAATATTAATGATGACCATGTTGGGAATGATCCAGTAACTCAGGCTTTATAGAGGGCTTTGAATAGGGTTGATGGGGCTCCAATAAGAGGTGTTAGCCGTTGGACAATTGCTAAAGGCTCCACTCTAGTGGGGCAGAATTATTTAGGGGTATTGCTGGAACTACTTCTACTATAGCTAAGTATTGGATTGAAACCACTGAACAAATTTTAGAAGATTTAGAATTCACTCCTAAACAGAAACTTAAGGGTGTCGTGTCTCTGTTAAGAGATGAAGCATATCGGTGGTGACAATCAGTGGTTAGAGGAACACTACTAGAGTATATTGATTGGGCTTATTTTCAAGAGGCTTTTCAAGGTAAGTATGTGGGCCCTCGCTATGTAGAGGCCCGAAGGTTGGAATTTATTAAACTTAAATAGGAAGACAAGACACTTTCTGAATATGAGGCAGAATTTCTAAGGTTGAGCCGTTATGCACCTAGTATGGTAGCAGCTGAGCAGGAAAAGAGTTTTCGTTTTCAGAAAGGTCTCAGGTATGACCTCAAGGTTCAGGTAGCTCCACACCAAGAGCGTGTGTTTGAGGCTTTTATCAAGAAGACCAATATTATTGAGGAGATTAAACACGTGGACCGTGAGAGGAAAGGGAAACAGAGGGATCAGCCCAAAAGAAAAACATGCCCTACTGGCCCAAATCCGTAACCTGTTAAGCGGGCCAGGGAGGCTAGGCCACCACAGAATAGGGAAGCAGTGGACCCTAGAGAAGGGCAGATTCAAGTTTGTCAGTATTGACAGAGGCGATATCTGGACGAGTGTTAGAGGAAGATGGATGCTTGTTTGGTATGTGGTTCGATGGAGCATGAGATTAGGGATTATCCTCATCGTTAGTATCAGATGCAAGCTCCGGCTCAGAATCAAAGCCCAGTTGGGGGTCAAAATCAGAGTGGTAATCAGAGTGCTTAGAGGGGTCGTAATCAAAATCAAAATGGGAATGGTAATCAGGGTTAGAAAGCACCAACTCAAGGTGGAAATTGAGTTGAGGCGAGACAACCTGCCTTGGTTTATGTGGCTAGGCACTGAGAGGATAGAGATGTAGCTGACGTCATAGAAGGTACCTTCACTATTTAGTCGATACCCTATTTTGCTTTGATTGACATAGGATCTACCCATTCGAATGTTGCTTGTAATGTGGCTGTAAAATTTGGGATTGGGGTAGAGAAAACTGAAAATATTGAAACTGTAGTTAGTCCCTTAGGATCCTCCACAGTTGTGAATAAAGTTTATAAAAGATGTCCTTTAGAGGTTTAATGAGAGGTATTCCTTGCCGATTTGATAGAACTTCCTTTCAATGAATTTGATTTAATTTTGGGAATGGATTGGTTGGTTGAGCATCAAGTTCGATTAGATTGTGTATTGAAGAGGGTGAATTTTGTGACTGAGTCTGGGAAAGAAGTTATTATGGTAGGGGAACAAAAAAATTATCTATCTAATGTAATCTCTACTTTAGTAGAAGAAAAGATGGTGCGAAAAAGGTGTAAAGCAGTTTTGGCTTATGTAAGAGATGCAAGCTTCGTTGACCTTGTAGTTGAAGGTATTCGTAAAGTGACTGAATTTCCCGATGTATTTGCCGATGAACTGTTAGGGCTACCTTTAGAAAGGGAAGTGGAATTGAGAATTGTTTTGTTACTGGGAACGGCACCGGTGTCCATCGTTCCCTACCGCATGGCACCAAAAGAGCTTAAGAAATTGAAGGTGCAGTTGCAAGAACTGTTGGGTATGGGTTTTATTAGACCAGTGTTTCACCATGGGGTGTACTGGTTTTATTTGTGAAGAAGAAAGATGGAACCTTACGGTTGTGCATTGATTATCGGTAGCTTAATAAATTAATTATCAAGAATAAGTACCCTCTACCAAAGATTGATGACCTATTCAATCAATTCAGAGGTGCAACTGTCTTTTCCAAAATTGACTTAAGATCTGGGTATTACCAACTCAAAGTGAAAGAATCTAATATTCCCAAAAACTGCTTTTAGGACTCGTTATGGACATTACGAGTTCCTTGTCATGCCTTTTGGGTTGAAAAATGCACCAACAGCCTTCATGGATCTTATGAATCATGTCTTCCAACCTTTCCTTGATCAATTTGTCATGGTTTTCATTGAAGACATCCTTGTGTACTCCAAGTCAGAAATTGAGCATGATGAGCATTTAAAAGTGGTTTTACAGATACTCCTTGAAAAACTAATTTTTACCAAACTTAGTAAGTGTGAATTTTGGTTGAAGGAAGTGATTTTTTTGGGTCACGTAGTATTAGTTGAGGGTATTCGTGTAGATCCCAAGAAGGTTGAAGCTATCCTAGATTGGAAGCAACCAAAGAATGTTTCAGAAATTCAGAGATTTTTGGGTCTTGCTGGGTATTATCGAAGGTTGTCGAGGGTTTTTCCTTGATAGCAGCCCCATTGACTAAGCTATTGAGGAAGAATGTTCCATTTAAGTGGGGAAACGAACAACAAGCTAGTTTTAAAAAGTTAAAGTCCGTGTTGACAGAAGCTCCCATATTAATTCAACCGGAATCTGGTAAGGAATATGTTGTGTATAGCGATGCTTCGCATGTTGGGCTTGGTTGTGTTCTAATGCAATATGGTAAAGTTGGAGCATATGCCTCAAGACAACTTAGGTCACATGAATGTAACTACCCTACTCATGATATGGAGTTGACAGCTGTTGTTTTTGCTCTCAAAATTTAGAGACACTACTTGTATGGTGAGAAGTGTATTATTTACATCTATCACAAGAGTATCAAATATCTCCTCACCCAAAAGAAACTTAATTTGAGGTAGCGAAGGTGGATTGAGTTATTAAAGGACTATGACTGCACGGTCGACTATCACCCCAGAAAAGCCAATGTTGTGGCTGATGCCTTGAGCAAAATGGCAATGTCTAATTTTTAGGGCTATGTTCGCTCGCTTGAGTCTTTTTTATGATGCGGGTATCTTGGCTGAATTGCAAGTAAAGCCTGCGAGGATTCAGGAAATCAAGGATAAATAGAGTTTGGATGAAACTCTAACACCTCGGTTTAAACAAGATGAGGATAGTTCGACTAAGGACTTTGGGATTAATTTTGATCAAATTTTGTGCTTTAGAGGGAGATATTGTGTGCCTAATGATCAAAATTTGAGACAATCCATACTTTAGGAAGCACATAGCAACCCTTATGCTATGCATTCTAGTAGTACTAAGATGTATCGTGATTTCAGGGAAGTGTATTGGTGGCCAGGTCTTAAACGTGAAGTGACTGAATTTGTATCTAAATGTTTGACTTGCCAGCAATTTAAAGTTCAACATCAGTTTCCATCAAGGTTGCTCCAACTTATTCGAATTCCACAGTGGAAGTGGGAGAGACTAACAATGGACTTTGTTAATGGGTTACCCTTAACGGCTACTACGAAATATTTAGTTTGGGTTGTGGTTGATAGATTGACTAAGTCCGCCCATTTTGTTCTTGTTCGTACCGATTACTCTCTCCAGAAGTTAGCTAAGCTTTATGTTTCTGAGATAGTGAGATTGCATGGTGTGCCAGTGTCGATTATTTCAGATTGGGATCCTAGATTCATGTCTCGATTTTGGAAGAAGTTGCATGAGGCTTTGGGTACTCGATTGGATTTTAGTACGGCTTTCCATCCATAATCTGATGGTCAATCAGAAAGGGTCATTCAAATATTAAAAGATATGTTGAGGAGTTCTGTACTCAACTTCCAAGGCAGTTGGGAGGAGCATTTACCGATGGCAGAATTTGTTTATAATAACAGTTGTTAGTCAAGTATCCAAATGACACCTTACGAAGCTTTTTATGGTCGTAAGTGTTGCTCGCTTTTATGTTGGACTGAGGTGGGCAAAAAGAAGTTGATTGGTCTAGAATTGGTTACGGAAACCAAGGATAAAATTTGATTAATTTAAGAAAGATTGAAGGTAGCTTCTGATAGACAGAAGTCGTATGCTGATTTCAAGCGCAAGGACATTGAGTTCAATATGGGAGATTTCGTTTTCCTTCAAGTCTCTATGGAAGAAAGTTTTGAGATTTGGTCGAAAGGGCAAGTTAAGCCTTAGATTCATTGGTCCCTATCGAGTGCTTAAAAGGGTTGGTCCTGTGGCTTACCAACTCGAGTTGCCACTTGAGTTAGATCGTATGCACGATGTATTTCATGTCTCGATGTTGAGATGGTATCGGTCTGATCCTTCGGATATTGTTCCAGTTGAGGAGATCGAGGTTAGACCAGATTTAACATTTGAGAGGGAACCGGTTCGAATATTAGAACATGAGACCAAAGTTTTAAGATGAAAGAAAATTCAATTATTTAAATTACTATGGATAAATCATGGCATTGAAGAGGCTACTTGGGAGTCGGAAGACTCAATTCGGCTTTAGTATCTTCATCTCTTTGAAACAGGCAATTTCGAGGACGAAATTTCTTTAAGGGGGTAAAGTTGTAACATCCTAAATTTAGCTCCATAAAATTTAAAAATATATCAAAATTAGGGAATTGACCCAATGTTACTTATTAAATGTGAAAGCTTGAAAGTTAGTTGGAGGTCTCAAGTTCAAGTTTCAACTCTTACAAAATAAATTATTTTTTTTGCAAATTCCCTTGTTTCTTTTATGTGTTGGCATCCAAACTTAGTAAACCTAGGTATAAATACATGTTTTTATCAAAATAATCAGACTTTTAACCCATTTTCTTCTACCTTAGCCGTCCCTAACCCCCTGTCCCTCTCTTCACATTTATTTTTTTTCTTTTCCCTTTTTCCTCTATTATTGTCGTTGCCTACACCTCCCCTTTTACCATCTTCCTCTTCTTCTTTTTGCATTAAGATTGTGCATCATCTCCTTTACTTATTGCTGCAATTTTTTCTCAATTAAATCAGCCCCAAATCTAAAATTTTGAACTCCAAGATCGATCCCAAACATCGCCTAGAAAATGCCATTGTCATTTCTCTCGACTAGCTTGTGAAAGTTTTATTCTCTCTTCAATTTCTTAATTAATCTTGTCCATTAAAAACCTAAATTTCTAGATATAGATTTTAATGAGGTCTCATACCATTTCAAAATTCAGCCCCAAATTTGGCCACCATGGGTGGTGGTGCATGCGCATATGTGTAGAATAGGGGGTTGTTTTGTTTCTTGAATCTTCCCCAATTAATTCCAGCCTTAATTTCAGTTCTTGAACCCTCATAATCAGTTATTAAACCCATGAAAATTAGGGAAAAATGTTCTTGATCGTTTGGGCATCTGAAACTCACAAATCGGGAAGCATAAATACAGTTAAGTGTACAATTAATTATTATTTCGACATAATTGTAGGGTAAATTTTATGGATTTATTAAATGAAGGATTTAATAATTATTTGCTACTAATTTTCCAGTATATTATGGAATTAGTGCTAATCCAAATGCCTCGAATCAACCGTAAAGCTGAAGAACAATTGTACGTACGGTTCGCATTGATAGAAGGTAAGGAATCAAACTAGTTGAATTCGTAAAATAATTATTAATTTGAAAATTGGTTTGAACCCATAACTGGGTAATTAGGAGTTGGTTAAGTGATAAATTTATTGAATTTATACTGAATTTTGGTTTAGGATCGTATAAAGTTTATTAAGGAAAATTGGAAGATTTGCTAAGGTGTTGCGAGAAAGCGAAAAATAAGGTGTGGGTCCTAAACTTGTAAAAAAAATTTCATAATGATAAATGTCATGTTATATTTGATAAATTAGCTTGCTGATTGGTTTGGCATAGTAGCTCAAATATTAGTTTTGCGAGTGGCTGAACGAGGTACGTTTCGAGCCTTAAAAGACTAATGTGTTGGCATAATTATATTATGTGACATGAGAATGGTTGATTGAAGGGTATGAAATGTTGTGATATTAGGTTTGTGCATGATTTAAATGCATGAAATATTTACTCTGATACATATACGTGAGGTTGTTTTTGGGGCACAATGAAATTCTCAAAGTTTGTGAATTAAACGGTATTGATAGATCCCATCTTAATGGTAATTTGAAAATTTGAACACTGCTTCCTTTCTCTGAAAGTGTTTGATTTTTGAGGACATGTTGAACATGTCGAATAAATGTGAAAAGTATTGAAATGTGATTATGTATGAATTTCTATGACATATTGCATGTGCATTGGGATGGGATTATGTGTTTAACGAAGGAATTCTGTGGAGTACCAGCGGCATAGTAGGTCTGCATATATTTGTAGTCAGTGCACTACATTTGGAGTACTGAGAGGATTGGCGATTATATCACATTATTTATTTGACAGTTTCATTGCATTATTGATTATTGGTGGTTTTACCACATCGAGCATTGCTCACATACGTTGGAGTTTGGCAGACGGGTTCTGGAGAACTTGTGGTGTGTAACGGTTGGTATGGGTAGGATCTCGCATGTGCATTTTTTCACGATCATGTGGATTTGAAATTATTATTGATAGTGTTTGATTGTGCTATTGGTAGCACTATGAAATTGCTTGTATGGATGCTTAATACTCGTCTAGTCTCACATTGAGCTTGTTAAGCTCACCCCATTATCTCAACTTCTCAGGTAATGATCAAACATAGGATTGGAATTGACATGCGGAAGTACGATGGACTTTGGACTTTAATTTGTCATATTGTTTTAATTTAATTATATTTTTTTGGTTTTTTATTATTATTCGGTTTTGGATTGTAAAGTTTCTTTAAACTGTGGTTTGGGACTATTCGAGATTTTTGGGTTTTTCATGCATGCATGACACGCATAATTGGTATAGATACACGATTTTTATAAATATGTTGAAATGGACTTTTCATGATATATGGCTAAATTAATAATTTGACTAGTGATGGTACATTTCCGCTGCTAAGAAGATAACAAAATGAGTTTTCAAAGGCAATGCCGACAGTAAGGTTTTACAAAAACTAACCTAATTCGCTAATTTAACCTAAGCATGGTTGACTAAGAAAATAGACGTTTTCCAAAGCTAACAATAGAAACCACGGTTTTATAAAAAGGAGTACTTGAAGGTTTTTAACTATCGTTAGGGTAGGTTCGACACTAAGGTGTCCAATGTGGCCTTCTCGATTCAACCATAATGTCTAGGCCGAATTTGGGAGGTTACAGATTTAGGTTGTAATTAGTTTATTTTTAGTTTAGGTAATAATGAGTATATTATTTGGGTTTGGGCTTAGTATAATATATTTGAGTTTTGGAATAAATATTTTAGAATGTGAATATTAAGTTTATAAATTCAATAAGATAGATAACAAATTATTCAATTATCAATATAATATAATAATGAACAATCAAAGATATTTTCGTTAATTCATATAATATCATAAAATAATAAATTTTACTTACAATAGCAACTTTAATCATTTTATATAAAATAACTTTATCATATATATTAATTAAAACCCATGTTTATAATATAAACATGTATATATTAAAATAACATTATTGTTCATTATTATATATATAATTTATGTTTTATAAGGTAAATTTGAATTGTGTTAAATGAATTATTACATTCAAAATTAAAATATTTATAACTTATAAAATTCAAAATTATCTTAATCTGTCTGTAACACCCCTTGCCTGACCTGATCACTGGGTCTGAGCTACAAGATGCTACATCTGTTGCCAGAGCAATATGAGACAATTATATACTATACAACCCTTTTACACATGCAATCAAGTGTAATTCACATTCATACTATGTTACATATTCATTTTTAGGTCCCACACGAGCTTAAGAAAGCTCCTTTGCTAACTCGAGTTTGAATTATGACCAAATTGTAAAATTTTCAAAGTTTCAAATCGACATTGTGACATCGTCTATCAGTGAGTTACATCGTAACTTCAAGCATCGCGACATCGCGACATCACTCACTGTCGGCCCATGACGCGATGTTGAGGACTCAAGGGTGAGATGTTACCCCTGCTTTTAGCAAAAGTCCAATTTGGTCTATAGTCATTTGCTTTTACCAAAATATGCCATTACATGCATATTCATATACCACTTTCACCTATACCAAAACATGTAAATTCAAGCTAAAACAAGTTTATAACACTTTTAAAATATAATCATTCAAATGGAAAAACATTTATATTCAAAACCTAAACATATTCAAGCCATATATCAAATTAACTTGCCATTTCCTTCTATATACAAATCTTGGAATATATATAACATGTGCAAGATTGAAATCATCAACTAAATAACATCAACCATAGCGAAAACCACAGACCATTTAGTACATACACTAATCAACTAAATAACATCAACCATAGCTAAAACCATACACCACTTAGTACATACACTAAGCTTCACATGCAACTCAACATTTACCCTAAATTCAAGCATACCATTCTATCAAAGAAATGATAATTTCCATAACAGATTATCCCTATATACAAGCCACAACCTTTGTAACTAAAATGAATATATTACTACTAATTTGGTGATAGTGTGAGCTTCGTGCTAATTTGGCTCGATAAGTTCCACAATCTGACGATCTATAGAGGAAGAAACAACTAGAGTAAGCATTTAGAATACTTGGTACGTTTAAATGGAAATACTATGCTTACCTTGTTCTTATATAAGAATAATAGCAGACCTTAGTTTGACATAATGTTGGCTAGAATATGGCATTCAAAACATGAACAAGGTGAGCATATATCTAAATCCATAATCATTATATGCTCACATATTTCATATCATACCTTGTACATGATCACATATTTCATTTACATGCCTTATAATGAATCAAACTTTCACATTTGTACTATGTACTATCACATAATATCCAATTATCACATAACATTTCAATTCAGTCCATTACTAGACATACATGCCAATTTCACTAGTGTTCCAATTTTATTCAAACATATATACATATATATATGAAATCAAACATAAAATTACACATAATATAAAGTAATATGGAACTTACCTTTTCAAAATGTAAAAGAGTAAATACTTTAGGGACTAATATGTAATTTTAGCTTTTCCCCTATTAGCTCCATTTTGATCCAAATTTTGATCTATACAATTATTTTATATAACAAATCAATAAAAATCACTTTCATACAAGGTTATGATATGCATGAACCTATATAAATATTTTTTTGATTTCCCTCAAATTTTACATGTTATTCAATTTAGTCCCTAAACTCGAGATAAAAATAACTTTTGATTCCCAACTTCAAATTAAAATTCAATTTCATATATTCTCATTAGGGACCTTATACTTTCTATTTATAACATAATTTCATGTCAAGTTTTACATTTATTCAATTTGGCTTCTAATGTAACAAAGTTAAAAGCAAGCTAAATTTACTTTACAATCTAGTTCTTTTCATAACCTAAGCTTAAAATATATTAATTTCAAGCCCAATTCCTCAAGAAATCAACAATAAAAACTTTCTAAAACTTCAACAGTCTTACAAATTGTTACATGGACTAGCTAAATCAAGCTCTTATAACCTCAAATTTATAAAAATTACAAGAAAAAGACTTAAATTACCTACCAAATTAATGGTCAAAATTTCCAAGGGTTTGAAAGCGTTTTATATGTTTTTCTTTCTTATATGGATGTGAGTTGATTATTTTCTCCCACTTATTTTATATTTATACTTTAATTAAAGCCTAAGTAAGTTCACTTAATTAACATAACAGAACTTAATTAATCTAATTTATCTATTATCAATAATTAATGGAGATTGACATCATCATCGATTAAATTTTACTTTATAAGGGTTTATTAACCATTTTGGCCCTTTGGTTAATTATCATTCAGGTCCTCAAGCCTTTTGTCAATTAAAATTCTATAGTGATTGGACTTTACAATTTAGTCCTTAAGCCTTAATTAACTATTAATTTGAAAAAATTACTTGACCAATCTTTAATATATTTTTATAACTTTGAAATTATTCATATTTAATATTTAAAAACTCGATTTACAAGAATAGGGTTCCAAAATCACATATTCTGATACCTCTAAAAATAAGGCCGTTACACTATCACAGCCCGCCTAGCTCAATCCAAGCTCGAATTCAAAAATATTTGAGGTAAAAAATTTTTGAGCTTGTAATAGATCCGACCTGATAAAGCCCAAGCTTGAGCTAATCCAATCTAAAAAAATCAAAGCTTGAGAGAATTCGAGTCTGAAGTAAGCCCAATCCGATCCCTCCCTTTTGCCAGCTCTAGATGATGCTTAATGTCAAAGTTATGAGTTTGATGTCCAACAACACCATTGCTATTTCTATAGATTCTTTGTGTATCCCTATTGCCATGAAGTTTGTCACTGTTCCACCTCCATCACAAATATGTTCCTTCAAATGGTTTTAAGAATTCATTGATGCTTAATGTCTGCCAACCCACAATTTAAACAACTTGTTATTGTTCCTCTTAAACTTCTTTCTAGGTTTAATACCAAGCTATTCTACGATAGACTTGTTTTTAGTGATACCATCTTTTTGCTCTTTAGCAATAGCAAGAAGAGACTTGTATATTTAGATTTGAAAAACATTAATAACCAAAAGGGAAAATATATGCATGCAAAGCTGAGGGTGTTGAAAAACTAAATGAAGCAGCCAAAGCCTAAAAGAGTGTAAAAGAAGGCATACTCTTGCGCTTGGGTTTGGATTGCTTCTGGTCCAACAAGCTTTTTGTTCACATTGCTATTGTCACATCCCAAAAATCTGGGGAAAATCTGATAGGATCACTAATCAGTTAGTGGGGATTTAGATCAGATAGTGGAGTATGGGTCGTGAGGCTTTGTTTTAATTTCATTATTATTATTATTTTATTGAAAATAATAATTTAATAATTTGTTCCCAAAATTTTTACCAAAATTTAGTCCCACGTTGCTATTCATTTTTTCTCAAAAATATTTCCAGCCACTATTTTCTTTGACATTTTATTTCTCCCTCATTTTGACATTGTTTTTTTTTGTTGTTTGCAATTCTCTTTTCTGTCAACTGAAACCCCAATATGGTTGTTTATTTTTTCCATCCTTCCTTTTTCGTTTCTTTCAAGCATCCCTACAGTTATCAAACTTTGCAGTTCCTCAACCCTTTTCTCTTTGTCGTGCTTAGTTGGTTTTGTTCCGTCTTGGGCGCAGGGTTCGTGTTTTGTCCCTTCCAGATTCAATACTAGTTGAATGTGCTTGAAACGTTGGTGATAATTGCGAGTTAGGTACCCTTTTCCTAATCGTTGTTTAGTTGTTGCTTCGTTCGAGGTAAGTAACCAAATGGCATATTTGGGGATTGAATTTTGGCGATTGGTGTTGTTTAGCATTTTGATGTTATGTTAGAGTGCCTATTAATTCTAGTTGTGAATAATGTGTTCAGGTTTGTGGTTGTTGTGTTAGTTTCATTGTTTTGGTGACATTCAGGTGTGTGATTCTAACCCAAAAACTTGTTTGGAACTTGGAAAAATCGAAAAAACAGTGGCTATTTTGAAATTGTACTATGTCACTGTAACACCTCTAACCCGAATCTGTCATCGAAAAAGGGTTACGGAGCATTACTGGAGTTTACAAGTCAAACAGACAGAAATTACAAAAATTTCATATCATATATTATTCATGTCAAAAATCAATCAAATTCATACATATTGTCCATTATACGAGCCCTCGAGGCCCAAAATACTCATTAAAAACAAATTGGGACTAAATCGAAAACTAAAAAATATTTAGGAAACATTTAAAATTTTAAAGCTGCAGGGGTCACACGGCCAAGAGATACGCCCGTGTCTTAGGCCGTGTGGACATTCGAAATAAGGACACAAGGCCATGTCGCAGCCCGTGTCTGTACCCGTGTAACTCACTGACTTGCGTCACACGGCCAAGCCACACGCCCATGTGCCAGGCCGTATATCCTTTCGAAGTAACCTCACACATCTGTGTGCTAGGCAGTGTAACAAATTGACTTGCAACCCTTTGAAAGCTACAGGGGATACACGATCGTGTCTCTGCTCGTGTGGACAAAAATAGACCATTTTACAAGCCATATTTCTCACCCAATTTGGTACCAACCTAAATTCAAAATTTTTGCATATACACAAGTCATAAATAGGCATCCAAAATAAGCCAAAATCAAGCCTTAAACATGTAATATCTTCACATAAAACCAATATGCCCTTAGGCACCTCAAATGACATCTTATAACATGTATATCTAACATTCATTATATCTAATTGTTTAACTAACTTATATGCATATTTGTACCATAACTTACTATGTAGATCACTACTCAAAACATACCATTTAGTACCATTTATGCACTTGATCTCTAGTATCAAATGTTCATAAATGACACTTGTATCTTGTGCACTAAAAACACCAAAATAAACCATTCGAAACTAACAAGCACTAAATTATTCCAAATTATAATACATATCCATATGCATCTTCAACTACCATTTAATTTTCATCCATCAAACATAAATCAATTCACATATTAACCATAACAACCCACACATCAAACATGAAAAGGCCATTTATATATATATAGCAAAATATGCCAAAACACAATCCAACTCAAATGGCTAAAAACATAACAAAGCATATAGGCTATCATTAGCCAAAATAACCTACACATGCCATTATAACCAAAATTAGATAACCTAATGTGCCAAAAGAGTCGATGGATAGTGTGATATAACTCCGACAAGCTTTCAACCCGAACGATCTTTCGAATCACTATAAAACACAGAGTAAGCATTTAAGCTTAGTAAGTTCGTATAATCTAGAAATTTAACTTACCATTTAATCACAATTTAGGTAAGTTAACATAGCATATCCCAACCAATTTGGCCAAAAGCCTAAACACATGTTCATCAACATATTAGCCATGTAATTCACATATAAAATCCAATACACATGGACGAATTCAACAAATAATCACATCTCATATACATGTATTATTCATTTCATATATCAATGTATCATGTAACACCACTTTCATGTATTTCATTTTAATACCTGTAATGGTTCATATTGAACTCATATAATCTCGTAATAGAACTGTGCCCGTTGAACCATTTAGAATATCATTGGATACGCGGGTAACACACACGAGATGTATTGAATTGTAATCCGTCAATTTCTATACATGTATGCTAATACGAGCTCAGAATCGGTATGCTCTTATGAGCTATAATCGATAAGCTCTTCCGAGCTGAAAAATGGTAAGCTCATGTGAGTTGAGTATCGGTAAGCTCATACAAGCTAAAATCAGTAACCCTAATGACATGTTATTTGTATCTTACGAATTCTTAAGGTTCAAACAAGGTTCAGTAGTTGTCGTACGTCATCGGATATGCGATCGGTATTAATTCACGAAAATTACACAATTCACAAACATATAATTCAATTTAAAACATATAAATGTACAATTTAATTAGACGAACTTACCTCGACAAGTACACGTAGATACGGAGGCGATTAATTTGAAACTCTCTTTACCCCGAACTAACTCTGTACGAGGTCTAACAAGATCTATACGAATGAATTTAACTCAATTCAATATAATTCATACTCAATTTAGTCCAACACATATTTTTGGAAAAATTACCATTTTTCCCCTATAATTTTAAATTCTTTGCAATTTAGTCCCTATGCTCAAAAAATGAAATTCATTAAATTTTACCCCTACCCAAGCTTAGCCAAACTAAATACATGCTTTTAGTAGCCCACCTATTTCACAAATTTACAAATTTAACCATGAATTTATCACATTTTTCAATTTAATCCCTATTTGACAATTTCACTAAAAATTCCTCAACAAAACTTGTTTATCCAACAACAACCATTCATTTTCTATCATCAAACTTCAAAACTCAAACATATTCATCAATGGAAAAATCTCAATACTTTAACAATTTTGCAAATTAGTCCCCGGGCTAGCTAGATTAAGCTACAATGATCTCAAAAACATAGAAATCATTAAAAACGGAACAAAAATCACTTACCTATTAACAAATTAGGGTTGGCTGAAACAAACTTCTTCCATGGCTATTCTAATCCTCCATTTTCGGTTGAAGAAAGAAATAAAGAAGAAAGCTTTAATTTGGTTTTATTTATTTTATCTTTATTAACTAATTTATTTATTTAACCTTTCAATAATTAAAAATTTACTTAATATGCCAAGCCAACATCCTCCACTATCTCATTAATGGGATATTTACCATATAAGAACTTCTACATTAAAGTTCTATAGTTATTTAATACCTTTAGCTAATAGACCATAATTTTTGCACTTCGCACTTCATGCGATTTAGTCTTTTTATCAAATTAAACATGTAAACGGTAAAATTTCTTAACAAATTTTTGTACAGTATTTCTATCATACTTTAGACAATAAAATAATAATAAAATTAATTTTTTTACTTTAGATTTTTGGTCCCGAAACCACTGTTCTAATTTCACTAAAAACGAGCTATCATAGCTACACGATCATGTGGTAGACCGTGTGCACCACATGGTCGTGTGGTTGGCCATGGCCTATGTGGGTGCCCATGGGTGTGTGCAAGTACACAGGCAAGTCGAGTAGACCGTGTGTGTCACATAGCCATGTGGACCACACGATCTGGCCTATTGAGCGGTGTGGGCCATATGGGTTAGCCAGTTGGGCTGTATGGGCCACATGGCTGTGTGGGCCCATTTTTCAAAAATTTTCCACTTAGGCCCATTTCACCTAGAAATGTGTAATTAGACCTTCTGTGGGGTTTGTTCAACTTAAATAAGACTTCAAACATGACATCTGTCAAGATGTGTTCGTATGTGTTATGGTTAAGGTAGGTGAAAAACTCATGTACGATCTGTGTTTCGATAACTTGGAAAGTATAATTACGTGTAAAAAAGTGCATAACACCTGTATGTCAAATAGTTGTTAGTATAAACAATATGATTTGCTATGATTTGTATAAGTTATGTGTTGTGTTACGCTCCATATAATATTTGTTAATGTATGTATGCCGTACAACCTATGTGATATGTATGTATGCTAATGTGATTTTACATATGCATTGGGTGGGTTATGATATGATGGAGGAAGCGTTATATGGTAGTTTTTACTGCAATTATGGTGGCTAGACCGCACATTTCTGTTTGGCAGCTTAGCTACATATTTATGAGTGGCACACCGCCACATATTAGTGTGATTGGATGGATGGACTCTTGTAGTCTTATTTGGTGTCATTGGTTGGTTGGAGATGGTGTGTAGTGGATGGGGTAGGACATTATATGACATGATAAGATATGCTATGATTCGATATGGTATGATATGATATGTTATGGTATGATATGATAAGATATGATACTATATGAAATATTAAAAGATATGCTCTGATTTAGATTCTGATATTCTATGAGACATTATGATATATATATTTGTACTGAAATTTGTGGGCCAAATCACACATTGGGCCTCTAGCTCACTTGTTTGTTCAATACGTTTCAGGTGAAATTCTGACTTAGGATCGGACGGTGTGCGAGAGCACGGATTGTTTTCTCCACTAAGTGAATATGGTGATTTACATTAGTAATTTTTCTGGACTTTTGGGACTGTAATATGTTTTTAGGCTGTGTTTTTGTTTTCGTTTTGTTCGTCGATTTTTTATAATTTTTTATCGTAAAACAAAAAAATCACACGAGTTAACAAATTGGATACCAATTTTCAAAACTAAAACTCTAAAAATTTTCCCTGCACATTAAGTAAACTCTTAAGGGTTTTTCTATAAATGAATAAGTAAATAGTTTTTAATGAATGTTTGACGTTAAGCTAGAAAGGATTTGCCAAAAAGTAATATTTTCAAAATACACGATTTTGAATTCGAATTATGGGTTTGATAGGTGTTTCTGGACTAAGTTTTTTCCTAAATGTTTGTGAGAGTTTTTGTCAAAATTTTGCGCTTTTGAAATTCACTTTAAGTTTGACTTTATCAAAAGTTCTTTACCAAGCTGATGTAATCTCTCTAGACTCGGCCATTACGTCTAGGCCGAATTTGGGGTGTTACAGGTATCATCCTTATTCCCATCCATAAATTTACCTAAATCCTTCTCATAATTTTTTGACACTTCTTAGATTCCATGCTTGTTCACATCTTGTTCATGGATCAAATGATCTCTATTAGCATGGCACTATGCCCAACATACTGCCAACCACCATCGGATCCAATGCCACTAGCATCCTCGCCATTATTCAACTCTTTAAACTCACCATTGCTTTTCCCATTGTACAGTCGGTTGCCATTGGACCCCTCATAACTAGCCTAATATCAAATGCTATTGCTTCGTTGATAGCCATTAGAAGCAATATAATTACACTTCACAGGTTGCTCTCCAGTCTTATGATCTTGCATTTCACCAATAGGGCATTGATCCCCTTATTGTTCTCTACTGATCTCCACAGTATTATTGGCCTTGGTTGCCTCCTTAGCCTTTCTTCTAGCTTCAGCCATTGCCTTTTCACATCTCTTTCTTCTTATCAAATACAAGGAATGATCTTTGAAATAATATGAAAAGGGGGGAAAATCAATTAAAAGCATAAAGTTCGAATGAAAATTGACAAAAAAGAAGAAGAAGAAGAAGAAGAAGAAAATTGCTATGACACATTTTTATAGATGGGTGGAGGTTGCTTGGGGAGAAAGTATAGGGCTTTGGATTCATTCTTCTTGATTAAGCATATGCCTTTTAGTTAAGTAAAAATTTCAGCCTTTAAAATTTATAATTCCTTTTCTATTATTTTTCTAATTAAGGGAATTTTAAGATTTTAACTTCCAAGTTTAACCCATGCAATTATGTAATTACCTAAACCAAAACAAGATTTTATTAGTGGGAAGAAAATAAATTAAAACAAATTTAGAATATCAAGTTTGTATTAAAATATACAAATTTCATTCCAATTGAATCTTAACTCAATTGGCATCATTGTTGTTGCAAAAACTAGAAGAACTTGAATTCAAACATGCTTAATCCCGTATTTTCTTCCAATCAAAAGAGAAAAGTTATAAACTTTTCATAACCGAAATTTTTCTACCGAATTTTGTTTAATAATGGCAAACTTCGCCTTACTAGAGTCATCACTATTAGAACAAGCTTTAAGGTTCCCAAATTTGGTATCCTTGGATGTAATTATAGCCAAAACTCAAGGACTTTCATGTAATTTACCCTATAAACTTTTGCAGCTCCATGCATGTCCCAAATCCTTTACTTGTGAAATAAGTGACCTATGCAGCCCATTAAAGTTGGCTGTCTGGGATTTGAAATGACAATTAATTAGTAGTGATCATAGACGTATTTATTTATTATTGACTAAACTAATTTTAATATAATTTTTTTATATATTTGATTGTGCCAAATTAAACTCAGATGCAAATTAAATATTTAGATACAATAAAATTAAAATTAGAAGATAAGGAGAGATAATCACAAACCCCAATTATGAATTATAAGACTGACATAAAAAATACCAAAAATAAAATAAAACTTAACCTTTGAAGGATTATTTTGGGTATTTTAGCGTCAAAATCCTTGTTGGTTTATGATTTCAGGAATTTTAACGTATTGTTGATTGCATGTTAGTAGAAGAAATGGTCATTGGGGATGCATTTATATTTTTTCTCTCCCAATTTATTTATTACATATCTCCATATCCTTTTGTTCTTTTTCCTATTTCTTGATCTAAAACCAAGTAAAAATCCACATTTTTTCTCAAATGGTTCAACTTCAGCTCTTTGTCTTTAGCTTTTGGATAGAATTATATATATTTAGGAAAAAAATAAATGACTTGTCTTTTTATAACTGGGGAATTTTGTACCAAGGCTGTTTGTGCATAAATTGGGCTGAGCTACCATCAAGTATGCTACAGACCAAAACACTTTCTATTTTTGGGTATAAATGAAACCATTTATATGCCCATTAGTTCTTCCTCATTTTATCTAAGGGTGGTTAAATCTTTCAAAGCCCATACAGAATTGTAAAAAACGTTAATGAACTTGTTGGCAAATATTTTTTTAATTGGTTCATGCGATCAGATGATATCTTATTATTTCAAATTCAAATTTGTGTAGATACATGAAATTGATTCAAAATTTCAACCTCAATAGCCATAAGCTACCTTGGAGAACGTGGATTTCTCCATGAACCCTAATATAGAAAATAAAGAAAAAGGTCAAAAAGTAGGTATAAAAATATGAGTCAAAAGTATATTTGTTTTTATGAGTCATAAAGTAGTTTGTTTTTATGTAAAGGAGATTCCTCCTTATCAGGTTTGTCTGTAAAATTAGAATAGGTCCAAAAATCTCCTTCTTAAAGTTTTCCTATATAAAGGAAAACAATTCTCAGTTGTAATATTTATAACAGAAACCTGGGTTGTTGAGAATATTTAGGACAGCATCATGTATATCTCACTTGATAAAAACTCAGAGTCACTGTATTCAAGACTTTGAATAAACAGGCTGTTTTTTAACAAAATAATTTAAAATTCGGATCCACCTCAAATATTACAAGGAAAAATCCATTTTATTATCAACAATAAAGCAGCATGAAATCTCAAATAGATTAAAGCAACTTCTGGGTAATGGGTGTCGAATCCTTGATTTGAATGTCTTATGCCTAAAATTAGATTAAATACCGTAGATAGAAGAGTAAGTTCAATTCGCATACAGATTAGATAAAATAGAACTAAAATATTAGGTGACTAAAGTTGTCGTGAGCTAAGTATATCTTATTTCTATTCTTGGAAATTTTGACTGTTAGTTTCTATTGTTTTATGTGCTATTCGAAGAATAGTTAGAACAAGTATAGAAGGGTCAAAGTATATATATTTTTTTTGTTCGAAATTTTAACTTGCATAAAACAATATTAGTTATATATATATATTAAGTAGCAAATGGAGATTGTGTTGGACATGTTTTAAAAAATAAGGAAACTAAATTTAAAAGAGTTTTTTTTTTTTTTTTATGTGGCAACATGGCTAAAGGAATTGAAAGAGTTTAACTTTGACTAGGATTTTATCTTGCTTTTTAAGGGATAAGAAGTTGATTGGATTGACAATGACTTTAAGTGGGAGACTTATTTGTTAAGTAGTTAATCATGTTTATTTCGAGTATGACTGAACTTGTTGAAGGTTGTTGACTTATCCTAGTTCAACTTGGAGATAAAATGATTTGAAGCCTATTTATAGGCTTTTGATTTTACACAGTAGGGTGTTCTTTTTGTGGGTGTTTTTCTTGAGAATTTGAGAGCAAATTATTGTGTATTCAAATACCTTTTGCTGATGCATTTATTGGTGAGTTATATCGTTTGTATTGTCAGATTTTAGGAGAAAGTGATTTGTAACAATTTAGGTTCAACTTTGGGCTGTAATTATCCATTGCGAGAGGGTAGATTGTGCTTAAACCAATAGTTATATTGGATGAATTGTTGAATAAAATCATTCTTTGAGCGAGGCTTCATAGACGTAGGATAGGTGAATTTGAACTGCATTAACAAATATTGTGTGCTGATATTTTTCCTTGCCTTACTTTCCTTGCAAAATTGTCTTGTCCCATCTTTCTGTCCCAACTCTTACTCGAACAACTAATAGAACAATAACTTGGAACAAGTGCAAACTAAATATTTTCAATTGGTACCTGAGCTTGACTTCAAACAAACTTTATCCCATCAGAGCTAGTGGTTTAGGTTGAGTGGCTTGTGGGGGTTGTTGGGATTGTGTTTAGCTTGAAAGGAGTTCAAGATTTTGCTTGGTTACATCTTTAGGGATAACAATAGAAGAATGAGTCATGGTGGTTAAGTCCACACTCACTACACCAATTTTTTATATTAGTTTTCAACAAGGGGAATAAGGTGGTGGAGAAGGGAGTCTCAATTCACTTGTGACAGACGAAGAGCTGAAGTTATGGTGTTAAAGGAGCGGAAGAAGAAAAAGAAGGAGAATGAGAATGAGACTAGGCTAACGCTTAGGTTTTTGCTTAAGGAAGAAGGAGATCTTTAGTCTCAAAAGCAAGAGAAAGAGAATGAGAATGAGACTAGGCTAATGCTTAGGTTTTTCTTGGGGAAGAAGGAGATCTTTAGTCTCTTGTACTCTGGGGTATAAATAAGGGATTACCCTCTTATCTTGTAGTGCTACATAGCCGACAATATGGGTGGTAAGCATAACTGTATGGTCGACCAGGTGGTAGGACTGTTACAAGTCAGTTGTCACCATATGGTGTACTATATGGTTCTGCTCTAACATTCTCCTCTCTAAAGTTATAAAAGGTTGTTGTGTCTTAGCGGTCCTCTTGAAAGGTACACATTGAGTGGTCCCTTAGTGGTCTCACGAGGGGGTGTGTAGTGGATTGTTTCTAAGGTGGTTCAACTAAAATATGTAGAAGGTTCCTACGGATCGTTCTAGGCGATGGGTTACCGGGGACGATTTTAGCGGTGGGTTGTGTGTGGGTTAGTGGATGGTTGTCTGTGGGTTGTTCCACATTCTACCATGTGTTCTACTCTCATAGGAGTATAACACATCTAAATCTCAAATATTGTTTTGATGGCTAGATCAAACAAAGGGAAGGTAATAGTGATGTATGACGATTCACCTAGATTAAGCCTAGGCGAAGAACCACCTTATGCAATGGTCAAAAGTGAGGATTAGTTTGGCTATGGAAAATAGGATGATTAGAGAGAGAGAGAGAGAGAGAGAGAGAGAGAGAGGAGTCCCCTTCAAGTACGACATCTGAGGCTTACATACCTTGACACATGATCCCTAGGTGCCACGTGTATCTTTCATATAGGTGACCTTGAGGCAAGTTGGTTAACAACTCTGCCTTTGCATGCCTAAATAGGGTGGCCAGAGTGGCGGTACCATCAATCATTTCAGATGGGACATGGCCATTGGTATCATAAATGGTGATTGATGTGTGAGCCCCACATAGCTTGGTACCCAAAGAGTTATGTTAAGAGGATTGTTCTAAGGGGAAATCTTAAGGAGTTGCTTTGAGAGGATCACTCTGAGGGGTGGTTTCGAGTAGTGGGAATTCGAAATGTATGTTCAATGAGTGAAAGTATAATAATTTCCCCTAGTCATGAGGGAGGTTATACAGTGGCCTTCCTCGAGACATTGCTATATGATCTTTGTTTCGAAGTGTTGAGGTATGCCATTTGAAATATGAATCATCAGGTGCCTACGCATGAAGGACATGTGTGGTGTGTGTTGTTCTATTTGTCATGTGTCTTGATACTCATAATTGTGTTTATGGGTTGCAACACATCCTAGGGAAACATTGTTAACATCACCTATTGTTTCACCGTTTGGTTATGTCAGGTGCTTTGATTCTATTGGCTATTGTCAAAGCTTTTTTCTAGAAGCTTCCAAGACTGTAATGGTTAAATAAAGCCTTCGAATTTTCAGTGTATTTTTCATCGAGGTGAAAATTTTATAAGTCAAAAAATTATTACCTTCGTTCAAAAACATTTGAAGTTTTAGTCTTTCTTCTTCTTTCGTATGTGGAGGCTTGTTTTTTCAGCGTTCTTGGAATCAGACTTATGAGATTTTAGTAAGTTTACTCTCTTTAGTAGTTTTTCTAAGTTTTTGTTTGGTCAAAATGACAAAGGGAGTCATGGGGGAAATGTTAGTAGTAACGATAGAGGGGAGGGTAGAAAAAAGTGTTGGAAAAAATTAGATTTGAAAATGGTTTTCTTGCATAATGGGAAATAAAAATTTAAAAAAACTGACCCGGTTTGTGATATTTATAGCAATAAGCCCTAGAGCGTAATCATACTTGTGTTTTCAGATAGATAAATCCTTGTCATTCTTGGATTTTAACCAAATGATCTTCTCTGCTATTCTCGTACCACAAATTCCCTCGATTGTGGGCTCGAACAAATCAAATCAAACACAGAAAATAGAAATAGTTTTCTTTTATTTTGGGGTAAAAATGAAAATTCTCTTCTCAAATAGAAACCAACAGAATTTTTATTCAAGAAAAATATATTTAATAGTTAAGAATAAATTCTCTCTAATTTTCAAGAGAGTAACAATATCTTGAAGGGCTGTAAATAACTCTACCGGTGTCATCTATTTATAGGAAGAGAAAGTAGAACCTTTGTTGAATCGTAGTAGTTTATTTCAACTAGAAAAACAACTTCCTACTTAGAGTAGAAATAGGGTGGATGACATCCCCTAGTATTCCTACTAGGGTTTCTACCCCTTCATATTCCGTGAAGGGATTTTAGGCTTCTCTCACATCGGGTCCAATTACAAGTACTTTCTAGACTTTTCAACCCAATACTTTGTAATCTAATCCAACCCAATTTTGTTTTTCTATTTCCCAAAATAAACTTTAATATTTATATTCAATTAAATAATTTTCTTATCCCTTTACCCCCAATAAAATTATGACGATTTTACGACTGGTAAAATTTCTAAGGAAATATATTTAATATTTCATCATTCAACTTGTTCACTATGATCGAATGATTTATTTTCATTTTTGGGCTTTAAAATAGCTCAAAAACATAAAATCATTCTTCAAATCATTTCTAAGTAATGCATGTTTATTTGCAAATGAATCATTTCTCATTTTCATTTCCATTTTTTTTAGAAAACCACATTCATTTCCAAATAATTCCATTTCTCCATTTGGAGAAAACCATAATCGTTTTTGAATGTTTTCCATTTCTCTATTTCACCATTTATATTCATTTCCGTTCATTTGATTTATCATGCAATTCGTTTTTTTATTTCAATAAGCTAATGGAGGGACCGATTAGACATATGCAATTGAGACTCAAATAATTTATAATCAAGTTCTAGCTTTTCACATATTAATTATAAACTCATTAGTCACGAAGTCATTCCACTATAGTATCGTGACTGAGCTTTCCCTAAATGACATACCATTACGAAAGTAACTCGATTAGTGCTCGTCCAATAACCTTGTCATAAGTTTGTTACCCTTAAATGATATCATTAATCTCTTTGGGATGAAATTCATTCTCCCACATATTTCATCTCATGGTAACCATTACATCTTCCTTCATAAAAAATCAATCACTATCAAATAGTGATCAAGTCATCTATCACAAAGACGAATGACTCGTGGCCACATTTACTTTTCATCAACCATGTAATGCCAATAAGAGGATATCATTTACCCATGTTTCGGGCTATGAATTCCACTGTTGTGGATGATGCTACATATTGTAGAAGTCGTACACCCAACGCACCAACTTTCGGTTACTTATATGTTCGAACTCAAACTTTTACTTACATCAAAGTGCATGAGTCATGTATACATAGCCCGTCATCCATTCCTAATTTAGTTATGTCACACTATAAATGTCAAAAGTGAATAAACCCATGAACAGATTCAAGATCTATTATTCTTGGGTCTTGTTCAATGTATTGTCAGTCCAATCAGTCACATCTATGTCTCTATCTTTTGGGAATCATCCACTCTGATACCCAAGTCAAAGCATCTCCATAATTGGACTTGATAGACAACATATTAATCTTTTAATCATTTTTCTCATTTCTGATTAGACTAAGGACATGTTTAGGTTCGTCTACTAATATAAGTTGTCTTTCTGTATTACGATTTGACCACGTAATACCGCTTACTATTAGTTAAACATTAGACAACATGTGAGCAACATTTGCTTCCATTTTTCTTTGCATGCAAAAACAATGTGAGGACAATATACAAAGTATTAATGTAATTCTTGAATAATTTTATTAACCAATCTATTCGAAAAATTACAAGTGTGGACGAAAATACCACACTTAGAGTACTAGATTCAACAAGAAGGCTTGTAGTGTTAGGCCATTGAGGGTTCCTTGCATGGGTGGCTTGGTCTGGTGTACAATAAGGGTGAATGGAATCTGAAGGTTGTTGCTGTGTAGGGGTTTAGAAATGAGTAACTATGAGTTTGAGTTTAATCTCCCTAATGGTGAGAATGAGCTAAGTATTATAAGTGGGCTAGAATACAGAAGTGAGAGGTTAAGGTTTTGTTTACCTTTGTATGCTTTGGAAGCGATCTTTCATCTACCAGCCCATGATTTCGTTGGAGAGGAGTTGAACTTTTATGGGGTAGCACCTAGGAAACTTTCTAAGGCTTCTTGGTGGATTCTTATAGGCTTCTTTATACTTTACTGCTAGAGGGATGGGATTCCCTTTCTCGAGGTGTTCCAAAACTTATTCTACTTTTTGGCTAATGATCAAGGAAGGTTGCCTGGGTTGCTTAGTTTCAGCAAAAGGCAAGACCATTTACCGCTCGAGAAAACAAACAATCTTGGTCTGGATTGAGAGAAATACATTTTGATGGAGTATAGATTTACTGCGAGCTATCTTTTTCCTATAACATGGTTTTTACCTCCTTCTGAGTTGTGCCTAACTAAACCCAAACTTATAGACGCCTTTAGGAAAAACCTATAACAGTCCATTTTTTAGTGAATTCAGAACAGTGGTTTTGAGACCACAAATTTGAGGAGTAAATTATTATTTTATTATTATTTTAATGTTTATGGGATTTTAGTAAAGTTTTTTTAAAATTTCGTTACGAAATTTTGATGTTTGCATGATTAATTAAGTGAAAAGAACTAAATCGTAAAAAGTGTAATTATTTAAAGGATCCAAATAGTTATGAAATTTTAATCTAAGTGACTTGAATGGTAATTAGACCAGTTAAAGTGATAGTGGATGTTTATGGACATGGTTTTAATGAAATTATTAAAGTTTTAAAGGTTAATTTGGTAATTAGGTAAATAATGTTAAAACAAAAAAAGAAAAAGAAAAATGGTATCATCTTTATTTTCCATGCCCTAACTAATTTTAAAGATGAAAAACCTCCATGGATAAGTGCTTGTTGGTCCAAGCTTAAATTTGGTGCATGGTAAGTGTTTTTCATCCTGTTTTTAATAATTTTTATGTTTTTGAGGTCATTTTAGCTTAATCTAGCTAGCCTGGGGATCAATTTGTAAAATTTTTAAAGATTGAGGGTTATGCCATGAATGTTTTTGTAGGATTCTTTATGTTTAATGATAGATTATGAGTCCTTGTTGATAAATAAACAAGTTTTGTAAAGTGAATTTTGATGAAAATTTCATTTAGGGATTAATTTGTAAAAATAGTAAAAGGTCATGTGAAATTTATGAAATGATGATTTTTATGGGTTGGTTTAAGTCCCTAGAGAAATTGGTTAGCTTGAAATGGGGATTAAAATGCTTAGATTTCAATTTATGAGCTTAAGGACTAAATTGTGAAAAGTTAAAATATTAGGGGTAAAATAGTATTTTTGCATAAATATGAAATGTGGACTAAATTGAATACTAGGGATGCTAAATGGATTGAATTTTTCTATTTAGATCAAGATAGACCACACACAGATTTAGATTAGAGAAAAGCAAAAGCCTCGGATTAGTACGACTTCGTTTCTACGCCCCTAGTTATCGAGGTAAGTTCGTATGTACAGATTACTATATTCATGTTATTCAATTGTATGTTATTATGTATTTATAATGCTATTGATCGATATATAAATAAATCAATGCAATGACAGTTATCGAGTCCCGGTTGAACTTTAGGAATTTGTAGGATACAAATGACATGTCATTAAGGATTTCATGTTTCGAGTACTGGTCTTGAATGTCCTACCGGCAACTGAGGTCCTGCATTTGTTGCAGATACTCCACAACTCATGTGAGCAGCATCGTGTAGCTTACATTCCGACCCACAGCTCGTGTGAGCAGGCCTGTTTCATAGCTTGTGTGAGCAACGATGTAAAGGAAAGGTTACGACTATATGTTTAAGAACACTTCGTATGAGCTTTCTTGAGTATCTGATGATATTCTAGTTGGTTCAACGGGTAAGAAAAGGGATTGAAATGGTAAGTTTCCAAATGGAATTATGCATATGCTCATGAAAAGGATGTATGAACCAAATGATGTATTTTCTTATGAAAATGGCTTATCATGTGGTTAATCCAAATGAGTTATGTATAAATGCACTAACTTGTGTATTGATGAAGATGTTAGGCTTATGCCAAACTTGTGGTTTGGGTTACATTATGTTTATACTTGTTATTATGCAATGAAATGGTAAGTTGTGTTTCATTTTCTACAAACTTACTAAGTATTATTTGCTTACATAGTTTCTTTCCTATGTTTTATAGATTATCGAAAGCTTGATCGGTTTGGAAGCTCGTCGGAGACCTATGACACTATCCAGCATAAATATCGATAGTTTTTGAATGTTTTGGCCAAGGTTATAATGGCATGTATAGTTTGAATTGTAATGTCATTGTGATGGATGTTTAGGTAGTGGATTGGCTTGTAAAAGTTGTAAATATTATCTTGGTTTGGTTCCCTTGATGCCTTGATGGTTTGTGTCATTGTGCCATTTCATGTTGCATGTTTTGGAATGGCTTATGTGGTATGTTTTGAGGTAGTTTGAATATGGTAAAGTTATGGCAAGTTTTGAAAGGCATTTGAATTAATAGTTGATGAATGAAAACTGGTAAAATATGCATGTTTAGGTAAGTCTTGATGTTTGCGTTTGAGGTGCTTGAATGGCATTTTGGTTAGATGATTTTTAGACTCTTGAATTGGTCATTATGTGTATGTTTTGATAGGGTTTTGATGCCTTGATTTTGTGCACAAAAGGTCCTAAGGTTTATGTTTGAGTTGGTGTTAGAAATGACTTGATTGTGGGAAAATTTATGTCCACACGGCCTTAGGCACGGGCATATGACTCAACCGTGCATGACACACGACTTGGTGACACGGCCGTGTGTCTCCTATAGGTTCCTTTGCATGCAAGTCAGTTAGTTACACGGCCTAGCACACGGCTTGGCACACGAGCGTGTGACACTGTTGTGTTACCCTACTCAGAGAGTTACAGGGGTAAGGACACAAGCAGGGACACGGTCGTGTGTCCCTAGTTCGAAGGTTACATGGTCGTGTGACCCCTGTTTCTAAAATTTTGTGATTTTTTCTTAAACTTTCCAAATGTTTCTGATTTAGTCTCAAATCGTTTCTAAGATACTTTTAGGGCCTTGAGGTCTCGATTTAGGGATGATATGTATGTGAATGATTGTTTTATAATGTGTTTATGATAATATATGAAATATATGTTTAAATGTTCCGTTTGTTTGGTAATGCTCGTAACACTAATCTGGCGATGGATACAGGTTAGGGTGTTACATTTAATGGTATTAGAGCTATGATTTAGTCGGTTCTTAGACTGAACGTAGCATGTATAGAGTCTAGAAATACATGCCATTATATAATCTGCGATAGTGTGATAACTCTTGACTCAAATTGAACTATGTTTTCATATAAATAAGATGTCATCCAATCAAGTTAATTCTGATGAAGTAGAAAGTAACCCGCAAGCCTCCATTCACGAAGCAGCGTCTAGCGATAGTAGACCCGTATCTGAGGGCCGAGGAGGATCGGCTAAAGAAGTCGTCTTCTAGATGATGTTCGAGTGGTTTTCAGAGTTCGTGTGAATGAACCCAATGGCTCAACGACCTCAACCCCCACCCGTACCCCAATCGATCCCTGTAGTTCCTCAGGGTTTGGAACCAGTACAAGTGAGCAAGGCTCCAATTGATAAAATTTGAAAGTATGGGGCTGCAGAATTCTGAGGTATAGTTGAAGATGATCCAGAGAGAGCCGAGTTCTAGTTAAAAAATACGGTGTGAGTTTTTGATGAATTATCGTATACTCCAGTTGAATGCTTGAAATGTGTTGTTTCTTTGTTAAAAGACTCGGCTTATCAGTGGTGGAACATCTTGGTTGCGGTTGTACCGAGAGACCTAGTAAACTGGGAATTCTTTCAGACAGAATTCAGAAAGAAATATGTGAGTCAGAGATTCCTAGATAAGAAACGCAAAGAGTTTCTTGAATTGAAGCAAGGTCATATGTTAGTAGCTGAGTATGAGAGGGAATTTGTACGACTCAATAAAGATGCCCGAGAATGTATACTGACAAAGGTTTCTATGCGCACTCGATTTGAAGAGGGGTTAAATGAAGATATCAAGCTGTTAGTCGGGATTCTTGAGTTGAAAGAATTTGTAATTCTGGTTGGTAGAGCGCACAAAGCCGAGGAACTTAGCAAAGCAAAAAGAAAAGCTGATTCTGAGGCTCATGACTCGAGAAAAAGACCTATGGGAAAATCATTCTAATTGCCATCGAAGAAATCAAAAGAATATCATAGTCGTCCATCAGCTTTGGTGGGTTATTCTAGAAAAGACAAAGGAAAACAACATTTGAGCTCGAAACCTCAGGCTACATCTGTACCAAGCATGGGCAGTGTCAGAAACAATAAGCCTAAATGTAACACCCCTAACTCGTCTCCATCGCCAGATTAGGGTTATAGAGCATTACTATACAATCGAAAACATTTAAACATTTAAACATTCAATAATTTAAATCATATCATAAATCATTCATGCACATGCATACTGTCTCTAAATCGAGCGCTCGAGACCTTAAAAATAGCTTAGAAACAAATCGGGACTAATTTGAAACAATTCAGAAAGTTTAGGAAAAAGATGCAAAATTTACAAAATAGGGGTCACAGGACTGTGTGGCCGGGGTGTGTGCCTCAACAAGCCGCGTGCCTCACACGCTGAGACACACGTTCGTGTCTTAGGCCATGGAACTTTCGAACTAGGGACACACGGCTGTGTCCCAGCCCGTGTCCTCACCTATGTAACTCTCTAAGTAGGGTCACATGGCCGTGTCACACGCTCGTGTGCCAAGCTGTGTAACTCTCAAAATTACCCCACACGCCCGTGTGTTAGGCCGTGTGTTAGGTCATGCAACTCACTGACTTGCAACCTAGGGAAATCATTAGATGACACACAGTTGTGTTGCCAGGCCATGTGTCTCACACGATTGAGACACATGCTCGTGTCTCAATCTGTGTGGTCCCAAATTTACCTAAAATCAAACCATTCCAAGTTCATATCATACATGACCTTTCTACTCATTTAAGCATACTTCAAGGGGACCTAAACATGGCCAAAACATACACCAAAATGCCATTTCAAGTCTTAATAGAACTAACCAATATGCCATTCAAGGCACCTCAAACACATATAAATATCACCTACCTAAACATGTCCATATGCCTAATTCCGTACATACAATTCTAGATCATTTAGGTATTAAAACATACCTCATTTGGTCATTTCCAAATCATACAAATCATACAATAAAAGATCATTAACAAGCCATTACAAACTTACCAAATAAACCTTATATACATGCACTTATAAGTGACCAAAATGACGTACTTGGTAAGACATTTCAAATTACCAAACTACTATAAAGTTCATAACATAACTATCCACATTACTATTACATAACATCTTATACATGTTAAGAATGCCATTTTCCATACATACTAACCTAACTCAAATATGAACTAAAACATGTCACAAGTATCCATTTTCACACTATTATCAACATGCCAAGTTATCCATATCAGCAAGTATTTTAAAGTAACCAAAATCATATAACTTGGTAAGGCTTCAAGGTGTACCAAACCAACAAAGTTTTCCAAAGCTTATACATACCAAAACACCATGAACACATGTACCATAATAACATTACAAAACACTCTATACATGCCATTATAAACCTTAGTCAAATTACTCAAAAACTACCGAATTGTCCACTAGATAGTGTGATAGATCTCCGACAAACTTTCAACTGATCGAGCTTCTGATAATCTGTAAAGTAAAGGAAAATAACTATGTAAGCAATGCATGCTTAGTAAGCCCGTAAATATTTTAAACTTAATATACCATTTTAATAATGAACCATATAGAATAAGTATAAATATTTACCAATGTCATAAGCTTAATAAAATCCTATATAACACCATCAAACTTACAAGTTAGCATACTTGTTCATGATAACTATTAAACCAACCATATTATAAACATAACATTTAATTCATCATCCTTACTATACTATCATGTTTCATTTCATTTACTTACTTATCGTTTCCAATACCATGAGTTTAATATAAGCCTATTCAAGCATAATTAAGCTCACATGTTAGTAAATTCATTGACCATCATATAAACTCATTTATAACATAAATAGATTTCTCAGCCACGAAGTCATTCTACTATAATATCGTGACTAAGCTCTCTCTAGTTACATATCATTATGAAAGTTACTCAATTAGTGCTCATCCAATGACCTTGTCATCAATGTGTTATCCTCATAGGATATCTTTAATCTCTTTGAGATAAATTTGTTCTCAAAATATGATCATATTTTATTTCATGGTAACCATTACATCTTCCTTCATAAAAATTTAATTACTATCAAATAGTAATTAAGTCATTTATCACAAAGACAAATGACTCGTGGGCACATTTACTTTTCACCTATCATGTAATGCCGATGAAAAGACACCATTTATCCATTAATTGGGTTATGAATTCCTCTATTATGAATGATGCTACATAATATAGAAGTCGTATACCCAACACACCAGCTTTCGGCTTCTTATCTATTTGAGCTTAGGTTTTTACCTACATCAAAGCATATGAGTCATGCACACATAATCCATCATCCATTCAGGATTAAAGTATGCCACATTGTGAATGTCACAAGTGAATAAATCCATAAAAAGATCCAGGATTTATTTTACTTGTTCCTATTCGATGTATTGTCAATCTAGTCAATCACATTTATGTCTCTATCTTTTGGAAATCATCCGCTTTGATGCCCAAGACAAACCATCTCCCTAATTAGACTTGATAGGTCATCTGTCGCAAATCATAGTGGTAGTTTAAGTACTTTTCGACACTTAACGATATTGTTTTCTAAGCATTTTAACATATTTTATTGTATTTTCTTATTTCTTAACTTAGATTCATTTTATTGTAAAATAAAAATTTGTACGCAAATTTTAGTATTTTGACGACTCGTTAGGCCAACTCAGACCTCGGGAATGACTAATAGGTTATTTGAGTGTGTAGGGTACAATTCAGGCTAAAGAATGCAAAGAATGACGGTCGTCTTGCGACACAGGGAGGTTTGTGTTGCAACACAGAACTTTAGAGTGTTTAGGGCTGAAACAGGACTGATGTCACAACGAGGAGGAACTGGATATCGCGATGACGGGACATCAACCTGATGAAGTGCTGACATCAGTAGTTGCCTGAACAGGTTTTGAAGATACACTTTATTTATTACGACTTTATTAGTATCAGGGGTATTTTATGAATATTTTACCCTGATGGTTGCCCTAATGTTTGCCTATATAAACACTTTTATAATCCCATTAGGGGTGTAGGCGGAGTTAGACTTAGATAGATTTTCTTCAGTTTTCAATTTTAATTTATTTTTATGTTCGCTTAGTCAGAATTCTTCTTGTTCCGATGTGAAGACAATTGTGAGTGGAAATTGCTCTAGAATCGTGCTTAGATTCATCAATGAGCAATTTCTTTATCTCTCTTTTATTCTTTTATTTATATTTTGTTAGCTTGATCAACTAATGTTTGTATGAATATTAAAATAAATTATGTGCTTTATTTATATCTATCATGTTCTGGTTATGGAACCGATTAATCAATTAAGCAATTATTTATCTAAAACTAAGTGTTTACTCAAGAATATTTAGTATATTAGGAAGAATATCTAGATAGGTGAGACCGAGAGGGGGTAGCCTGTCGAGTATAGCTTGTGCCAAGCGGTGAGACCGAGAGGATGTTCGTACCTAAGAAGAGACCGAGAGGGTGACTTATGTGGTAATCCTTAGTGAAAATGAGACTGAGAGTGTATTCGTAACTAAGGGTGGTAAACAACTCAATTGAGGGTAATTAATGACTTAGTTGATAATTAGGGATTTAATCGATTATAGGCCAAGAGCTCGCATTGTTGACACTAGGAATAGGAAATTCCATTAGGTTAATTTATGGTAATTAATTTAATTAATCTTTTAATTTAGATTCACACTATTAATTAGTGACTCGATTATATTAGTAATTATTTTCTGTAATTAATTTAATAATAAATTTCTCCAATTTGCAATCCCTTAGGTTCAATCATCGAAATACTTATCGGTGTTCCATTGTAACACAAAACTATATTACAATTTGACTTGTTCGCTTGTAGAAACCAAACTTAATTATATATATTATTTGCACGATTTTTACTCTAAATGGTCACAGGTTTGGAGGTGATCAATAGATGACATATTAGTCTTTTAATCGATTTGCTCATTTCCAATTAGACTAAGTACATGTTTAGGTTCATCTACTAATACAAGTTTTTTCGTATTACAATTTGACCACGTAATATAGCTTAGTATTAGTTAAACATTAGATAACTAGTGAGCTAATATTTGCTTCCATTTTGCTTTGAATGCAAAAACATTGATGACAATTTACAAAGGATATTCATGTAATTAATGAATGTTATTATTAAATCAATTTGTTCGAAATATATAAGTATACAAAATGAATATACTACACTTAGGACATCAGATCCAACACAATCCCAATGAGTTTCTCTAAGAGGATCGCTTTGAGGAGTGGTTCCGAGGAATGTGTGTCCAAAATGAGTGTTTGAGGAGTGGGGGTATAATAAATTGTAAGTAAAACAAAATTTAAACACATAAATACATCATATTAAGAACACTAAATGAATACAATTGTTTATAATGGTGTTATCATCAATATTAAGATAGTGTTGAGTTAATTTGTGACACCAACTCAATTAACAACATTATTTATTTATATACATTTAATGGAAGATGTATTAAAGTGTGTATAATAAAATTAAAATGTATAAAAGAATCAAAATAAAATTTTGGTTGAAAAGAAAATTTAATGTTTTACAATACAATTGGTGGGGTTTTAAATCTTTCAATATGTAATTTTTTATTATTTTTAAAATAAAAAAATAAAAAATTATCTTATAATATAATTTATTTTTTAAAAATTGCATTAATATATGAGCTTAAATAATAAAAATATAAGATATAATAGAAAAAAAATCAAATCTATCCACTGTTAGAAGTGAAAAGTTTTTAATCATAATGGAGAAATTAACAGCAGAAAGCAGACGCGCCATCACGTCATTATCTCGCGATCGCCACTTCATCCCGTGATTAGCGCGTGTAAGTCAGAAATCTGGATTTAAGTTATACAAAATCGCACATGGCCTGCTTCTTAACTACAACTCTCCATAATAAAAATAAAAATTTATACAATAATTTTGTTAGTCTTACTAAATTTAGCTTTCTTTTCCCTTCCTCTGCCTCCAAGCACAACAACAGCAAGGGAAAAAAACCAGAAGGAAAGGGAAAAGAAAAAAAATACAGTAAGATCTCCCTGTTTCTCGACGTTTAATTTATTCACGTTTATTTGTTTGTTTGTCAAAAAATATATATTGTAATTTGGTGATTTATGTCTCGAGAGCCGAATTATGAGTTTCAAGAATGGTGGAACAAGCAAAGGGAGAAGAACGACGACTTTTTCACCAATGATAGTAACAATGCTAACAAAGGATTCCTGACTGTCGAGATCAGGAGTCTCAATCCTGATCTGACGACCGAAAAAGATCGTTCCAGAAGCGCACGACAGCTATCCTGGATTTGTCTCTTGAGGTTCCAGCAACTCGCTAACTTCCTCGCGTGGATCACAAACTCCTTCCTTCTCCTCCTCCGTACTGCCAACCGCCGAATCTCAGCTGCCGATTCCCCATCTGATTCCTCCGCTTCTAGGCTCTACCGTATAATTAAGTTCTTTCTGTTTCTCGTGGTCCTCTTACTTTGCGTCGAGTTAGTTGCCTATTTCAAGGGATGGCATTTCAGTCCCCCGTCGGCCGCGTCGGCAGAGGCGGCGGTCGAGCTTTTCTACGCCTTATGGCTCGAAATCCGAGCCGATTACTTGGCGCCGCCACTGCAGAGCTTGGCGAATGTGTGTATAGTGCTCTTCTTGATTCAGTCGATGGATCGTGTGCTGTTGATGCTAGGATGTCTCTGGATTAAAATTAGGAGAATCAAACCAACGGCAAGTATGGAGTATCCGATGGGGAGAGTAGAAACAGGGAATGTAGATGATTATCCCATGGTGTTAGTGCAAATTCCTATGTGCAATGAGAAGGAGGTAAGCAGATGTAGGTTTCACAAATTCCTAGTGAAAAATAAGATCTCACGTTTCTTTGTTTGTCGGTTTGTGGCTCAAATTTAGTAATTGTGTTCTACGCCTTCAGGGATGTACAATTTAGTTAAGCGAAGATTGAATAGTGAGTCTTATATCTTTCTCTTTGTTTGGTTGTTTAAACGTTTGTTCTTACTAACGTTTAGATTATAGTTAAAACCAACAGAAAGAGGGAAAAAGAAAATGCTCTAACATTGGATAGGTAGTGTAGCAGGATCTGGCTTATATTTACTGTCTATTCCCTTCTGGAGCGTGCAGGTTTACCAACAATCTATCGCAGCAGTTTGTATTATGGACTGGCCAAAGGAGAGAATGCTGGTACAGGTTTTGGATGATTCTGATGAATTAGATGCTCAGAACCTTATCCAGGCAGAAGTACAGAAATGGCATCAAAAGGGTGTGCATATATTATATAGACATCGGCTTATTCGTTCTGGCTACAAGGCAGGAAACCTCAAATCTGCAATGAGCTGTGATTATGTAAAAAATTATGAGTTTGTTGCAATTTTTGATGCAGATTTCCAGCCAGCACCAGATTTCTTGAAGAAAACCATTCCTCATTTCAAGGTATCGTAACTGTTCCAGCTCTATGGGTTTAAGAAAGTTTTCACTGTTCCGTTTTGTCTTTCAGTCTTTAGCCATTTCCTTTGAATATAATCTTGGTGTGCTGTGCAAGAAATCCCTTTCTTTTTGTCATTGGTTTGAGATAAAGCTAACCTGAACACGATTAGGATTGATGCAGAGAAGTGAGTAGTTACCATGGGTTCAAGATAAGAATCACCATAATGGTTAAAATTTAATAATGTTGCAGTTCTGTGGTTTACAGTTGTAAGCAATTCCCATTCTGTGGCCGATGTGGTCTTTGATTACAGTCTGGTTATGTGGATAAATCTTGTTGGCAGATAACTGCTATTTTGTTACAAGAAAAATTAGTCTTCAACATTAACATGCATTCCAGTGATTTGGCACATATGATAACTTTAACCTTCAATGAATATCAAACCCATGGTGATCCTTGTGTATGTATTTGTTTCTTTCATTGAATCAAACCAGTAAGGGCCCTGTCATAGATAACAATGTGGATGCTACTAGAGATCAAACAGGTTTCTAATCTTGCATTTTCACTTCTTCCTTGGGCCCAATTTAACTTTGATATTGATCTGCACTTTGGGGGGAGTATGCAAAGATGAATTTAATTCTCTGTTGCTGTAAGATTTTTTCATGTTAGTACATGGATTTTAAAATGCTAAACATTCCTCAGCTGCTACTCTACTTATCATGGTAATTGGTAATGGTAATAGTAATAGTAGTAAATCTGTTATCACTTAATTGGTTGAGCAAGAACTAAACCTTCTTTTCCGACATAAGGAAGTTGACTGCTTGCCCCCAAAATAAGCTAATTGGATGATGTAACTTCAGTGTTTTACGCATTTCTAATATGCATAGGTGCTGGTTTGTTTCTCTGTAAAAGACTTATATTTCCTTCTATTTTTCACTTTTGATTTGTTAATTTACCTATCATTTCTTCTGATCAGCATTTGTTTGTCTTTATTTCTAGGGAAATGATGACTTAGCATTAGTCCAAGCAAGGTGGGCATTTGTGAATAAGGATGAGAACTTGCTTACAAGATTGCAGAACATAAATTTATCGTTTCATTTTGAGGTTGAACAGCAGGTCAATGGTGTGTTTATTAACTTCTTTGGTTTCAATGGAACTGCTGGTGTGTGGAGAATTAAGGCCCTCGAGGACTGTGGTGGATGGTTGGAACGAACAACTGTTGAGGACATGGATATCGCTGTTCGAGCACACCTTTGTGGATGGAAGTTTGTATATCTGAATGACGTTAAGGTGTGTGACATCTGATCATATACAAATTTCCTTTCTCACTTGAGAGCGAAAGGAAAGTGATCTAACTTTTATCTCTCTGCAGTGCTACTGTGAACTTCCTGAGTCATATGAGGCATATAAGAAACAGCAGTACCGCTGGCATTCTGGTCCTATGCAGCTGTTCCGCTTGTGCTTTCTTGACATACTTCACTCAAAGGTACGGAAGCTTATTAAAACTATCTTTTAGGTAATCTTGAGAATGAACTTTATTCTCACGTGCAAGGGTTTTATGAAATTAGGTCTCTCAAATATCTGTTTGATTTTAACAAGAACATAGTGCAAGAATTTCCATCAAACCTTTCATTTCTCTCAGGGTTCAAAATATTTACTGTCCTTGCTGTGCATTCTCTTGATTGTTTTCATCTTCTAAATCATGATTTCTAAGTTTTAGAAATAGTGCTGCATAAAAATATTATGTTCTTTGTTTAACACCTGGGTGGCTGTCCTCTTCTAAGATCAGCATTCGAACTTTATATTCTCTTTTGAAGTGTATAAGATCTCACTTCCAAACTGGAAGGTACTAGTGCCGCATTCTTGATCCTTGTGTGGAAGCTGACTGCTATCTTCTTTAGAATACAAATTTTCTTTTTCTTGTCTTGTTCTTGTGAAGAGCTGTAGGCCTTACTAAATCTTAACGATTGGTCTGGTCCTCTTCTCCAAAAGTTGTTTTCCATTGGATTAATCTATATTTCAAAACCTGTGTAAATATCCCCTTTCTACTTTTATCATTGAAAACTTGTTTAGCTTTTCTTTATATTTCCCCCTAGCTAAATGTATATTGTTCTATTCCTGATGCCTCCTTTTCGCATACGCTTCTCTGGTTGTCATAAATATTTTAGTGTCTAAAATAAATAAGAAAGTGTGGTTTCTTATTTAAGACATTAATTCTGTCAACTAAGCACGTTGATTTCAAATTTATAGCTGACGCCTAGGTTCTCTGGTTCAAACCTTGGACAAACCCTTCCTCTCCCTTAGCTCTATGTAGCAATATGCTATGCTGAAGCCTGAAATGGAAGGATTGAAAACGGATGGAATGAACTACCTAAGTAGGAATTCTTGAACAGAAAACAAATTATTTTTAACAATATAAGTTGCCGGAAAAGCTAAATTAGGGTTTTGTCTTACTCTTCTTGGCTCTTCATCCCAGATAAGGAACTGATTGCTTTCATTTGTTACTTTGCTAGTCCCTATTGGTGTATCTTAACCTTATTATTTCTCAACTGTTATGGATTTAATAGGGGAGATCTGTGAATGTTTGTAGTCCTTTTAACAAACAGGACTTGGAATGACCAAACATATAGTTGGAATGGAAGAGGGTCAATTTAACTTGGAAATCATGCCTCCTTTTGAAAGTCAAAATGGAATTTCAAAGAAAAAAAGAGAGGATAAAAGGGTATTAAGATAGACACAAAGCAACATGGCTGCTTGTTTGTCATTACATCATCCAATAGTCCAAGCTTTAAACTGTGGGGTTGCTCATGATGTGGGTTGTTGAACTGTTCTTGGAAACGGGAAACAAAAGACCACCAGTGTAAGCTTTAACCCTTCAACAAGATTCTGAATGTTGAATATTTCTCAAAACTGACCAATGTGTTAAATAAATTAAAGTCCCATTTTTTTCTCTTTATCTTTTCTTTTTCCCCCTTCATTTTTGATTGGGGAAAGAGAGATTCACTCAGTTCTTTAAATATGGGGGAACACATGAACCTATCTTTTAGCTAAATGCTTAAGTTTAAGAATGGAACTCTTAACCAATTTTATTGTGGAATTTTTTGCTGTTATGGTAAAAGTTTCCTTACATCATTTAGTTATAACCCTGTGTTACCTTTTATAAGAATATTTAGGCAAGCTAAATTGATTTTTCAGGTAAATAAGGCCAAGAAAGCCAATTTGATTTTTCTGTTCTTCCTCCTAAGGAAGCTTATTCTGCCCTTCTACTCGTTCACCCTGTTCTGCATCATTCTCCCATTGACGATATTCCTGCCAGAAGCTGAGCTACCAGCTTGGGTAGTTTGCTATGTTCCTGGAATTATGTCTATGTTGAATATCCTTCCAGCACCACGATCATTCCCTTTCATTGTCCCATACCTTCTATTTGAGAACACCATGTCAGTGACAAAGTTCAATGCGATGATATCTGGTCTGTTTCGGCTTGGAAATTCTTATGAGTGGATAGTAACGAAAAAGTTGGGCAGATCATCAGAGGCTGATCTTGTTGCCTTCGAGAACGAATCAGATTCTTCAGTAACTGAAACCACTAGTTTCCTCAGGTCATCCTCAGATTCTGGCCTTGAAGAGCTAAGCAAACTAGAAGTAACCTCCAGGAGAAGTGTGAAAACCAAAAGAAATCGTCTCTACAGGATGGAACTGACCCTTGCTTTTATCTTGCTGTCTGCTGCCGGGAGAAGCTTGTTGTCCGCCCAAGGTATTCACTTCTACTTCCTATTATTTCAAGGTATTAGTTTCCTTGTGGTTGGTCTTGATTTGATCGGAGAACAGGTGAGTTGACCGTAGGACACTATAGGTGCCATCTAGAGTCCGAAATGCAGGTCACATTGACCCAGCATCTTTTAACCAATAACAGCAATTTTGGTGTTACTGGTTCTGGACTGAAGCAGTTCTCCATTGGTCATTCATTGTATGGTTGTCAAAATGCCAATTGTGAAGCCACGTGCCATTGGTTAAAATATAAAGTCTGTACCAAACAAAAAGGGGTTTTTGAAGAAGATTAGGAAAAATAGTGGTTGGATGTTTGAAGCTGGAGTTAGAGTGGGAGGGTGATGGAATTATTTGTGTAAAGTACCACTGTACACTTTGCCAATTTTGATATTTCAAATTTGAGAAGCGAGGCAGGCAAGGCAAAGCAAGGTGTGTCATTCTTTTTTTCTTTTCAATTTTATTGGACAGATTGATTGGTTGATTTATTTGTGTACGATTACATATATATGTCGGCTTTAAGGGGGATCAATTCTTTCTTCTAAAGATCAGTATAATCTTGTCCAAACAAATGTGTAAATCTAAAGTCTAATCACAATCATTCTTTGTCACCTTTGTTACTGTATTTCACAAGTTTATTGTTAAACTAATTTGCTTTACAAAATTACAGGTTAAGAAAAGAATATAACAAAATATATTAAAAAAAAAGAACACGTGATAATTTTTTAAAGTTGTGTATTAAAAAAATAATATAAAATTAATATGAATTTTGTTCTTATGTGAAATAAAAACAATAAATTTTAATTAAAATATTATTTATTTTATTATAAAATTATGTTAATAATACTTTATTAAATAAAAATAATATTGTAATTTTAAGATATAATCTAAATCACTAATTAATAAATTATAAATTTTTAATTTAAAATTTAAAAAATCAAATATTATCTAAATATCAAATTTTACCGTTGCAAATGTATAACAATCACTTTTATAAAATTCAAGATTAGGTGAGGGTAATATTTTCACATAACTAGGACGGTAATAACACCAGATAATAGAAAATTGAGATTGAGCCTAGCCCAAACTGATATGATCCATGAACGTGTCTAATCAAAACCAGGTCCGATCCATATAAATATGCAATCGTATTCATTCATCGATACGCAACTTGGTGCAAAAATTCAATCGAATCCTGGAAAGGAGAAGCCGCATATGACAATAATTCTTTTTTCTTTAACTTTTGATTAAAAGAACAGCACAATTTAATAAGGACTTGAACAAATGCCTAAAATGTTCACAATAAAAATGTACCATATCCTCAATCGTAGGAAAATAAAGAGAACAAAATTTAAAGGCAACAAAAACCACATTGATGAGAGAGTAGACCATTTGAAATACTGCATCTAAGCAGCTCCAGCGCCCTTGCCCTTCTTCCTTTGGATTTTCTTCATATAGAATTCTAGCTCTTTACCCTCCAATATGTATCTAATAATATATTAAATTGAATAAAATTAGACATAACTGCATCAAAATGATAGAAAAAAACCTTATGAGCTTTATGATTCCCACAAACATACCCATCAGCTCTGCCACATTGACCTGGCCGGGAAGAAATGCATGCCAACAATCTACCAGAGCCAAATTGTTCTTCAATGTGAGCATCAAGTGTACGTTCCTTCTGCCGCTTCTCAAGCTTCCTTAGCACATGGTTACTCTTCTTAGTTTCCTCGGCAGCCACTTCTCCGTCCTACAGTTTATGATGTAGAATCAGTAACAATACTCAAAACCAACCACAAGAATTACGTTGACTAAAGTTGCTTAGTAAACAAAAATTACACGCTGAAAGATGGAACAGCAACTCTCACACCACCTGATTAAACGGCAATACTCTTCTATATCAGTTTTGCAACGGGTATGGTTATGGACTAGACCAGAGAATACTTTCATAGAATTACTGAATATGCAAAGACTACCCTTTCACAAATTGCATGCACTTTTCAAAGCCAAACTAAAAGACAAACAAACATCCCCACTGAAGAAATAAAAGAACAATATTTAAACAAACCCATGCAGGGTTTAAACAGTTGGAACTTAAACTGCAACCAATAATTTTGAGAAGAAAAAGGAATCATTTGAAATCTTTCTACCTCAGTAGCTTCCTTCTTAGCTGCTGTCTTCTTCTTCCTCCCAATATCAACACCATAGTGTTGAAGGTACCATTGCTTAAAGGGAGCAGCATCCACTTGAACAATAGCACTCTTTACAAGGGTCTGTGTCCTGACAAGCTCATTGTTTGAGGCATTATATACCACATCAAGAATACGGGTCTTGCGGGTGACAGCTTCGCTACCCCATGAATAGTTGCCTGTATCTAATCTCAATGCCCTCCACTTCACATTGCCTCCTCTAACACGGATTCTCCTTACAGTCTTGTTGCTAGAGAGCTTAGTATTTGCTGGCTGACGACCAAGTTCATACCTTTCAAAAGCCGCCAAAAACATAAAAATTAGCAACTTAGATAAAAGCAAACCAACAAAATACAAACTGAATGAGACTATTCCCAAAAGAATTCAACCCTAATGCACTCCCCAACAAACTCAAACAACAGACCTCTCAGTTCCCCCTTCAAGAAAGTGGTCAAACATTAGACCCTCCATGATGACCATTGCAACACTCAAGACACGCACATAAACCTTCCATGTATAAACACATACCTGTATCAATTAGGAGTCCAACGTAACCTAAGGTCTATCTAATTACACCACGCCCCTGAGAAAGGGCAAGCAACCCTGCCTAACACTATCATTTAGAAATAAATCTCATAAATTAGCTTATACAGCTCCTGAATGAAGATGCTCTTTACAGTTTCTAATAACGAACTGAACTTAAAGCTCACTCCATATTTCTTTTCTATACCCACTCAATCTATAATACCCATGATCAAAAGCTTTTGAATGACCCAATACCCAAAACTAAAACAAATCTAACTAATTCAGCATTCAATATCCATAAGAAAGACCATATATTCCATCCATCTTATCTCATTTGCATAAAGTTCAAGGAAAGGGTATTCTCATTGTAATTCATTTAGCAGATTAACTTTTTAAAAAACAAGAACAAAAAAAAAAAGAAAAAAAAGAGAACAAATCGAGCAAAAACAAACGAAAATGTAAAAAAGGAAAAAGGAAATGGGTAGAGAAGTTAAGAAGAAAATACTTTCGCTTCTTCCTCCAAGCCTTCTTCTTGCCACCAGTGGCACGCCTCTTGTGCATGGAATCCCTGGAAATACCTGAGTCAAAGATTGAAAAGAATCCATATTGAGGAGATGATAGTAAAGAGAAAATGAAGGTACAAGTTTTGAGAGTTAGGAAGTGAGAAAAGGAAGGAGGTAAAGATCGAAGTTACCCATGTTGGCTGAGCGGCGCAAAGAACTGTCTCAATTGCTCTCTTTCGTCTTACGCTCACAGCCACTGCACCAGCTAAAACCCTACCTCTGCCCGTTTTATATGCTGCGTTTCCATAAGTTGTAATTAAATGGATTTATTGTTGTGTTCGGTCCGGTCCGGTCCTAGTCAATTTTTATTCTTTACAGGCAAAGGTTTTACTTCTAGTCAAATTTATGCATGTATCGTATCAAATTATGATTTTCTTAGGCCAAATCACTGATATGGCTAAAAAGATACTGATATTAATTTATTTTAAAAAATCAAATAATGAATTTGAGCTCAATCTTTTAAATAAAAATAATTATTTTGAGAATCTTAATTTGATGATTTATATGAGACAAAATTCCGAGTTTCCTTTTTAAGTTTTAGTTAATTAATGAAAAATTTTAAATAGTGAAATGAGTTACAATAAAGCATTTGTACTATTGTAGAGAATTCAATGAAAGCATTATAAATAAGTGAATAGAACGTATCGGGAGAAGGTAAAAAAAATTGTAGCAAATTTTGTAACACTGAGCTCAACAAAAGGTAGTATTTTGTAAGGTGGAGAAAATGTAAGTATGACTTGAATCAGAATGAGTAAATGTAACACCCCTTACTCGATTCAACGACTAACACGTATAAGTGATGTCATGTTAACACTCTCTCTATTTTTATAATTTTTTTTATAAAACATCAATTTCACAACTTAATAAAATATCTTAAAACAATTTTAAACATATGCAAAGCTTTGAACACATTTTTAAAATAATTTGGATCATTTCCTAATTATTTGAACATGCCCAAAATATAAAACTAGGTTAGGAGCCTAAAATGATTAGAAACACAAGTTGTGCAAGTATAGTAGAGCAAGTCATGATAGTTGGCTTGCAAGTCTCTATACTTGGGCTATAAGTCTTGAGATTTGGCCTATCTATTGTAATTTTTTAACTACTGTATTGCAAGTATTGATACCAAACTCCAAAGTATCGATACATGGGTGCAGAGGACCTAAAAATTAGTTTGAAATCACTTTATAACATCCCCAAACATCAAGAAATCATACCATTAAGTTCCAATTCATTTTAAAACATTATAAACACTAATTTGAACACAAACTCATTTTAAAAACACAGTCAAATTAAATCAACGCCACAACTTATCTTGAAAATGTTAAATGCATCATACATATAATGAAAACTTTTCAAAACTTACAAACTTAATATAAATACACTTGTATATGTACATAATATTTTAAACTCTTTTAATAGGAATAAAAAACTAAATTCTCTAAGTCTTTCAAACCTCACTTAGGAATGTGATCCTTCAAAGACATGATCTCTAGCTTCACAAAAAAAGGTCTTCCACCTACACATTTAAATCACTAGTACGTTAAGCTCAAAGAACTTAGTGAGTACACTAAAATTTCCTACTTAACCATATCTCATATTAGTGCCAAGTCATTTTATGAATTATGGAGTTCAAATTCAATTTTGCTACTTACTAATGAGAATTTAGTCCCTTCACTTAATTCACTAAGACTTAAGGAATACAAATATTGTTTCAATTAATTAACCACTTAACACACTTAAGGTGGTTACCATTTGTTAGTTGTTTACTCACCTGTTAAGTATTCACTTAGATTACCAAATCATTAGTTTCATTATTCAGATTTTGCACATTTTCCACTAATGTTTACCAAGTTTCCCTTATCAAAAGGATTATAAATGTTATCACTTAAACTCTTTTCACTTGTTAATCACATGGTACTTAAACGTTAAGGTCATATTTCACTAATTTAACTTATTAATAACATCAACATTCACTCTTAGGTCCACTTATAATCAATTATTTACTTCATTCACTTTTTAACCATGTCACTTGATCCATGCCCATTTTAACACACACTATGATTATAAGTCCAATTATCATTAATTATAAACACTTATCCCTTAGTAATCCTTAGTAAATTACACCCGAATACATAAGAGTCCATTCAAGAACCCTACATTAATTGCATTAATAGTGCATCCCATCGAACATACTAAAACACTTAGGGTCCCTACTATGCACTTATGTTGTATGCCATAAGACACATATTGTTGTCTTTACACTAAATGTTATTTTCTAACAAAAACACGCATACTAATTCCTATCGCATGCTAATTGTATCTGTAACACCCCTCACTTGTCCCAATATATGGTATGAATAGGAGATGCTACCGGAGCATATACGAAACGAAAACCTCAAAGTTGCTAAAAATTTCAAGCTTTAAACATTTTTATAAAATCATAAAATTTTAATTAAAACAATTTGAAGGATTTAGAAAGAATTTAAAATCTTTTAGGAGTAGTTTAGGAAAGATTAGAGGTATTCAAGACTCAAAATGGCAAAATAGTGCAATGGAAACAAAGTGATGCAAAAATGTTGGAACAACGCATAAGGTTGTGACGTGGAATATTTGGTGTTGTGACTCACTTGTTGTTTGGGAAAATTTTCAATGTTAGAAGGATGATGTTGCAACATTGAAGGTGAATGTCGTGATATTGCAAAAAGACAAAGTCATGATGCCGTAGAAGGGTGACCCAAAAATGCTCCAAATTAAAATCCCAAATCACCTCCAAACATCCACAAACATACCAATAAAAGATCAATGGATTTCAAATCATTATATTTCAATTTATGGACTCATTTAAACTAAAATACAAGGCATAAAACTATAACGACCCGATAGTCGTAAGTGTCAAAAAGTGTATTTCTGGGACTCCGTTTTTAAAAAATGAACTCGTAAATATTTATTATAAATATTTACGAAGTTAGTTGTGTAGTTAATTAGGTTTTGGTTAGGTGAATTTGTATGAAATAAGAGTAATTAGGTATAATGACTAAATTGCATAAAGGGTGAAAGTTGAATTATAAATTAAAGAATAATTGAACGGAATAAATAAGCAATTATTCCAATTGCATTAAATGAGGCGGCATAAGTGAAATTATTATAAAACTTTAAATAAAAAATATATAAATATTATAATATTTACTTAAGTATTAAGTATATATATATTATATTATATGACAAAAGAAAACAAAAGAAAAGAAAAAGAAAGAAAGAAACAGAGAAGCAAAAACGAAAATGAAAAAGAGAAAGAAAGAAAGGAGAAAGTAAGGCTTAGGGTTTTCAATTGTTCAAAGCTCAATTGCTAACATCGTACCGGAACCCTCGACTAAAAAGGGGAAAGATAAAGTCGATGAGGAATAGCTCGAAATTTTTGGTTTGTATTTCTATAATCCAAATTTAGTTGTTAATTGTTATAATTCAATTTAATGTATATGGTAAGTGTTGAGGTGAGAATTATTGTGTTTTGCAATTGAAATGGATTGATTTAGTATGTGATGAATTTATTGAATTTATATTGATTGAATTGGTATATATATATTGAATATATTGATTATTTGAATTGAAATGAATATTGGTTATTTTTGAAAAGTGAATTGGAACCCTATTAACTGTATCGGGCTGAGTCAAATATAGATGGCATGCCATAGGAATGGAAGAGTTCAGGGATTTCTTTGACTTCGAGTCAATGAGAAACCGGGTGTCAATTTACTACTTTGGATTAATTTAATGAGGCACTAGGTACCAATTTATTTCGGTTTAGCCGATGAGACAGTGGGTGTCAATTTATTACTTTGAATTATCCGATAAGGCACTGGGTGCCAAACTTGTGTGTTTTGGTTGGATCCGTGTATTCGTCCGAGTTCGAGTCATGTTAATAGGGGTAAATGAATAATAAAGTTTTATAATTGATATTGAAATGGCATGGTATGAGAAATGGAAGTGAAATAGTGAATTGAAAATAGAATGTGAAATATGTTGCAAATATATGGAATATATGAGTTATATACTCATTAAATGAATATGGAATGGATATTGCAATTGTATAATGAAATTTGAAAAGCTATTTGTATAACAAGTATGAAAATTGAAATATTTGTGAAACAATTGAAATATGAAATGGTTGTTGTAATATTTAAATATTAATATGTGTTTATATTTCAATTGTATATTTGTAAATTCTTATTTTTAAATATTCGGATTATAAAAATACCACTGAGTTTTTACTCAGCGTATAGTTTTGTTTTCCGTGCCAGGTTAGGTACTTAATTTTGATCGCCAATTCAACATCCAACTACAATCTCGAACTCAAACGTGCTGATGTTTTTCCTTTTTTCTTGGCATGTACCTAGGGTGTCTAAATATTAATCATTTTGTGGATTGAACGTAAATGAGATTATAAGTTTAATGTTTGTTGGCATATATCTATAAGCATGTGCTTGTGTTTGAAGCCTTAATATGGTATGTTAAATTAATGCTTAAGTGTTCATGATTTAGGAAAAAATTGATTGAATTTGGTATGTTTGAAATTTGGATTTGAATGGTACTTTGGTGATATGTTTTGATGATATAATTGTCGTACCATTGAGGGTACATTGGTTAGGCACCTAGGATGATTGTTTTGACATGTTTTGGATGTGTTCAATTGTGTTTGAATTGGTTAAACGAATGATTTTTGAGTTGTTTAGTGTGCAAGCTTGCAGGGAATGGTAAACTTGTTGTTAAAGGTACATTTTGAGTCCACATAGCCAAATACATGGGCGTGTGATTGGATTGTGTGAGACACACGGCCTGACCACATGGGCATGTAAACCCTGCAGCTTTGAAAATTTTTAATATTTTTCGAAAAATTCTCTGAGTTTTCGAATTAGTCTCAATTTGTTTCTAACACGTATTTTGGGTCTCAAGGGCTCAAATAAGGGACATTATGTATGAATTTAATTGGTTTTTGACCTGAATATTATATGATATCAATGTTTAAATTTATGTCTGTTTGATTGATAAGCTTTGGTAATGCTCTGAAACCCTATTCAGAAGCGGATATGGGTTAGGGGTGTATCAATTTAATGGTATCAGAGCTTTACAGGTTTAGCTGATTCTCAGACTAAATCGAGCTCGAAATTGAGTCTGGAGGTACATGCCATAATTGAGTCGAATTGAGTCAGGATTTGGATGCTGATATATTTGTTTTTGTTTTATAGTTAAAAATGACAAATGATTATAATGATTATGTTGATGATAAATGTTACGTTATATGTGTATATATGAGAGTCAAATTTTGAGGCTTTACGACCTTCACCCCCTCACCTGTACAGTCTTGTACAACTGAATTTACAAGATTTATATTTATTAAGCTTACAAGTGTGAAACTGAAGAGTTCAATAGCTGAATGAATAATAACGCGGCCAGAGCCGAGGATGGGTTAGCAAGTAAAGAGAGTTCTAGAAGAGATATCAAATTTTTCTGAAGATTATTCGAGATACGCAATGTCGTTATTAAGGAAGAAGTTATTCACGAGTAATCGACTTATTCAGGTATGGTATTTAAAGAACGAGTTAACCGAAATTTCTTCTGAATTGATTTCTTTAATGATTGGGATAATGTGGGATCATTGATGACTGTAGTAGTCAGTGGCATAGTGTTGAAATTGTAAAGATATCTGAATGCAGTTTTTATAGTCGAGTATCTTGTAGTGACCTCTTCTGGGTATTCTATATGTTAATTTTTTCTCAGAGGTATATGTAATAATTCATTTTGGAGAGGTGGTGCTAGAAAGGGAAATGATGTTGTTACACAACAGTCAGAGGCTAGAACGCCAGCTCGAGCTTATGTTGTGCGAGCTCTTGAGGATGGTGATGCAAATGATGTTGTCACAGGTATATTTTTATTACATGCAGAACCTGTTTATACTTTGATAGATCCGGGATCTTCACATTCATATGTTAATACTAAATTGGTTGAGTCGGGAAGCTTAAAATCTGAGACATCTAGAGTATCGATAGTGGTGTCTAGTTCATTGGGACAATCTATGTTAGTGGATTAGATGTGTAGGAGGAGATGTCTGTTAATGATACAGAATATGACCTTCCCTGTTGATTTGTTGATAATGTCGTTTGGTGATTTTGATGTGATTTTGGGTATGGATTGGCTTTCAGAGTACGAGGTGATTCTGGATTGCTGTAGAAGAAGTTTGTTGTTCAGAGTGAAAGTGGTGATAAGATTGAGGTGAATGGTATTCGAAACAGTGGTTCAACCTGTATTATTTCAGCAATTCAAGTTAATAAACTTCTTTATCAAGGTTGTGAAACTTTTCTAGCCTATGTTATCAATTCGAATTCTGTTGACAGTCAGTGCAGTAAAATTTGAACTGTTTGTGAATTCCCTGATGTGTTTTCCAAGGAATTACCGGGATTACCACCGGATCAGGAGGTTGAGTTTGCAATTGAATGTTTCCTGGTACGGCTATGGTGTCAATGCCCCCTATTGAAACATCCCTAACCCATATTCGTCGCCGGATTAGGGTCACGAGGTATTACCGAACCCGAACACAGATTTGAACATTATTGCAAGTCATATTCATATATATATAAAGCATATAGCTAATTAAAGGTTAACATATTCATATATATATATAAAGCATATAGCTAATTAAAGGTTAATCATTCATTAATACTCATATTACAAACACAAATCAACACCTCAGAAAATTTACCTGAATCCATACCATAAATATAATCACATTTTCAAATGATTAGACATATCTCAAAGCTATACAAAATATATATATACATGCTTTGCAGAACATATTACTCGGATTATAAGCACAACACCTCAATAGTATTCGAATACCTATTATAAATTAAATACTTTATTTCATAATTCTGTACATGCTTATACACGGCTTAATGTCCATAGACAAATGCGACATTAACCACTTCGTACTGTTTAAGCATATTTCATTAAACATTAAAACCTTATGTACAATTAACCACATCGAAATAAATCATTCAAGCACGATCATGTGCACACTTTGCCATTCGTTCTATCCTCTATTCGGCTATCAAGATACAATATAAAACTATATGCCATTCATGCACTACTTGTTTGACTAATATTAGCCATATCCTACATACATTTTATGAGTCAAACATACCAAATTTTCAAGAGCTATGTGTCATGCCAAAATACACATGCTTTCTAATTCATTCCTTGTCTATTCGGTCAACAAGGTTAACTACTTCATTGATACAAGATTTACCATTCATTCATAAACTAAATTATGCCATTTCCTAACATTAATAGAAAGATCATTCCACAACCAATGATACCATAGACATATAGTTATTAATCTTACCTATTAATAGCTGAATATAATCATGCTTATAACATAATCATGTGATCAACCAAATTAACCCATTTGTAAATCGAATACTTACCTAGACATAGCAAATTATCACTAATAAATAATCAAATTAATGTGGCCATACTACTATTAACTCGTATATAACATTATTCACCTAAATAAAATCCATCCTTTAACTAACCAAAATTGACCATCAAATATCGACACATATACAACCTGTCATATACCTATTTATATATATGTAATCAAATTATCCACCATTCAAAATTATTCCACAACTTATACTTCTAAAATTAGCTAACTATCAAACCAACTATTTAACCTACTTACCATTTCTCTTTGTCGAATTATAACAAACATCCCAAACATATATACTAATAACATACCTTCAAAATAGGTTCAAATTCTAGCCATATATATATATACACAAACTTTAACATTATAACCAAATGCCACACATATAAATGCATCATGATAAATATACTTTCCTAATAAGCTATTACCATAACCGAATACACATAAGTATTAAAATCAAGATTAAGCCATTTTAGCATGGCTAAATATATACACACTTCATGACTAAACAAGACGAGTGCTAGCTTATACATGCCATATGTTCAAAGTTTCGAGCTTTCAAAAAATTGAGATAAAGATCGATAGTGTGACGGACTTCCTTGACGATCCTTGAGCTCGTAACTAGCTTCCAAAATCTATAAAACAATGAATGAACAAACACACTGTAAGCTTAAATAGCTTAGTGAGTTGTAAGCAAATAATTTTCAAAGAACACATATAAGTTATACAAGTAGACTGAATTCTACTAATCTTGTACACATACATATATACTCATATTTAAGTGATTAATTCACCTTTCCATGTTATACATAATACTTACCTTTACCTTCAACTTCATATAACTCAAACATACCTGAATTTCTTAATTCAAACTCACATTCGATTTTGCCATATAAATTCCCATTATACCATTTGGATTCAAAGAAAAGATACTCGGATGGCTCAAAAGGCTCGTACAATGCCAACGTCCCAAACGTGGTCTTACATGTAATCAAATAACGATGCCACTGTCCTAGATAGGGTCTTACACGTAATCATATACGACGCCAATGTCTCAGACATGGTCTTACAGGTAAATCTCAAATTGATGCCAACGTCCCAGACGTGGTCTTACACGATATCACATTTCAGCATTCCTATGGTTCGTATGTCTTTCGGATGTCGTAAATTAATCGAATTAAACTCGTAATTAATTATCCTATGTTAAATAGAATTCAGCATTGGAGTATACATACATAAATTTTGATTCAGCTATGTATAAAATAAATACATTAAATTTAATATCAATTATTCACTTACAAACTTACCTTGGACGAAGATGAACAGATGAAATCGACTACTCGACCACTTTTGACTTCCTTCGATTTAATTTCGTTTTCTTTTGTTCTTGATCTAAATAAATTCAAATGTAGCTATTGAATAACACATTTTATTCAATTCAAACAATAAACACATAATTAGGGCAATTTACACTTTGGCCCTTAAAATTCACATTTTTTTACAATTTAGTCCCTATTTCACAAAACACAAAATACACATAATTTAACAATAACCTAGCTTGGCCAAATATTCCTTTAGCTCATATAAGCCCACATATTTCATTTATTTCACATTTTAGCTCCTCAATTTGTCATTTTCACAATTTAACCCAAAATAATCAAATTCATCAAAAATCTCAATACAAAACATATTAATCCAACACCTATCTTTCATAATTCATCAATTAACATCATTAAACTCACAAATTCATCAATGGCTTAACTCACAATCTTCATCAAAATCAAAAATTGAGGCATGGGCTTAATAAAATGCTAAACAACAATCACAAAAACATAGAAATTATCAAAAATGGATCAAAACACATACCTTAATCACCAAATATCAAAGTCGAATCCTAGCTTAGTCTTTTTCTTTTCTTTTCTTGTTAATAATAGCCAAAGATAAACATAATGGCCTATTTTCATATTGTTATTTTATTATTTCATTATTTAATTATCAATTTCCATTTTTAACCTTTATAATTTCATTTAAAATCCACTAACCTTAGGCTTTTATGTCCATCCATAATTTCAATGGTATAATTTCAACATAAGGCCCCACATGATGAAAGCCATAGAAATATAGTACTTTAACAATTAGTAAGTCACTTTTGCATTTTACGCGATTAAGTCTTTTTCACAAAGTAAGCACACAAATGGATAAATTAAATCACGAAAATTTCACACATGTCAATTCACATACTATAAGAAAGGAAAATAATATTAAAATATGTTTTTGACTTGGATTTGTGGTCCCGAAACCACTGTCCAACTAGGGTCTAAACTAGGCTGTTACACCTATCGTATGTCACATACTATAAGCACCCTAGTGTATCGCCTTGGGGAGCTCCAGTGCTTTTTCTTAAAAAGAAAGATGGTTCGATGCGGCTTTGTATTGATTGTCAGCAATTAAATAAGCTGACGATTAAGAATCGATATCTTCCACCCCGTATTGATGACTTATTTGATCAACTAAAATGAGCTTTTGTCTTTTCAAAATATTGATTTGAGATCGGGTTATTATCAGTTGAAAGTGAAAGAAAGTGATGTACCGAAGACGACATTTCGAACACGGTATGGTCATTATGAATTTTTAATGATGTCTTTTGAATTGACGAATGCTCCGGCAGCATTTATAGATCTAATGAATCATATTTTCTAACTGTATTTGGATCAATTTGTGGTAGTTTTTATTGATGATATTTTGTTCTATTCGAAATCTGAATCCGAGCAAGAACAACACCTCAGAATCGTTCTGCAAGTGTTATGAGAGAAACAGTTATATGGGAAGCTTAGTAAGTGTGAATTCTGATTATCAGAGGTTGTATTTTTGGGTCATGTTATCTCAGTAGATGGAATTAGAGTTGATCCGAAAAAGATCGAGGCAATTGTTTAGTGAAAAGCACCGAGGAATGTGTCAAAGGTTCATAGTTTTCTTGGGCTAGCTAGTTATTACCAAATATTTGTAAATGGATTTTTGAAGATAGCTTTGCCGATGACAAAGTTGTTGCATAGTAATGTTCAATTTGTCTGGGGTGATCAGTGTCAAGAAAGTTTTGAGAAATTGAAGTAGATGTTGACTAAAGTGCCAGTTTTGACTTTACCAGAATCGGGAAAAGATTTTGTTGTGTATAATGATGCTTCCTTGAGCGGTCTTGGTTGTGTTTTGATGCAAGACAGGAAAGTGATTGCTTATGCGTCTCGTCAGTTGAAAATGCATGAACGTAATCATCTGACACATGATTTAGAGTGTAACACCCCAAACCCGGCCTAGACGTTATGGCCGAATCTGACGGTGTCACATGGTAGTGCTTTTCGAAAAAATATGTCGTCGCTAAATCCTCTGTTCTATTTAACCATTTTTTTATTATCTTATGTTAACTTCAAATCGTGTTGTTCGTTTTCAAAATATTATTCATTTACAAATTCAATTTCAAAACATTTTTTTTTATTTTTATTGCGGAAGCTTTTAAACAGTTTGCTTATTCGTGATATTTTTGATAAAACATTAATTTCATTTGAAAACCCGAGTTTTACCTAACACTAGCAGATTTAAATCATAAAACCATATAAAATCTAAATTATAAACCAAAATTCATAAAGGCCATAATTACAGCAAAATACCCCCAAATAAAAGTAAAATCATAAATAGGTAGTAAACAGTGTAAAAAAAGTCGTGTGGCCACCACTGAGTCCTCCGCTGCACCGATCCGCTTATATCTGGGGATTACCTGTATAGATTAAACAGAAAGGGTGAGTTTACGTAAACTCAATGTGTAATCCCCATACAAATGAACAAATAGTAAACAAATAATCACAGTCTGGGCTGAAGCCCTTTTCAACATCAGTATTAGTCTAGTTTGGGCCTTAGCCCATCTCAGTACAAAAACAGTCATGCAGTAGGGCTTTAGCCCATCAGAGTATCAGTAGCAGTAACAGATATTGTAAACGGAAAAATATATAAGATTTTTCCTATATAATTCATCACCTTTTTACTTAAAATTGTTGTTAAAACCAAGTAATTGTTTAATAAATTAATGAAATATGTGAAAAATATGAAATTAGGACATAGAAATTATTAAAATGTGATTTTATGTTTTATTATATAGTTTTCATGCATAAAATGACTTATTTTATATTAATTTAAGCATATTATATTTTTAAGCTATGAAATGGGTCATGCATGATTAAATTAAATAATAAAATATAATGTTATATTTTAATAATTCATTGTAAATATTTCATTAATAAAATTGGGTTTAATTAATTAAGTAAATTGATTAATTAAAGTGGTTAAATTAATTCATTTGGTCCTTTAAACTATCTGCTATTTTTGACAGGTCTAAGACTTTTCTTCTAATTGCAAAACCGTCCAAAGTGGGGACCAAGTCAACCTAATTTTCAGCTACACATGGCTGGTTATAAACCAATTTTTGGTTTAATTATACAAGGCCCTTGAAGAGTTGAAAAAAATTAGAGATTTACCTGAAGATTTGTTGGAGACCGAGTCTTAGTCCTGAGTTTTTGTGGCATTCTAATTGACCAAAAATCAAGGAAAAATCAGCTAAATTTTCTCAATTCATGGCTGACCACTCTTGGAGGAGGTTTCAAAGGATGGACACTCCTTATTTTAGCAAACTAGCTCCCTTGCCTCACCTATAAATAAGAGCTCATTTCTCACTTTTTCAATCATCCCTCATCCCTTATCCATCTCATCTCTCATCTCTCATCCTCTCTCTCAACTCTCTTAGCTCTCACGCCTATCATCATCCTTAGATAAGGATTTTAGCAAATTAGCCTCCTAAAGAGCCCTTGGTCGGCCACCTTGGAGAACCATCAGCAAAGGAGCAACGCAAAGAAGCGAAGGAGCCTCGTCAGTCAGAGTCTTGGGTGATAGCCACTCTGAATTGGGTTTAATCTTTCTTTTCTTTAATTTAATTTAAAGATGTTTGCTATGAGTTCTATGTTCTTGTAACACCCCTAACCTGTATTCGTTGCCGAATTAGGGTTATGAGGCATTATCAAACATAGCATAGATCAAAACAGACATTTATTTAAATTCAAGCACTAAGCAAACTCGTGTATATATATATATGGATCACATAATCAATTTAACGATGTGCAATAAAACATATTACAAGTGCTTAAGGAATAAAGATGTTCGAACCACATGATTTAACATTAATGGCATCTATATACTTAAAACGCATCCCAGCATATAACATTATATAGTATATATATAAAACATAAATCAAAACATATATACATATATATCATAAATTGAATATCAATTAATTTACTTCAATACTTGCGCATATTAACCAACCAAACCATCTTATACCATTTAATAATTCAATATAAATTCAAGCATAGTAATATTTCATCATAGTCAAACCTATATAGTCAACATACAATCTAATACATCATAAACCCATTGTTTACCATTCATTAATCAAGTATATAAACAACTTTGGTGCAACTCATAAGACCTAATAAACATATTTTATTTCGTAACGAATAATCAAAATAAACTATCATTCCATCTATAGTATAATTAACATTTCACCTAAATTTATTAACATATAAGTAAATATAATTATCATACCAACATGTATTTATTCGACCAACTCATTACAATTGCCATTATGACATATGCGTATATAAAAATACATATATAATTTCAATTAACATATCATGACCAACATTTATGTATATCATCTATTCTTTCTACACCAATTCTTAATACAAAACATACATATCCATCAATTCAATATCATAGCACAACCGAAACTCATCCCTTAACCAATTTACAGCATAAACACCACTTCAAATTAAGGTTAGATCATGATCAAATATACATTATGTTCTTTCATACTCTTTAGCCGAATTGTTTAGTAAAAACTTACAAGCATTTTTACTATGTTTTAAACTTACTAATACAAACTAATTCATAAATTATTCATGATGTAACCAATCAAGACATATAATCAAGTTACCAATCATACTAATTATCATTTATACAAATAGACTTATACCATGGTCGAATCATTGAAACCAAACACATTGAACATTCAACCTAGAATATATAAAACTAAGTTTAAACATAATGATCAAGCCATTTTTAACTAAACCGAATTTAAGCATGGGAATTAGACCATTAAAGCATATTCGTTAATACCAAATTCAAAACAAAAAGAGATAAGCCATTTTCGCATGGCTTTTAATTACACATACACATTGGTTTCAAAATCAACATTTTTAACTAAGCTATACATGCCATATATTTGAAAACAATTTAGCAAAATACCAAAAAGAGACACCGATAGTGTGATGAGCTTAGCTGACGATACCCGAACACATAGCGATCACCAAAATCTATACATCAAAACAATAATCCAACACATTGTAAGCTAATTTAGCTTAGTAAGTTACAAGCAAATAACTCTACAATTTAACTTGATTTCTAGAATAATATTTAACCAATTCATACTTCTAAATCATCTTACCTTTAAATTATCATAGCATAATATAATTATTCACTTCATACTATGATTTAACAAAAATCAATATAATAACACAACTATAAGCATTTCTTCAAATTTAAGTACAAGGCCAAGTACCTTATACATTTTATTATCATAAAATATAAAGAATCATCTTAAATAAATATGATTCCCATTATAATCACCACCTAGGTTTGATACTTACAAAAATTAATCTTGAATACCACCAAAATAATTATTACTCACTTTGTTACTCATGATTTCTCGATAAGTCAAATACTCGGTATTAATAATCTTTCGAAAATATTTAATAAGTACGCACACTTAGTGCTTAATAATCAAACTCGCACACTTAGTGCTTAACCCTTATACTCGCACACTTAGTGTATTTCAATTAAACTCGCACACTTAGTGCTAATCTCATTATCGTTTATTTTTATACTCGCACACTTAGTGTTGGAGGTCAACAACTCAATACTTCATATTTCAAAAATCGTATCACTATATATATATCAATTCAATTCAGCATAATTACGTAGATGTTAAGATAATTTAAAACGACACAAATATGTATGCTTAATAACTTACCTGGATGTCGTCGACAAATAGATCGGCTACTCAACTACCTTTGATTTCCCCCGATCTAAATCCCATTTCTTGGTTTCTTGATCTAAACATATTCAAATAAATCTCATTTAAACATATTTTCATTCAATTTAGTCTAAGAACACATAAATGGGCAAATTACATTTTTACCCCTAATATTTCACATTTTCACAATTTAGTCTTTTTTGCTCAAAACACAAAATACACAAAATTTGACTACACTCCTTAAGGGCCGAATATTCCTAGTACCCATACAAACCCACGTATTTCATTTATTTCACATTTTAGCCCCTAAAAATTTTTATTTTTACAACTTAACCCTAATTACTCAAATTCATCAACAATTCAAAGACAAAACATGTTAATCTAACACATATATTTCATATTTCCTCAACTAACATCATAAAACTCAAACATTCATCAATGGCACATTTCAAAATCATCATCAATTCACAAAATTTAAACATGGGTTTTAAAGAACACAAAGCAACGATCTCAAAAACGTAAAAATTATCAAAAACCGAACAAAAGACTAACCTTAATCTAGTTCAACAATGGCCGAACCCTAGCCAAGCTTTTATCTTTTATTCTTTCTCTAGTTTCGAAAGTGGAGAAAGATGATATGATAATGGCTTTGTTATTATCACTATTATTATTATAACATATATTATAATATTATCATTTTTTTACTTTTATTTTTAATGTATAAAAAACCATATATTAAAACAATATGCCGTCCAAATTATAAAGACAACAATAATTAGGCACTTTCTTATTTAACCATCAAATTTTCATTTTACGCGATTAAGCCCCTTTTTATTAAATCGACACTCAAACAACAAAATAAATTTACGAAACTTTCACACATTTAAATTCACACATCATAAACACACAAAATAATATTAAAATATTTTTCAGACTCGGATTTGTGGTCCCAAAACTACTATTCCGATTAGGGTCAAAATTGGGCTGTTACAACTCTCCCCCCTTAGGGATTTTCGTCCCCGAAAATCTTACCGGTGAATAGGTTTGGATAACGTTCTTTCATTGTATCTTCTGACTCCCAAGTTGCTTCTTCAACTCCGTGTTTATGCCAAAGTACTTTGACTAATGGAATTTTCTTATTTCATAATTCTTTAACCTCACGAGCCATAATGCTAATCGGTTCTTCTTCATATGACATATCAAAGTTAATTTCAATCTCGGTTGGACTAATCACATGCGAAGGATCAGATCTGTATCTACGAAGCATCGAAACATGGAATACATTGTGAATCTTTTCTAACTCAGACGGCAACAACAATTTATAAGCAACCGGCCCGATACGCTCTATAATCTCATACGGTCCAATGAATCTCGGACTTAATTTACCTTTGCGACCAAATCTAAGTATTTTCTTCCACGGTGAGACTTTTAAAAACACTTTGTCCCCGATCTGAAATTCTATATCCTTACTTTTCAAGTCCGCATAAGATTTCTGACGATCCGATGCTGATTTCAGACTATCCCGTATCACTTTCACTTTCTGTTCAGTCTCTTTAATCAAATCAACCCCGTGTATCTTATTCTCACTGAGCTCGGTCCAATACAATGGTGTATGACATTTACGACTGTACAAAGCCTCGTAAGGTGCCATTTTGATACTAGATTGAAAGCTATTATTATATGCAAATTCAATCAAAGGTAAGTATCGTTCCCACGTACCTTCAAACTCGAGAATGCAACATCTCAGCATATCCTCAAGTATCTGAATGATTCATTTAGATTGACCGTCTGTTTGCGGATGGAAAGCTGTGCTAAAATGTAATTTCGTACCTAAAGCATCTTGTAGTTTCCTCTAAAATCTCGATGTGAACCTCGGGTCTCTGTTCGAAACAATAGAAATAGGCACACCATGCAACTTCACAATTTGAGCAACATATAATTCGGCAAGTTTATCGAGCGAGAAATCTGTGCGGATCAGAATAAAGTGTGCCGATTTTGTCAACCTATCAACAATAAACTAGATTGCATCTTTCTTACTTGGTGTCAACGCTAAACCAGATACAAAATCCATCATGACCCGGTCCCATTTCCACTCGGGAATCATAATCGGATGAAGTAACCCAGACGGTACTTGATGCTCGGCTTTAACTTGCTGACTAATTAAACATCTCATAACAAAGTCAAAAATGTCTCATTTCATACCATGCCACCAATAGTATTGTTTAAGATCGTTATACATTTTCGTGCTACCCGGATGAATAGAAAATCGACTATTATGAGCTTCATTCAAAATCATCGAAATTAACTTTGAATTTCTCGAAACACATAATCGGTTTCTAAATCTCAAACAATCCTCAGCATCAACTTGAAACTCTGAATCAACATTTGAGTCACACTGAGCTCGTTTTTCATTTAAATCACCATCAGCTTTTTGAGCTTCACAAATCTGTTGGACGAATAACGGTTTTACTTTTAACTCAGCTATTATCGCACCATCATCAGATATAGCTATATGCGCTTTCATTGCACGCAAAGCAAACTGTGATTTTCGACTTAAGGCATCAGCAACAACATTAGCCTTTCCCGGATGATAATCGATCACAAGCTCGTAATCTTTTAACAATTCTAACCATCGGCTCTGTCTCAAATTCAGATCTTTCTGAGTCATCAAATACTTTAGGCTTTTTTGATCGGAATAAACATGACATTTTTCGCCAAACAGATAGTGACGCCATATTTTCAACGCAAACACAATAGCGGCCAATTTTAGATCGTGCGTCGGATAGTTCTTTTCGTGCGGCTTTAATTGTCTCGAAGCATAAGCTACAACTCTGCCTTCCTGCATCAAAACACAGCCCAAACCATTTAAAGACGCATCACTATAGATAACAAACTCTTTACCCGATTCTGCTGAACTAATATTGGAGCTTCGGTCAAAAGAAGTTTCAACTGATCGAAACTTTTCTGGCACTTTTCTGACCACTCAAACTTGACGTCTTTCTGTAGTAGCTTGGTCATCGGGGTCGCAATCATAGAGAACCCTTTCACGAACCGTCTATAATAACCAGCAAGTCCCAGGAAACTTCGAACTTCCGAAATATTTCTCGGAGGTTTCCAATCAAGTATAGCCGAAATCTTACTCGGATCAACCCGAATACCTGATGCTGATATAACATGACCCAAGAAACTAACTTCGCGTAACCAAAACTCACATTTACTGAATTTTTCATACAACTGTTTATCTCGTAGAGTCTGTAACACAAGTCTCAAATGTTCGGCATGCTCTGTTTCACCACGGGAGTAGATCAGAATGTCATCTATGAACACCACCACAAACCGATCCAAATACTGTCTAAAAATTCGATTCATCAAGTCCATGAAAACAGCAGGTGCATTTGTAAGTCCAAAAGGCATAACAAGAAACTCATAATGTCCGTACCTCGTTCGGAAAGTAGTATTTGACACATCAGAGTCTTTAAGTTGCAACTGATAGTAGCCTGATCTCAGATCTATCTTCGAAAACACAGTAGCCCCTTTTAACTGATCGAACAAATCATCAATCCGTGGTAACGGATACTTATTATTTATTGTCACCTTATTAAGCTGCCGGTAATCAATGCACATTCTCATCGTTCCGTCTTTCTTTCTCACAAATAGAACTGGTGCACCCCAAGGAGAGAAACTCGGTCGTGCGAAACCCTTATCAGTCAACTCTTACAACTGTGCTTTCAATTCTTTTAATTCAGTCGGTGCCATACGATACGGAGCTATCGAAATCGGAGTTGTCCCTGGTACTAACTCAATATCAAACTCTACCTCTCGAATAGGTGGCAAACCCGGCAATTCTTCAGGAAACACATCTGAATACTCATACACAACTGGCACGGATTCAATCTTCTTTTCGGTGACTTTACTATCAGGAACAAATGCAAGGTAAGCTTCACAACCTTTTCTCACATACTTCTGAGCCAACATTGAGGATATTACTGCTGGTAAACCATTCAGATCATTTGATTCAATTCGAACAATCTCATCGTTCTGACACCATAGATCAATAGTTTTCCGTTTGCAGTTTACAATAGCATCATGTAGAGTTAACCAATCCATACCCAGAATTATATCAAACTCATCGAATGGCAATAACATCAAATCGGCTGGAAAACATAAATCTCGAATCATCAACGGACAATTCATACACACTTTGTCAACTAAAACACACCGGCCCAGGGGGTTCGATACTTTAATTACAAACTCAGTAGACTCAACAGGCAAAGTTTTACTGAATACTAACGTCTCACACACATAAGAATGAGTCGAACTAGGATCAATCAATGCAATAACAGTAGTATCATAAAGAGTAAAAATACCAGTAATGATGTCTGGGGATGACGCCTCCTCACGTGCTCGAATGGCATAAGCTCTGGCAGGTGCGCGAGCCTCAGATCTAACAGATGCATCTTTAATACCTCTCTGACTGCCACTCATATTACCCGTATTCCTGGGTGGTCTACCTTGAGTTGCTATGTTGCCAGATTTCGTATTCTGAGCCAAATTTTGATTTACAAACTCTGGGCACTCCCGAATAAAATGATCTTTCGAGCCACATTTATAGCAAACTCGATTGTTGTACTTGCCCCAGCACTCACCAACATGTCTCCTCCTATACTATTGGCACTCGGGTTTATTCGGTCGGGTATTACCAACACTAGCAATTGAGGTGGTTCTTGAACTCATTGGTGGTCGTTCTTGTATAGAAAGCCCGGCAGTAGCCTTAGATCGGCTACTAACATCTCTGAACTTCTTCGTTGCCGTCTGAAAAGTTTTACTCGCTGATCTCTTGCGGAAATCACTAGCTTCAAACTCAGCTTTTCTTTTCTCTTTACTAAGTTCTTCAGCCTTACAAGCTCGCTCGACAAGAACTACGAACTCTTTTATTTCGAGTATGCCGACAAGCAATTTTATGTCTTCGTTCAGCCCTTCCTCGAATCTTTTACACATAGCAGTCTCGGTCGCAACACACTCTCGGGCATATCGCCTGAGTCTCACAAACTCGCGCTCATAATCAGATATGGTCATACGACCCTGTTTTAGCTCGAGAAATTCTTTGCGTTTCTAATCAATGAATCGCTGACTGATATACTTTTTACGAAATTCTGTTTGAAAGAAATCCCAAGTGACACGCTCTTTCGGAACAACCGAAACTAGAGTGTTCCACCAATAGTAAGCTGAATCCCGTAACAAAGATATAGCACATTTCAGGCACTCATCAGGCGTACAGGATAATTCATCGAAAACACGAATGGTATTATCGAGCCAAAATTTAGCCCGTTCAGCATCATCACTAACTGTGGCCCTAAATTCTTCAGCTCCATATTTTCTTATTTTATCAACAGGAGGTTTATTCAATCTCATAAGATCGATAGTCGAAGGTACCACAGGCATTGGAAATGGGTTAATCGGGGTCGGAGGTTGTTGAACAGCTGGATTTGTCCGGATATATTGAGTAAACCATTCATTCATCATAGTATAAAAAGCTTGTTTAGTCTCATCACCATGGTTACTCGTATTCGGTCGAGAATCAACCGGCTCCGTCCCTTGCATGGAAGCAGGAGCTACACTCTCGACATCATCCGCTACAGTTCAATCGGGATCCATTACTATACGAAAACATATTTGTAGATGTCAGAAGTCATCACACTATCTCAATATAAAATATGGCATGTATAGCTAGACTCATACACGCTACGTTAGTCCTAGAATTGACTAAACCGTAGCTCTGATACCAATAAAATGTAACACCCCTAACCCGTATCCGTTGCCGAATTAGGGTTATGAGGCATTATCAAACATAGCACAGATCAAAACAGACATTTATTTAAATTCAAGCACTAAGCAAACTCGTGTATATATATATATATATATGGATCACATAATCAATTTAACGATGTGCAATAAAACATATTACAAGTGCTTAAGGCAGAAAGATGTTCGAACCACATGATTTAACATTAATGGCATCTATATACTTAAAACGCATCCCACCATATAACATTATATAGTATATACATAAAACATAAATCAAAACATATATACATATATATCATAATTGAATATCAATTAATTTACTTCAATACTTGCGCATATTAACCAACCGAACCATCTTATACCGTTTAATAATTCAATATAAATTCAAGCATAGTAATATTTCATCATAGCCGAACCTATATAGTCAACATACAATCTAATACATCATAAACCCATTGTTTACCATTCATTAATCAAGTATATAAACAACTTTGGTGCAACTCATAAGACCTAATAAACATATTTTATTTCGTAACGAATAATCAAAATAAACTATCATTCCATCTATAGTATAATTAACATTTCACCTAAATTTATTAACATATAAGTAAATATAATTATCATACCAGCATGTATTTATTCGACCAACTCATTACAATTGCCATTATGACATATGCGTATATAAAAATACATATATAATTTCAATTAACATATCATGACCAACATTTATGTATATCATCTATTCTTTCCACACCAATTCTTAATACAAAACATACATATCCATCAATTCAATATCATAGCACAACCGAAACTCATCCCTTAACCAATTTACAGCATAAACACCACTTCAAATTAAGGTTAGATCATGATCAAATATACATTATGTTCTTTCATACTCTTTAGCCGAATTGTTTAGTAAAAACTTACAAGCATTTTTACTATGTTTTAAACTTACTAATGCAAACTAATTCATAAATTATTCATGATGTAACCAATCAAGACATATAATCAAGTTACCAATCGTACTAATTATCATTTATACAAATAGACTTATACCATGGTCGAATCATTAAAACCAAACACATTGAACATTCAACCTAGAATATATAAAACTAAGTTTAAACATAATGATCAAGCCATTTTTAACTAAACCGAATTTAAGCATGGGAATTAGACCATTAAAGCATATTCGTTAATACCAAATTCAAAACAAAAAGAGATAAGCCATTTTCGCATGGCTTTTAATTACACATACACATTGGTTTCAAAATCAACATTTTTAACTAAGCTATACATGCCATATATTTGAAAACAATTTAGCAAAATACCAAAAGGAGACACCGATAGTGTGATGAGCTTAGCTGACGATACCTGAACACATAGCGATCACCAAAATCTATACATCAAAACAATAATCCAACACATTGTAAGCTAATTTAGCTTAGTAAGTTACAAGCAAATAACTCTACAATTTAACTTGATTTCTAGAATAATATTTAACCAATTCATACTTCTAAATCATCTTACCTTTAACTTACCATAGCATAATATAATTATTCACTTCATACTATGGTTTAACAAAAATCAATATAATAATACAACTATAAGCATTTCTTCAAATTTGAGTACAAGGCCAAGTACCTTATACATTTTATTATCATAAAATATAAAGAATCATCTTAAATAAATATGATTCCCATTATAATCACCACCTAGGTTTGATACTTACAAAAATTAATCTTGAATACCACCAAAATAATTATTACTCACTTTGTTACTCATGATTTCTCGATAAGTCAAATACTCGATATTAATAATCTTTCGAAAATATTTAATAAGTACGCACACTTAGTGCTTAATAATCAAACTCGCACACTTAGTGCTTAACCCTTATACTCGCACACTTAGTGCATTTCAATTAAACTCGCACACTTAGTGCTAATCTCATTATCGTTTATTTTTATACTCGCACACTTAGTGTTGGAGGTCAACAACTCAATACTTCATATTTCAAAAATCGTATCACTACATATATATCAATTCAATTCAGCATAATTACGTAGATGTTAAGATAATTTAAAATGACACAAATATGTATGCTTAATAACTTACCTCGGATGTCGTCGACAAATAGATCGGCTACTCAACTACCTTTGATTTCCCCCGATCTAAATCCCATTTCTTGGTTTCTTGATCTAAACATATTCAAATAAATCTCATTTAAACATATTTTCATTCAATTTAGTCTAAGAACACATAAATGGGAAAATTACATTTTTACCCCTAATATTTCACATTTTCACAATTTAGTCCTTTTTGCTCAAAACACAAAATACACAAAATTTGACTACACTCCTTAAGGGCCGAATATTCCTAGTATCCATACAAACCCACACATTTCATTTATTTCACATTTTAGCCCCTAAAAATTTTTATTTTTACAACTTAACCCTAATTACTCAAATTCATCAACAATTCAAAGACAAAACATGTTAATCTAACACATATATTTCATATTTCCTCAACTAACATCATAAAACTCAAACATTCATCAATGGCACATTTCAAAATCATCATCAATTCACAAAATTTAAACATGGGTTTTAAAGAACACAAAGCAACGATCTCAAAAACGTAAAAATTATCAAAAACCGAACAAAAGACTAACCTTAATCTAGTTCAACAATGGCCAAACCCTAGCCAAGCTTTTATCTTTTATTCTTTCTCTAGTTTCGAAAGTGGAGAAAGATGATATGATAATGGCTTTGTTATTATCACTATTATTATTATAACATATATTATAATATTATCATTTTTTTAATTTTATTTTTAATGTATAAAAAACCATATATTAAAACAATATGCCGTCCACTACTTATAATATTGGCTAAATTTCAACATAAGGCCTCCAAATTATAAAGAGAACAATAATTAGGCACTTTCTTATTTAACCATCAAATTTTCATTTTACGCGATTAAGCCCCTTTTTATTAAATCGACACTCAAACAACAAAATAAATTTACAAAACTTTCACACATTTAAATTCACACATCATAAACACACAAAATAATATTAAAATATTTTTTAGACTCGGATTTGTGGTCCCAAAACCACTATTTCGATTAGGGTCAAAATTGGGCTGTTACAGTTCTTGTTTACAACAATGATAGCTTAATTTTATTTAAGCTAGGATGATTGTTTTGATTAAATAATATTTATTTGATTCATGCTTATAATGTTTGTGCCTCAATCGATCATGTTTTCAATTAAAATCAAGTCTGTATTTCATTCATAAGTGATTGAAATGCACCTGAATTAGCTATGCGATCCTAACCAGACGACGACTAATGGAAGTGTAATTGAAATGTGCTTACTCAATTTAGATCCTAACCCGATTAAATTGTAGGTTGCATAACAACCCTAACCAGGCTCTGTTATCTACATAGTTTTTAGATTTGTGTGATTAAATTATTTCAAACCTAACACGTCCCTGTTACCTCGCACGAATGCTAAGAAACCCTTAGTAAATAACGATCAGTAAAATGCATATTTACTAACTAAAGGATTCCCAAAGGACCTAATTTGGTTTCCAAACTCATGAAAGATCGAGTTGCCATGGAATGTTTTTCCAAATATTATTAAGCATGATGATAATAAATTAAGTTTAATTAAAGTAATTGTCCTAGTTTATTTATGTTATAATTGTTGCAAATTGTGTTAAATTTTGCTAAAATCTATTTCATTCATATACTCTGCATATTAGGATAATTTACATTAGGGATCATTGCATCTAGTTTATACCACTTCTCAATTATATTTTGTTTTTAATTTTCAAATTGTTAATAAAATTTTACAAATTAAGTGACTTAGCACAAGTACAATCCCTGTAGAGATGATAACTCGATACTTACTTATTACTTGATAACGATTGTGTACACTTGCACAAACCCGAGCGTTATAAGTTTTTGGCGCCGTTGTCGAGGATTGTCAACTATTGCCATAGTCATTTTTTTGTGCAATTATTTATTTTCAATTTGATTTATTTCTAACATTACTAACTTATTCATTTTAATTTTTGTGATTTTATTCTCAGGTGTTTATGAGCATAGATTGAATTATCGATTTACTACCTGTAGACCCTGAATTGAGCAAACTTTTAGACAAAGAAGACGTGAATGAACAGCTCAAAGACAAATCGAGATAGACCTTGGAAATCAGAATCAAGACCAATGTAATGAAGCCGATAATGTACGAAATCCCATCCTCATTGCCGATGATAGGGATCTATGTATCAGGCAATATGCTGTGCCACTTTTTAGTGAGTTAAACCCAGGAATTAGAAGGCCAGATATTGAGGCAACCCAATTTGAATTGAAACCAGTGATGTTTCAAATGCTACAAACGGTGGGCCAATGTAGTGGTATGCCCACGGAAGATCTACATCTCCACTTTCGATTATTTATGGAGGTGAGTGATTCATTCAAGATAGCCGGTGTGACTGAAGACGCACTGAGGTTGAAGTTATTTCTGTAATCGTTGCGAGATCGAGCACAAGCATGGCTCAATTTATTGCCACCAAGTTCCATATCTACATGGCAAGAATTAGTAGAGAGATTTTTAGTTAAGTATTTCCCACCCAGCAAAAACGCTAAGTTGAGGAATGAGATCACAACTTTCCAGCAATTGGATGACGAGTCTTTGTATGAGGCTTGGGAGCGATTCAAGGAGTTACTTCGTAAGTGTCCGCATCATGGGATTCCTCATTTTATCCAGTTAGAGACATTCTATAATGGTCTCAATGCACATACAAGATTGATGGTAGATACTTTCGCGAATGGTGCAATTTTGTCTAAGTCTTATAATGAGGCTTATGAGATCATCGAGAGGATCATGTGTAATAACTATCAATGGCCAACAAATCGAACAGCTTTAGGAAGACGAGTAGCCGAAGTTCATGAAGTTGACTCTCTCACTTTGTTATCAGCTCAGGTATCGTTTATTTCCTTTATGTTAAAATAGTTATCTACTAATAGTATGAATAATTTTGCAGCTCAGCCACCAAGTCCGTTTGAATTAGTTTCCTGTGTGTACTGTGGGGAAGGTCATTCTTTTGAGAATTGTCCATCAAATCCCGAGTCAGTGTACTATGTGGGGAACCAATATCGGAATAGGAATGGACAAGGACCCCAGTCCAACTCCTACAATCCTTCATGGCGTAATCATCCTAACTTTTCTTGGAGCAACCAAGGAAATGGACCGAACAATAACTTATTACAGCAAAGACCCAACCAATCTAAAGGGTTTAATCAGCAAGCTCCAAAACCACCTCAAGCTGAGGCATCAAACAGTTTGGAGAACTTGTTGAAAGCGTACATGGCAAAGAATGATGCCTTGATCCAAAGCCAAGTAGCAGCATTGAAAAATTTGGAAAACCAAATGGGTCAGTTGGCTACAGAGCTTCGTAATATATCGCAAGAAATTTTGCCGAGCGTTACTGAGAATTCAAGAAATTTGGATAAAGAACATATCAAGGTAGTGGCATTACGAAGTGGAAAGACTCTGGAACCCCGATTGATTGATGTCGATGATGAGCATGTTGAAAAGGAGGAAAGTCAACCAGCTATTGAAGTTCCTACACCAAAGGAATCAGAATCTGCAAAGTCTGACAAGGTAAACCCTGACCTAGTGAATTCAAATATTTTAACATCTTCTTTGGATGCATATTTACCTACTAAGAAAGTTGTCTGGTTCAACCGAAAGTTCCATCACCTCCATATCCGTAAATATTGCAGCAACACAAGAAGAAACAGGAGGTGTAATTTAAGAAGTTTTTGGATGTTCTGAAGCAGTTACACATCAATATTCCGTTGGTGAAGGCTTTAGAACAAATGTCAAATTATGTGAAGTTTATGAAGGATATACTGTCCAAGAAAAAACGACTGATTGAGTATGAGACTATTGCTTTGACAAAGGAGTGCAGTGCGTTCCTGCAGAACAAACTGCCACCGTAATTAAAAGACCCAGGAAGCTTTACTATACCTTGTAACATTGGTCAATCTTACTGTGGTAAAGCTTTGTGTGACTTAGGAGCGAGTATCAGCTTAATGCCTAAGTCTATTTTCAAGATGTTAGGGATAGGTGAAGTAAGACCTACAACTGTGACGCTTCAGCTAGTGGATCGATCTTTAGCATATCCCGAAGGAAAGGTCGAGGATGTTTTGGTAAGAGTCGATAAATTTATTTTTCCTGCTGATTTCATTCTTTTAGATTTTGAAGCAGATAAGCAAGTACCAATTATCCTTGGGAGACCTTTCCTAGCCATGGAAAGAATATTAATCGATGTGTAGAAAGGTGAACTCACCATGCGAGTTCAAGACGATCAAGTAACCTTTAACATTCTTAAAGTAATGAAATTTCTCGATCCGGCAGAGGAGTGTTCAGTTATGGAAGAAATAGAAACCTTGCTTTCTTTGGAAAGCAATTTTGAAGAAGATGCATTGGGGAAAGGTTTAGATCTTGGCCCTTTGGAGGATGAAAAAGGTGAAGAAAACATGGCTTTGATGAAAGCTAATCCGAGAAATTATATTCAATCCACACGGTTTGAACCGTTGAGTTGGAAGTTAGAGAATTTGTGCAACCCAAGTTGTCAATCGAAGAACCACCTAAACTCGAACTAAAAGTACTTCCTTCCCATTTGAAATACATGTATTTAGGTGATTGTTCTACTTTGCCTGTGATTATTTCAGCGGATCTGACAAAAGATCAAGAGGAGCAATTAATTGCTGTTCTAAAGAAATTTAAGAAAGCAATTGGTTGGAGCATAGATGATATTCGAGGTATAAGCCCTTCATTTTGCATGCATAAAATCATTTTAGAATAAGGTGAAAGAGCTCGAATTGATGGGCAAAGGAGGCTCAATCCTATTATGAAAGAAGTTGTGAGAAAGGAAGTGGTGAAATGGTTAGATGCAAGAATCATCTATCCTATTTCAGATAGTTCGTGGGTAAGTTCGGTGCAATGTGTGCCGAAGAAAGGTGAAATCACGATTGTTGAAAATGAGCATAACGAGTTAATTCCAATGAGAACTACTAACGGTTGGAGAATCTGTATTGATTACTGAAAGCTGAACAAAGCCACCCGAAAGGACCATTTTCCGTTGCCTTTTATGGATCAAATGTTAGATCGACTGGTAGGTAATGAATTCCATTATTTTTTAGATGGCTATTCGGGATATAACCAAATAGTTGTAGCCATAGAGGACCAGTATAAAACAACCTTTACTTGTCCGTATGGTACGTATGCTTTTAGGCTAATGCCTTTTGGTTTATGCAATGCACCTGCAACTTTTCAACGATGCATGATGGTAATATTTATTGATATGGTCTAAAATTTTGTCGAGGTTTTCATGGTTGATTTTTCTATTTTTGGTAACACTTATGATATCTATTTGAGTAATTTGGCTAAGGTACTAAAGAGATGCAAAGAGACGAATCTTGTCCTTAATTGGGGAAAATGTCATTTTATGGTCAATGAAGGAATTGTCTTAGGTCACAAGATCTCAAAGAAAGGAATTGAAGTTGACAAAGAAAAGGTGGATATAATTGAAAGATTATCGACCCCAATTAATATGAAAGGAGTTAGAAGTTTCTTAGGTTTTTACCAAAGTTTTATCAAGGATTTCTCGAAAATTTTTAAGCTACTGTGTTTGTTGTTAGAGAAAGATACATTGTTCAATTTCAACAAAGTATGTTTAGAAGCTTTTGAAGATCTAAAGAATCGGTTAATTACAGCCTCAATAATCGTCACACCTGATTGGAACTCACCTTTTGAGTTGATGTGCGATGCAAGTGATTATGCTGTTGGAGCTGTGATGGGTCAAAGAAGAAATAAAGTATTCCACCCCATTTACTATGCAAGTAAAACCTTGACGGGAGCCCAACTCAATTATACGGTAACTGAAAAAGAACTATTTGCTATTATTTTTGCTTTTGACAAATTTCGTTCATATCTTATAGGTACCAAAGTTACAGTATTTACTAACCATGCAACCATTAAATACTTGCTCACGAAGAAAGATACAAAACCAAGGCTAATTCGTTCGATACTTTTACTCCAAGGATTTGACCTTGAGATCCAAGACAGAAAAGGTGTCGAAAATCAAGTAGCTGATCATCTGTCGAGGTTGGAGCAAGATACGGTAACCCAGTCTTGTGTGCCTATCAACGAGAATTTCCTAGATGAGCACTTATTTGAGGTAAGTCGAATTCATGAAATACCCTAGTTTGCTGATTTTTCCAATTATCTTGTATGTGGAATAATTCCTTAAGAAATGACATACCAACAAAGGAAGAAATTCCTTCATGATAGTCGGTATTATTTTTGGGAGGATCCTTTTTTGTTTAAACAGTGTGCAGATAATATAATCTGAAAGTGTGTAGCTGAAAGTGAGATTGTTGAGATCTTATATCATTGCTATTCATCTCCAAGTGGGGGACACTTTGGTGGTTCTGCAGCAAAGATTTTGCAAGCAGGTTTCTTTTGGCCTACACTATTTAAAGATGCTTACGCTTATGTGAAGAACTGTGATAAGTGCCAAAGAACTGGAAATATATCAAGGAGGAATGAGATGCCCTTGACAAATATTTTGGAGATTGAATTGTTCGATGTATGGGGCATTGACTTCTTAGGCCCATTTCCTTCTTCATATGAGAACAAATACATCTTAGTTGCTATAGACTATGTATCCAAGTGGGTTGAAGCTAAAGCATACCTTACAAATGATGCTAAGGTAGTCATGCGATTCCTACATAAGCATGTGTTTACATGATTCAAGACACCATGAGCTATTATTAGTGATGAAGGTTCTCACTTTGTGAACAAATGGCTTAAGTGGTTGCTTGAAAAATATGATGTGAAGCACAAGATTGCTACTGCCTATCACCCCCAGTCCAACGGACAAGTTGAAAGAGTAAACCGTGAAATCAAAGGTATCGTTGAAAAGGTAGTATGCCCTAATAGAAAAGATTGGTCTCGAAGGCTCGATGATGCATTATGGACCTATCGAACAGCGTTCAAGACTTCGTTAGGAATGACTCCTTATCGGTTAGTCTTTGGAAAGGCAAGTCATTTTCCATTAGAATTGGAGAATAAAGTTCATTGGGCTTTGAAGCAGTTAAATTTTGATCTTAAGCAAGCCGGTGAGAGAAGGATGTTACAACTTGATGAGTTGGAAGAGTTGAGGTTGTTTTCCTATGAGAATGTCAAAATGTGTAAAGAAAGATCAAAGAGATGGCATGATAGTCATATACAACCTCGCAAGTTTGAAGGAGGTCAGAAGGTGGTGTTGTTTAATTCAAGGCTGAAGTTATTTCCTAGGAAGCTGAAATCCCGATGGAAAGGACCTTATACCATCCACCGAGTTTATCCTTATGGAGCTATTGAATTGTACGACAATTATGGAGGTACATTTAAAGTTAATAGTCAACGTCTCAAACACTACTGGGATGGTGAAGTTGAGCGAGTTGAATCTTCGTTCAAATTAACAGACCCTTGATTTTTCATAAACTCGTCTTGTAAATAAATAAATAATTAGAATTTATTTTCTTAAATTAAGTACATCTAATTAATTCAATCTAAGGAGATTGGAACTTAAGCGGAACCGCTATTACAACACCCCTTACCCGAGACCGTTGCCAGAGTCGAGCACGAGGCGTTACCTGACTTAACTTACTAGTTCGGAGCATAAAAATTTGCTTTTAAAATTAATTCACTCACATTCAATCAATATGTCCCTAAAAAGGGCCCTCGAGAATCTAAAACATGCAACGAAAATGGTTCAAGTCCAAACCGGGAACATTAAAAATTTTCCGAATACTTAAATAAATCAAAATAATTTATTTCACTATTCACAATAAAACTGTCCACTTGCGTGACAGTCACTAATTTAATTATAACTCAAGTTAAAAAAATAAAAATTTAGATCCATAATTTTTTCCTAAAACTAGACTCATATATCTTCTTATCATAAAATTTCCAGAATTTTTGGGTTAGCCAAATAGTACAGTTAATTCATTAAATTCTCCCCTGTTTCACTGTTTGACGGTTCCGACCTCTATTCACTAGAAATCAATTATCTCATTGTACGGGCTTCATATGGTGCTTCCAATTGTTTCTATTGAAAAAAAAACTCAATAAGGAATCTATACATATAAATTATGACTCATAATTATTTCTGTACAATTTTTAATGATTTCCGAAAGTCAAAACAGGGGACTTCAAAAACCATTCTGACCCTGTCTCACTAAAATTCAAATATTACGAAATATAAAATTCCTTTGCCTACACCGTTTCTTCATGTGAAAATAGACTCAATAAGATTTAATTCTATATCTCATTCACTCCTTAATTCCATTTCTACTATTCTTGGTGATTTTTCAAAATCACGTCAATGCTGCTGTCCAAAAATTGTACCATTGCAAATTTTTACTTTTTTATAATTTCTTTGTATTAACTATCATTTAGGCATACATAACACCAAAACATGTTCTTAAATAGCCATTTCAATAGCTAATCATTATCGAGTATTTACATGCTATTCATTAGCCATATAATAAGGACACACACACAAAATGACTAAGTCCCTATACATGCCATAACTTAAAACGTTTCGAATCATAAAATACCGAGATGGTCTGTTGATAGTGTGAAATGATCTCCGACACCCTTACGATCCCCGAATTGGCTTGGTGATACTATAAAAAGAAGGAAAATAAAGGGGGTAAGCATAAAGCTTAGTAAGTTTACAAGCAAATAAATAACAACATTTATCATAAATAATTATACTCATAAATTATCATCAAGTATCATGATCTTTACTTTCTTCTTTACTTACTCTCTTACTTGTTTACTTACTTGCTTGCTTAAATAACTCATGATTATAACTCACTCCTCTCTTGCTGAAATTTTTTTCCCAACTGATAACTGAGATATTCTTAACCCTTATAACTCACCTGAATCTATTTATTATGCTTTTACCTGAACTTTCATGTAACATAGTCTATTTACTATCCCGTTGAACCACTTGGAATACTATGGATGCTTGGGTCTCCCGTCTGATAATAACATGCCAAAGCCATGTCCCAGACATGGTCTTACATGGGATGTTTCCTGTACTGCAAATGTCATATCTCAGATATGGTCTTACATGAGAATTCTCATATATGTGCCCACGCCATGTCCCAGACATGGTCTTACGGGGGACCTCTCATCTCGGTACCAGTGCCATGTCCCTGACATGGTCTTATGTGGGACCTCTCATAACCTCAATAATGCCAATGCCATGTCCCAGACATGGTCTTACATGGGGTCTCATCCCCCTAATGTCATGACATTTGTATCCGATATATTCCTAATGTTTCAACGGGACTTTTAACACTGATTCTCTATCATCTCATACTTGAGTCAACATTAAATAATTTCATGAAATAAGTACATAATTGCTGGAAAAAAACAACATTAACAATAATTATTGAAATATTTCATTTATTTACCGTAAACTTACCTCGGTACAAAATACGATCAAATCTAGCAACTTAGTCCTCAACCTTTTTCTTTCCCCAGTCTAACTCTGGATTTCATTCCTCTTGATCTATAATAGCAAATTTAGCTTATTTAATACCCACATTCATCAAAATAGTCCTTGACTCGAACTTTGGAAAAATTACAATTTTGCCCCTAAACTTTTGCATATTTACACTTTTGCCTCAAAGCTCGGAAATTAAACTTCATCCGTTATTCTTATGTTTTATGATATGCTGAACATATTTCCCTTCTATGGAAACATCAAATTTCTACTCTAACATTTACTTATGAACATTAGGTATTTTTACTAATTTTGTCGTTTCACTCGTTTTCACTTAAAATCGCCTAGCAAAAGTTGTTTAACATAATTTCAAACTTCATATTCTACCATAAAACATCAAAATAAACACATTTCACCTATGGGTATTTTTTCCAAATATGAACCCTAACATGAATTAATGGTAGAATAAGCTAAACCGAGCTATGAGAATCCAAAAATGTAAAAAAAATTAAAAACGGGGCTTGGATGCACTTACTATGAGCTTGAGAAAGTGAAGAAACCCTAGCTATGGAGTCCCTTGAATTTTCGACCCTTATGGAAGAAGATGAGCACATTTTGCCATCTTTTTCCCTTTTAATTCTTTTTATTACCAAATGACTAAAATGCCCTTCATTAAAACTTTAGTTATTTTTATCTATGCATGCCCATTTTTGTCTATGAAAATCTAATGGTCTAATTACCATTTAAGGACCTCTACTTCAATTATGCACTTCTATTAAATCCTTTATCATCTAAAGCTCATATTTACCCACTTTTGCAATTAAACCCTAACATGCAATTCAGACATGCAATCGCAGAAATTTCTTATCGGTATTCTAACACATTCATCCAATCAATCGATAAATCATAAAAATTAATCACAATAAAATTTTCTATCTCGAATTTGTGGTTTCATAACCATTGTTCCGTTTAGGCCCTTTTTCGGGATGTTACAGTTGTGACCCCTCCAACCTTTCCTGGGAATTAATTTAATGTAATTTGTTAAGAAGAAATCTTCTAATTAGGTTTTAAAATGTTTTCCTAGTTTAAATTATTTTGTTAAATTTTAAATTTTTATGTTAATAAAGGGGGTCAAATTTGGCCCAAGTACTAATAAGTTTTTTTCAGTGAGATACAGTCTGAGTTTGAGGCCCAAGATAGCAAAATGGAGGAAAAAATTTAACCCTTGCAGTCGCACCTATTACTTGCCGCCCAAGTAACTTTAATTTAGCTAAATTTTTGCTACATGTTGCCCTAATTTTTCCCTATATAAGCCCCTCTCCATTCTACTAAATTTTCATATCCCTCAAAGTAATTTACTTACACCCTAAAATTCCTTAAGATCTCTCTTTTTATGCCGCTAGCCTCAAATCTTGAAAGGAATCTCTATCCCTTTTTTTTTGGCCGAAACTACCTAGTGCCGCCATAAGAGAATTGCTGGAGCATCGACGTCACTGCCGCACGCAGCTGTTATCGCTGCCACATACCACCATTATTGCTGCACGTTGTCGTCGCTGTCGCAACCCCTTTGCCATCACAAGGTTTGTTGAAGCAAGATCCACCCTCTTTTGCCGATTTCTCTTTTGCCTCTACAAGCAGAAACTTTGCCAAATTTTCAAAAAAATGCCATGTCTCGCAAAAGAACTAGATCGTCAAAAACTACTTCTGAAAACCTGATTTTGATCGATGAAGAAGTGAAAGAGTGATTTGATTCAATTTTCAAGCATCAACCTATGATACCAGACAAGGATTTTAACCTGAAGATCAATGATGTGATGGTTGTCCCTGTGCCGATTAGAAAGATAATCAATGCTCTCAAGTGGGAATGATTTTGTGATGCTCGTTCACTTCCCGATGATAAACTAGTTCGAGAATTCTATGCTAGTTTGACTACACAAGATGCTACTGAAGTCATCGTTCGAAAGAAAATGGTATCTTTTACTTCTAAGTCCATCAATGATTTGTTTAATTTACCTAATGTTGAGGAAGATGAGTACTACCCTATGATGAACAATATCAATCGAGATTTTCTTCAACAAGTGCTTGATGTTGTGACAAATCCGGGATCCCAATGGATTATAAGAAAGTGTGGAAGCCATTCTTGTCGAAGAGAATATTTAAAACCTGTAGCAAAGGTATGGTTTTATTTTGTCCCCTACAGTTTTATGCCTATCTCACATAGTTTCACCATCTCGATGGAACGAATGCTTTTGTTATATGCAATTTTGACAGAAAAGTCCATTAATGTTGGGAAAATTATCCTCAAGGAAATTCACGATTGTGCTAAAAAGAAGGCAGGAAGTGTTTATTTCCCATCATTAATCACTTCAGTTTGCTTGAGGGCCCGTGTTAAAACACAAGCAAATCTGAAGGGGCAGTATGTCCAAGGGTGCATCACAAGTCATGATCTTGAAAGGTTAGTAGAGAGAGTGTATGAGCTAAACCAAGGCGAGCAAGAGGAACCAATTGAGCCAGAAATCGAAGAGTCAACAAATAAAACTGAAACTGAAGTTGATTCAGTTACAAACACTGAAGAAGAAGAAGAATTTGATAAGGAACCAAATAGTCATCAACCAGCTGAAGGAGTTGAAAACTCTAAACCAAGGGTTAAGCTAGAAGAAGAACCAGTCGAGTTAAGTGTTGAACCAGAATTTACGACTCCAATGCCGATGCCTGCAAGTACTTTAAAGAAATCGGAGCTGTCAATTTTGATGGATATGTGCAAGTTCATGCACAATCAACAACAAACTTACTGGAAATATGAAAAAATTAGGGATGATTCAATTCGAAATACTTTTAAGAATATCTCTAACACTTTTGTTCCTGAGTTTCCAAATGCTATTTTTGAGACATGGACGGAAGATACTGACGACAGAAGCAGAGATGGAACTAAAGAAGATACAGCCTTATAAAAGACCTATTGATTTGATGATTATGTCACCTACATTAGTGGAGAGGAAGTATTAAATTCAACATATGAAGATCATAAATAAGCCTTATGATTGTTTGCTTGATTGATGAGAAATTGATATGAATGAAGAATATTATCTATGGCTGAGACCTACATGCAAACTATGATTCATGTTGGCATATCTTGAAACTTAGAATAAAATTTTCAAAATGTTTGTATATGAGTTACTTGTTAATAAAGAAGATCTATGAGCATGAATTTGTTGATGCATGATTATGTGATGAAGATTGATGCTACTTACACTCTTAGCAAAATCTGCCTTAGCAAGACCTTGTGCTGTGCATGAACATTACTCGGGACGAGCAATGATTTAATTTTGGGGGTGTGTAAACGGAAAAATATATAGGGTTTTTCCTATATAATTCATCACCTTTTTACTTAAAATTGTTGTTAAAACCAAGTAATTGTTTAATAAATTAATGAAATATGTGAAAATATGAAATTAGGATATAAAAATTATTAAAATGTGATTTTATGTTTTATTATATAGTTTTAATGCATAAAATGACTTATTTTATATTAATTTAAGCATATTATATTTTTAAGCTATGAAGTGGGCCATGCATGATTAAATTAAATAATAAAATATAATGTTATATTTTAATAATTCATTGTAAATATTTCATTAATAAAATTGGGTTCAATTAATTTAGTAAATTGATTAATTAAAATGGTTAAATTAATTCATTTGCTCCTCCAAAATATCTGCTATTTTTGACAGGTTTGAGAGTTTTCTTCTAATTGCAAAACCGTCCAAAGTGGGGACCAAGTCAACCCAATTTTTGGTTTAATTATACAAGGCCCTTGAAGAGTTGAAGAAATTAGAGATTTACCTGAAGATTTGTTAGAGACTGAGTCTTAGTCCTGAGTTGTTGCGGCATTCAAATTGACCAAAAATCAAGGAAAATCAGCCACATTTCCTCAATTCATGGCCGCCACTCTTGGAGGAGGTTTCAAAGGATGGACACTCCTAATTTAAGCAAACTATCTCCCTTGCCTCACCTATAAATAAGAGCTCATTTCTCACTTTTTCAATCATCCCTCATCCCTCTCATCTCTCATCCTCTCTCTCAACTCTCTTAGCTCTCACGCCTATCATCATCCTTGCATAAGGACTTTAGCAAATTAGCCTCTTAAAGAGCCCTTGGTCGGCCACCTTGAAGAACCATTAGCAAAGGAGCAACACAAAGAACTGAAGGAGCCTCGTTAGTCAAAGTCTTGGGTGACAGCCACTCTGAATTGGGTTTAATCTTTCTTTCTTTAATTTAATTTAAAGATGTTTGCTATGAGTTCTATGTTCTTGTTTACAACAATGATAGCTTAAATTTATTTAAGCTAGGATGATTATTTTGATTAAATAATATTTATTTGATTCATGCTTATAATGTTTGTGCCTCAATCGATCATGTTTTCAATTAAAATCAAGTCTGTATTTCGTTCATACGTGATTGAAATGCACCTGAATTAGCTAAGCGATCCTAACCAGACGACGGCTATTGGACGCTTAATTGAAATGTGCTTGCTCAATTTAGATCCTAACCCGATTAAATTGTAGGTTGCATTACAACCCTAACCAGGCTCTGTTATCTGCATAGTTTTTAGATTTGTGTGATTAAATTGTTTCAAACCTAACACGTCCCTGTTACCTCGCACGAATGCTAAGAAACCGTTAGTAAATAAGGATCAGTAAAATGTGTATTTACTAAGTAAAGGATTCCGAAAGGACCTAATTTGGTTTCCAAACTCATGAAAGATCGAGTTACCATGGAATGTTTTTCCGAATATTATTAAGCATGATGATAATAAATTAAGTTTAATTAAAGTAATTGTCTTAGTTTATTTATGTTATAATTGTTGCAAATTGTGTTAAATTTTGCTAAAATCTATTTCATTCATATAGTCTGCATATTAGGATAATTTACATTAGGGATCATTGCATCTAGTTTATACCACTTCTCAACTATATTTTGTTTTTATTTTTCAAATTGTTAATATAATTTTACAAATTAAGTGACTTAGCACAAGTACAATCCCTGTGGAGATGATAACTTGATACTTACTTATTACTTGATAACGACTGTGTACACTTGCACAAACCCGAGCGTTATAGATATGCAGTCACAAAAATCCTACCTATCCAGCCTCTACACACCATCTCTGTCCAACCCTAAACTCCATGTAGGGATATAATCAACCCACCCATCCCTACACTCTAAGTAGTACCGAATGCGGCGCTAGATAGTAGTTTGTAGCTGAGCTGCCAGTAAATTAGGCTTGAGGCCTTTCAGTACACTTCCTTCGAACATTATAATCCCCCAACCCAATGCAATGCATTATACAGATATGACATCCTATAACATAATATCCTGCATGTAAAGAGGGCATACTGTATCAAATTAGTGGGACATCATCAGGCTTAATCATATCAGTCATACAGTTATTTCAGTCAACTAGGGGTCTAGGTAAGCTTACCGACCCTACAGTAGGTCCACAGTTTACTCAGGCGACACGTGCAACCTTAGCAATAAAATAGTGAAAATGGGCCTACAAGACCATGATGTTTGCCCGTATGGCCCACATGGCCCAAATTGGCCTTGGCCTCGTGATCCATTTTATTGTAACCCGTGCCAAATAATTATTCATATGTGTCTCCACTATTTACTTATATGATCCTTCAAAGTTGTCTACTTGAGTCACTGTTACTAAATTATTTGTATATTGAGCTATAGAATTCCGAATTAAGATCCACAAAATTTCCCTGAAACTAGACTCACATATCCAATAGGTACAGTTTATTCTTTAAAGTTTCCCCTATTCTACTGTCTGATAGTTTTGACCTTTCTGCACTAAAAATTAATTATCTTCTCGTACAGAATTCGGATGATGTTACCGTTTCTTTCTCTTGAAAATAGACTCATTCAGGATTTTAAACATATAAATTCTAACCCATATTTATTTTTATAAAATTTTTAATAATTTTCCAAAGTCAGGACAGGGGATTCAGAAATCATTCTGACCCTGTCTTACTAAAATTCAAATATCTCATAATATAAAATTCTTTTACTTAGTTTCTTCTATGAGAAACTAAACTCAAATATCTTTAATCCCATATTTTTTTTCATCCTCTAATTAGATTTCCACAATTTATGGTGATTTTTCAAATTTAGCCTACTGCTACTGTCCAAACGGCAAGCAATTTTGACTTTTTGCCGAATCCCTTATTTTTGTGTTTCGGGTACACACCTGATTTTGTTTGATGCTAAAACAGTCCCCGAGCACTCCAAAGCCTATAATTGAACAAATAACACCATAATCAGTCTTACCTTACGATTAATAAAAATCCAGAAACCAAAATACTTACCCATAAAACGATGAACACTTACCGCAAAAACTTCAAATCGGTACGTTTTTGAAAATCACAAGGAGAGCCTTAATCCTCACAAAATGCTGCTGCTAACACCCCATAATTAGACTATTGAACACAAAATAATCATTTAAAATGATACCCAACAAATTACTGAATTTGCACAAGTGTTGCTTAACGCTACGAAATTAAGAGGAAAAAATGGTTTAAGGGGAACAAGGGAATTTCGGCATTTGAGGAAAGAAAAGAAAAGATAATCGAGTAAGAAGCAAGTAAGAAAAAAATTTGGTAGAGATGGGGGAGAGAAAACATCAGAAAGATGGAGAGAAAAATGACTCTCTCTTTTTTTTTTTTCAAAAAAGGAAAAAGTGATTAGATTTTGGATATTCTCCCCCATAATCCCCTAATCCACTCTTAAAATCGCTCGCTCATTTCCCACTACACATCCACCACTCAGAAACCCAGTTCAGTACAACTCTTGCCAAAATTAGGAGCAAAAATACAACCTTTGCCCTCCCAAAGATTCGAACCTATGACCTCACACACACCAACACTCCACTTATCCACCAGACCAGCAGGCCCATTCTGTTAATTATTTGCCAAATTTTACTTAAAAGCCTATACTGACCAAAAATACCAAAATTTGCCCAAGTCCTGGCTTGAACTTGGGACATCCCAAACACTCCCAGAACACCTAACCACTAAAGCTGATAGATGTTTGTGTCACACATTCACAATACCCAAAATTAAAATATTGGGGCATTATAGTTCTACCCCCTAAGGAAATTTTGTCCTTGAAATTTACCTGATCAGAACAGATGAGGACGCTGTTGATACATTGCATTCTCAGTCTCCCATGTGGCCTCCTTAGTTTTATGATTACACCACAGAATTTTTACCGGTAGAATGGATTTCCTTCTCAGAACCTTAACGTCGCGATCTAGAATATGAACCGGCTCTTTCTTAAAGGTCAAATCTGGCCTAACCTCGATCTCTTCAACAGGGACAATATGAGTAGGATCAGAGTGGTAGCGCCTTAACATGTCCTCCAGTATCTGAATCACCCTCTCAGACTGACCATCGGTCTGAGGATGGAATGCAGTACTGAAGTCCAACCTTGAACCCAGAGCCCCATATAACTTCCTCCAAAATCGAGACGTGAAACGAGGGTCCCTATCAGAAGTGATCGAAACTGGTACTCTATGTAGTCTCACTACTCAGAAATATAAAGCTTAACCAGCTTTTGTAGAGAATAATCAGTACGAACCAGTATGAAGTGGGCAGACTTGGTCAATCGATCCACGATGACCCATATTGAATCCTTCTTAGTGGGTGTTCAAGGCAACCTATTAACGAAATCCATAGTTACGCGTTCCCATTTCTAAAGAGGAATCTTAACCGGCTGCAGCAAACCCGAAGGTAATTGATGCTCAGCCTTAACCTACTGGCAAGTCAGATATCTGCCCACAAAATCAGTAACCTCACGTTTCAACCCTGGCCACCAATATAACTCACAGAAGTCTTGGTACATCTTATTTTCGCTAGGATGCATAGCATAAGGGTTACTATGCGCCTCTCTCAGTATGGCCTGTCTCAAATTAGTACCATTCGAAACACAGATTCTCCCATGGAAATAGAGTACTCCATCACTATTCAGTCCAAAATTCGTAGTACTACCCTCAAATTGCCGGAATCGAAGACCCAACGACTCATCGTCAAATTGCTTACCCTTAATCTGCTCAATCCATGATGGCTTGATCCTAAAGCTTAACTAATTAACTACCATCATCAAATAAACTTAGGCGAGCAAATATCGCTCTGATCAAATCAATCATAGCCCTACAACTCAGTGCATCAGCCACCACATTGGCCTTACCAGGGTGGTACTCAATGGTGCAGTCATAGTCTTTAACTAGCTCAATCCATCTGCGCTGCCTAAGATTAAGTTTCTTCTGAGTGATGAGGTACTTGAGGCTCTTATGATCAGTGTAGATGATACACTTCTCACCATACAAATAATGCCTCCAAATTTTCAGTGCGAATACCATAGCGGCCAACTCCAAGTCATACGTTGGATAATTCACCTCATGCGTCTTAAGCTAACGAGATGCATAGGCTACCACCTTACTATCCTACATCAACACACATCCCAAACCGACATGTGATGCATCACTATAAATAATGAACTACTTTTTAGGCTCCGGTTGTATCAGAACAGGGGCCTCAGTTAGTACAGTCTTAAGCTTCTCAAAGCTCTCTTGCTACGCATCAGTCCAGTTAAACGGTACATCCTTACATAGCAGCTTAGTCAAGGGTGCTGTAATCAATGAAAAACCCCTGCACAAATCATCAATAATACCCTGCCAATCCTAGAAAACTACGGATCTTAGGTACAGTCTTAGGCTGCTTCCAATCCAACACAGCCTCAATCTTTTGAGGATCGACTCTAATCCCCTCAACAGAAACCACATGACCCAAAAATGTTACTTCACGTAACCAAAACTCACATTTACTGAACTCGGCATACAATTGTTTCTCTCGCAGAATCTGTAGAACCACTCTGAGGTGTTCATCGAGTTCATCCTCAGTTTTCGAATACACTAGTATATCACTAATAAATACCAGTATGAACTGATCTAGATAGGGCTGGAACACTCGGTTCATCAGATCCATAAAAGCTGTTGGTGCATTCGTCAGTCTAAATGGCATCACTAAGAACTCGTAGTGACCATAGCGAGTCCTAAATGCAGTCTTATGCACATCAGCCTCTTTAACTCTCAACTAGTGATACCCTTACCGTAGATCAATCTTAGAGGAAATGAAGCCCCTCGAAACTGGTTAAAAAGATCATCTATCCTCGGTAGAGGGTACTTATTCTTTATGGTCAGCTTGTTCAGTTGACGGTAGTGAATACACATACACATGGATCCATCCTTCTTTTTCACAAACAGTACTGGTGCTCCCCACGGAGACACACTAGGAAGGATGAACCCACGATCCAGTAACTTTTGAATCTGGGCCTTAAGCTCTACAAGCTCTTTCGGTGCCATTCTATAAGAGGCAATGAAAACCGGAGCTGCACCATGAAGGAGCTCAATCCCAAACTCTACTTCACGATTCGGAGATAACCCAAGTAGCTCTTCAGAAAAAACTTTCGAAAACTCCTTAACCATCCTGATATCCTTAACCGAAGAATCCCTAAAATCTGAAACACTGACGTAAGCCAGATATGCCTCATATCCCTTACGAACCAATTTTTTAGCCCTTAATGCAGAAATCACATTCGATAAGTGGAACGGCGAAAATGTGCAAGTGTACACAATCGCAACAAGTAATAAAGTGACAAGTAAATGTCGAGTTATCGTACCCACAGGGACTGTAAAAAACAATATTTATGAAATTAATGTTAAAACACTTTGGTGATGAAAAATATTTTGGTTTAAAAATGATTAAAAACTAAGGGTTAAAAACTAAGTAAAAAATTAAAAATAAAAAGGTTCTAATGCACGATTTCAAATAAGGTTTAATCAAGATGATATAATTTTGTTGGATTAATTACATTCCTTTAACTTAGAATTATTAAACTTATGTTTATACTGCTACGAACAAATTCACGACAACTCGGTAATTTGCTAACTACTGCTCATACATACTTATTAAATTAGTAAATCTCTTGAACAATTTTCAATGTCAATCCAAGCGATTAATCAATCTTCACAAGCATATAAAAGATTAAGTGAGGTAACAGAGTATTTCTACCTTGAAACAGTTTAATCACAATAATCTTGCAAGTTATGCAAGGCATATGTATCGCTAAATACAATGCTAAATTAACTTCAGCTATCTTAGAAGAATAAACATGCACTGATTAAGTATTATGTTGACTAATTACAATTTCAATACGATTTAATAATTAATTCATTAGTTATCTAACAATTAATATTGCAAGAGTAACTTAGGCATGATTTTGCTTAATCAAGCATCCTACCGAGGCCTATAACAGCACAAACATAATTTCAATAATTCAAGCAGACAAAATATAATCAACCCAACACGGATTAAATTCAAGCTAGATTGATTAAAATAACCATTTAAATAGCATAAATATTCATAAACATGTTTGTCAAAACAACAATGAAATTTAAAGGGATAGGGAACAAGAAGCAAATTTGGTGTTTCTTTGTGGCTTGACTGATTTCTCTGTTCTTCGTTCTCCATTGTCTTTGGCTATCAAGGTGGCTTATAACACCATAATTACTGCTCAACAATGGCTGATGAGGACCTCTTTCCCAAGAGAAGATATTGGCACTTGAATAAAAGGGAAAATGGGAAGGAAAAGTTGAGAGAAAGTGAGAGAGGAGAAGAGAGAATAAGAGTGTGAGGGATGATTTGAATGATCAGCAAGGGGTGGCTTTTATAGCTGATTGTGGCTGCTAAAAATAGAAAATTCCATCAACCAAAGATATCCCCCTTGGCTGGCCAGACACACGGCAAAGTTGAGAGATTCAACTTTGCTAAAAATAGCTTGAAGCAAATCCATAAAGCCACATTTTTGGAGGGGTTTGAATGCATGGTTGAAAGTTCTTCAAGGGCTTCTTTGCAAGCTTATTTAGTCAGCTAAAATGCTGATATGGGTCAGCATATGGACGGTTCTGGGCAGCCCAATTGGTGGCTGGTTCGGTTCACTAGATTCAGTTCAACCAATGCGGTTCAACTGGACCCTTTTTTCCATAATTAATTAATAATAATTTATTTAGCCCAAATTAAATTGGGAATAAATTAAAATTAATTATATTATGAATTAACACACATTTTTTGACCATCTTAGGCTTGAAATAATCTTGCCTCGAAGCTTCAAATTGCTTCTCAGTTTTATTCTTCGAGCATTGTCTGCCAAGCCAATTTTTGCCCTTTGTGCGAATCTGTCGAAAATAGTCAAAATTAATCAAGATTAACTATAAAATTAATTAAAATTCATCATGTTCATATTTTTAACATAATTTAATTATTTTATGATATTTAATTATTTTTTGACAAGACTTTAATCGAAATAGGATGATTTTAAGTTAAAAAGGGCATGTAAAAACACATAAATTTTTGTGTTTCCAATAAGTAGTTCCGACGCTCCCCAATTACGACTACCTTACTGTCTTCTGTAGTTCTCAGTACAACCCTTTTCATGGCACAATCTAAGCTCACTCGGTGTTTAACCAACCAATCCATTCTCGGTATCAAATCAAAATCCCCAAAAGGTCGTTCCATCAAATCAGCCAAAAAGATAACTCCTTGAACCTCTAAAGGAAAATCTCTAAACAGTTTGTTAACCCTTATTGACTGCCCCAACAGACTCAGTACAGTGACCTCACTCATAGTGCTCTCAACTAGTATACCCAAGTTTTCAGATACGGTACAAGCTATATAGGAGTGAGTGGATCCTATATCTATTAGTGCAGTAAATGGTACATTATAAATAAAGAACGTACCCGTAATGACATCCGGAGCATCTCCATCCTCTTGGCAATGAGCAGCATAAACTAGAGCCGACTACCTTGCCTCAGTATGACCGGTATCTCTGTCCGGTGGCCTCTGAACACAGCCCAAGCCATTACCACCTCTGGCCTGACCTTGACCTCTCGGTGGCTGATAAACTACCCTTGGCGGCTGCGCAGTATTACTACCCGGAGCTTGCATCTAATCGGACCTCCGTGGGAACTCTCTAATACGGTGCTCTAGAGAACCGCCCCTCAAACATGCCCCAGTTCTTTTCCAACACTTGCCCTAATGGCGCCTACCACAGTCAGTACACAGCGACTGTCCAGTAGCAGCAATGGGAGCCCCAACTATCATCAGCTCATCAACTTTGTCCTTTTTCTTAGGCTTTAGAATGGAACTCGAGGGCTTTGAATCCCTTTTATTCCTACCTCTCTCTGTCACGGTTCTGGCGCTCAGTGCGCTTCACTTTCTCGGCGATCTTCGCTTTATCAACCAAAGCAGCAAAATATCGCACCTTCTATGGAGCTATTAGAACCCTCAGATTATCCCTGAGGCCATCCTCGAAGCAATCATATCGCTCATACTCAATCGCCACCATACCACGCACATAGCGGCTTAGTCGTAAAAACTCAGCCTCATACTCGGCCATTGATCTATCCGCCTTAATCAAATTCAAGAACTCTCTTCTACGAGCATCCACATAGCTGGCCCCCATATATTTTTCCTGTAAAGCGGCATTAAAGAACTCTCAGGTTAGTCGATCGGGCTGAGTGCCCGCCTTAATAGTGAGCCACCACTGATAAGCCTCATCTCGTAGCAACGATACAGCACCCTTTAATTTTTGCTCAGGGGTGCAGTCCAGGTCGTCCATAATTCTCTCCGTGGCCTTTATCTAGTGTTCTGCTACATTAGGGGCAACTCCAGTAATACCCCTGAAAAACTCAGCTCCGTTAGACTAGAGTCGTTCCGTAACTGACCCGCGGCCTCTAGCTCCAGTATTGGGCCAAGTGACCCTCTCTAAAATCCTTAACATGGCTTAAGACAGTGCATCATCCTCAGTCGCTCGGTCGTGTGACCTAGTCTCAGTGACAGGCGACAGCAGTATCTCGCTAGTGTCTAGATTTGGCATACTGCCCAGTGAAGAGGACTCAGCTCGAGCCCTTCTACGACCTCTACCTCGGCCTCTAGTACCCCATTCGCGAGTACCTCATGCGTTCATCGTCTAGTAGTGCTTATCTATATTAAAAGTTTTATGAATCAATTTACAGTTCAATAGTTATTAGCAGATGTTTTATGGAAATAGTTTTAGTAGTTCAAATTTTGTTTTCATACGACACAGTGTCTACCAGTGTTTATCGGTTTTACTACAGTATCATTATACACTAACCTGAGTGTTTCCCCAGTCGCTCGATCGTGTGACTCAATCTCAGTGATAGGCGACACTAGCGTCTCGCTATTGTCTAGATTTGGCATACTTCCTACTGAAGAGGACTCAGCTCGAGCCCCTCTACGGCCTCTACCTCAGCGTCTAGTGCCCCGTCTGCGAGTACCTCGTGCGTTCATCGTCTAGTAGTGCTTATCTGTATTAAAAGTTTTACGAATCAGTTTACAGTTCAATAGTTATTAGCAGATGTTTTATGGAAACAGTTTTAGTAGTTCAGAGTTTGTTTTTGTACGACGCAGTGTCTACCAGTTTTTATTGGTTTTACTACAGTAACATATATCAAATCAGAGGACTTACAGGATCAGCACCGGAGACTCGATGTGCCACACATTTAGTAAGAACATTTCACATCATTTAAAAAAATCAGTTATTAGAAAATTGAATCTTAAAATCCCAAATCAACAGCCGAGTTTTGCAACTTGACTCTGATACCACTAAATGTAACACCCCAAACACGGCCTAGATGTTATGGCCGAATCTGGTGATGTCACATGGTACTGCTTTTCGAAAAAATATGTCGTCGCTAAATCCTCTTTTCTATTTAACCATTTTTTTATTATCTTATGTTAACTTCAAATCGTGTCGTTCGTTTTCAAAACATTATTCATTTACAAATTGTTATTCAATTTCAAAACATTTTTTTTATTTTTATTGTGGAATCTTTTAAACAGTTTGCTTATTCGTGGTATTTTTGATAAAACATTAATTTCATTTGAAAACCCGAGTTTTACCTAACACTAGCAGATTTAAATCATAAAACCGTATAAAATCCAAATTTTAAATCAAAATTTGTAAAGGTCATAATTACAGCAAAATACCCCCAAATAAAAGTAAAATCATAAATAGGTAGTAAACATTGTAAAAGAAGTCGTGTGGCCACCACTGAGTCCTCTGCTGCACCGATCCACCTATATTTGGGGATTACCTGTACAGATTAAATAGAAGGAGTGAGTTTACATAAACTCAGTATGTAATCCCCATACAAATGAACAAACAGTAGTCAAATAATCACAGTTTGGGCTTAAGCTCTTTTCAGTATTAGTATCAGTCCAGTTTGGGCCTTAGCCCATCTCAGTACAAAAACAGTCATGCAGTAGGGCTTTAGCCCATCACAGTATCAGTAGCAGTAATAGATATGCAGTCACAAAAATCCTACCCATCCATCCTCTACACACCATCTCCGTCCCACCCTACACTCCATGTGGGGATATAATCAACTCACCCATCCCGACACTCCAAGTAGTACCAAATGCGGCACTAGATAGTAGTTTGCAGCTGAGCTACCAGTAAATTAGGCTCGAGGCCTTTCAATACACTTCCTCCGAACATTCTAATCCCCCAACCCAATGCAATGCAATATACAGATATGACATGCTATAACATAATATCATGCATGTAAAGAGGACATACAGTATCAAATCAGTGGGACATCATCAGGCTTAATCATATCATTCATACAGTCACTTCAGTCAATTAGGGGTCTAGGTAAGCTTACCGACCCTACAGTAGGTCCAGAGTCGACTCCGGCGACCCGTGCAACCTTAGCAATAAAATAGTGAAAATGGGCCTACAAGCCCATGATGTTTACCCGTGTGGGCCCACACATCCGTGTGGCCCACATGGACCAAATTGGTCTTGGCCTCGTGATCCATTTTATTGTAACACGTGCTAAATAATTATTCATATGTGTCTCTACTATTTACTTATATGATCCTTCAAAGTTGTCTACTTGAGTCACTGTTCCTAAATTATTTGTATCTTAAGCTACGAAATTCCGAATTAAGATCCGCAAAATTGCCCTGAAACTACACTCACATATCTTCTTACCATAAAATTTTTAGAATTTTTAGTTTAGCCAATAGGTACATTTTATTCTTTAAATTTTACCCTATTCTGCTGTCTGATAGTTTTGACCTTTTTGGACTAAAAATTAATTATCTTCTCGTACAGAGTTTGGATGATGTTCCCATTTCATTCTCTTGAAAATAGACTCATTCAAGATTTAAAACATATACAAACCCATGTTATTTTTATACAATTTTAAATAATTTTCCAAAATCTGGACAGGGGATTCCGAAATCATTCTGACCCTGTCTCACTGAAATTCAAATATCTCATAATATGAAATTCTTTTACTTACTTCGTTTCTTCTATGAGAAACTAGACTCAAATATCTTTAATTCTATCTTTTTTCATCCTCTAATTCGATTTCCACAATTTATGGTGATTTTTCAAATTTCGCCTACTGCTCCTATCCAAACGGCAAGCAATTTTGACTTTTCGTCGAATCCCTTATTTTTGTGTTTCAGGTACACACTTGGTTTTGTTTGATGCAAAAATAGTCCCCGAGCAATCCAAAGCCTATAATTCAACAAATAACACCATAATCAGTTTTACCACGCAATTAATCAAAATCTCGAAACAAAAATACTTACCCATAAAATGATGAACACTTACCACAAAAACTTCAAACCGATACGTTTACTAAAATCACAAGGAGAGCCTTAATCCTCGCGAAATGCTGCTGCCAATACCCTAGAATTAGACTATTGACCACAAAATAATCACTTAAAATGATACCCAACAACTTACTGAATTTGCACAAGTGCTTCTTAACGCTACGAAATTAAGAGGAAAGAATGGTTTAGGGGGAACAAGGGAATTTTGGTAGTTGAGGAAAGAAAAGAAAAGATAATCGAGTAAGAAACAAGGAAGAAAAAAAATTCGATAGATATGGGGGAGAGAAAACATCAGAAAGATGGAGAGAAAAACGACTCTCTCTTTTTTTTTGAAAAAGGAAAAAGTGATCAGATTTTGGATATTCTCCCCCATAATCCCCTAACTCACTCCTAAAATCGCTCCCTCACTTCCCATTACACATCCACCACTCAGAAACCTAGTTCAGCGTAACTCTTGCCGAAATTAGGAGTAAAAATACAACCTTTGCCCTCCCAAAGATTCGAACCTATGGCCTCCCTCACACCAACACTCCACTTATCCACCAGACCAGCAGGCCCATTCTGTTAATTATTTTCCAACTTCTACTTAAAAGCCTACTGACCAAAGATAGGGCTTATTCATAAAAATACCAAAATTTTCCCAAGTCTTGGCTTGAACTTGGGACATCCCAAACACTCCCAGAACACCTAACCACTAAAGCTGACAGATGTTTATGTCACACATTCACAATACCCAAAATTAAAATTTTAGGGCATTACATAGAGTTAGCTGCCGTGGTTTTTGCTTTAAAGATTTAGAGACACTATCTGTACGGTGAAAAGTGTTATATTTATACTGATCATAAGAGTCTCAAATACCTTTTATTTCAAAAGGAGTTAAATTTGAGACAGCGTCGAGCTTTGGAAAGATTTTGATTGTGTTATTGATTATCACCCTGATAAAGCTAATGTTGTAGCTAATGCGTTAAGTAGAAAAGCAGCAATTGAATTACGAGCAATGTTTGCTCAGCTTAGTATCAATGATGATGGAAGCCTATTGGCTGAATTAAAGATTAAACTAGTGATGTTTGATTGGATCAAGTCAGCACAGTTAGATGATGATAAGTTGGCGAAGAAAAGAGAAATGGTTCAAAATGGTATATAGAAAATTTCAGCATTGATGATTGTGGTTGCTTAAGATTTTATAGCCGAATCTGTGTTCCAGATGTTTCTAAATTAAAAGAGTTGATACTTTATGAAGCTTATGACAATTCTTTTGTTTTGCATCCTAGAGGAACGAAAATGTATGGCGATCTGCGAGAATCTTATTGGTGGCTGAGAATGAAAAGAGATGTGGTCAAGTATGTGACTAAATGTTTAACTTGTCAGCGAGTTAAGGCAGAACATCAAGTTCTCACCGGATTAGTTCAACCTAATTCTATTCTTGAATGGAAATGGGATTGCATCACGATGGATTTTCTAACGGGGTTACTTTTATCGGCAAGTAAGAAAAATGTTGTTTGGGTGATTGTTGATCGACTTACAAAATCAGCTTATTTCATTGCAGTTAGGACTGATTAGTCACTTCAAAACTTGTTAAAGTTTATATTCAAGAAATTGTGAGATTGTACGGTGTTCCTATGTCGATAATCTCTGATCGGGATCCATGGTTTACTTCGAGATTTTGGAAACAGTTGCATGAATCTCTTGGTACGTGACTTAATTTTAGCACAGCTTTTCATCTGCAGACTGATGGACAATTTGAGCGAGTTATTCAGATTTTGGAAGACATGCTTCGTGCTTGTGTTATTGATTTTGAATCAGGTTGGTAGCGTTACTTACCTTTGGCCGAATTTGTATACAATAATAGTTTTCAACCAAGTATTCAAATGGCTCCGTATGAAGCTTTATGTGGACGTAGATGTCGATCACCTGTTTGTTGGATGGAATTGAGTGAAAGAAAAATGATCGGACCGAAAGTAATTCAAGAAACGGAAGATATTGTTAAGAAAATTTGAGATAGATTGAATATAGCTTTTGACAAACAGAAATCATGCACAGATTTGAAACGACGAGATATTGAATATTCTGTTGGCGATAAAGTATTTCTTAAAGTTTTGCCTTGAAAGAAAATTTTGAGATTTGGCCGAAAAGGGAAACCGAGTCCTCGTTTTATTGGACTGTATGAGATTACGAAAAAAGTGGGACCAGTTACATATCGTTTGGCTTTGCCTGCTGAATTACAGAAAATTCATGATGTTTTTCATGTTTCAATGCTTAGAAGATATCGATCGGATCCATCTCATATTATTTCGACGAAAGATATTGATATTCAACCTGATTTATCATACGAAGAAGAGCCAATTGAGATTTTGGCATGTGAGGTGAAAGAGTTGAAGAAGCATAGAGTTGAAGAAGCAACTTGGGAACCAGAAGAAACTATGAGATCTCAGTACCCCCACCTCTTTTCAGGTAAATTTCGAGGACGAAATTTGTTAAGGGGGAGAATTGTAACGACCCGACAGTCACGGGTGTCGAAAAGTGTATTTTTGGGACTCCGTTCTCAAAAAACGAACTCGTAAATATTTTTATATTTATTAAAAATATTTAAAAAGTTAGTTGTGTAGTTAATTAGGTTTTGGTTAGGTGAATTTGCATGAAATAAGAGTAATTAGGTATAAGGACTAAATTGCATAAAGGGTGAAAGTTAAATTATAAATTAAAGAATAATTGAAGGGACTAAATAGGTAATTATTCCAATTGCATTAAATGAGGTGGCATAAGTGAAATTATTAGAAAACTTTAAATAAAAAAATATAAATATTATAATATTTACTTAAGTATTAAGTATATATTATATTATATTATATTATATTATATTATATTATAATGATAAAAGAAAAGAAAAAGAAAGAAAGAAACAGAGAAGCAAAAATGAAAAAGTGGACGAGACAACATTCCAACCGCAATATTGTACACCGAAAGGACCCGTCATTTGTAGTCCAACCTGACATGCACATCCGTCGGGTGGAGGTTCCTCTGAAAGACACGTCTCAGGAAAAGGGAAGGCTCCAATGGAGGGGGCAATCGACCCACTTTGAGGATTCTGACAATTAATAAACTTTTTAATTATTTTTGGATTGTATACAATTAATTAGAATTATTTTTATTTTATTGTTTTAGGAGTAGGATTAACAATAGATTTATATTTTTTTTTGTTTCAAATTTTCTATGTAAGAACCTCATGTGAAAGAAGCACGACATTTTTGGAGCTTTAAACGAGCAAGGAAGGAAGCACCCACCATAAAGACTACGATAATGTCACGATTAATCGGGTAACTTCGTTTATTATCTATTTAAGGGATGCACGTTAGGGACAATGTGCTATCTAAAGTGTGGGGAAGTAACATAGGAAATTTTGCTTTTATTTTTATGTTTTTATTTTATTTTTCTAGTCAAAATGTGCTTGAGCTTGTAGAAATACAAGTGATTGATTAAGAGCATGTATATAGGTTGATTGTATTTACAATAAATTTGGCATGATAATGAATGATCTTAAATTTTTAGTTATTAGGATAATAAGTTCTATATATTACATTGTAAGTATGCATTAAGTAATTGAATGTACAAAATGACATAGAAAATATAGGAAAACAAGCATGCTAGTATGTACGATAAACGATTAAAGTTGTGATTACTTGATTGATTAAATTTGTGAATATTGAGATACTTAGGGCACGTTTGGTTCGCTGTAATGGAATAGAGCTGTAATGGAAGAGAATTGTAATGGAATAGAACTGTAATAATATTCTTGTGTTTGGTTGAATGGAATGATGTTGCAATAGCATAAGGAAAAAAAACTAAAATGACTAGAATACCCTTAGCAGAAATTTTTTTAGGTAGATGATTATTGTTATTGTTATTAAATTTTAATAAGATTATTAATATAAATAATTTAATAAAAATAATAAATAATTTAACCATATTTTAACAATTATTATTAAATATAATTTAATAAAATAATATATAATTTAATAAAAATTCTTAAATATATGTTTATGTTTTTATGAAAATGATATTGATCTTAACATATGGTCTTTGCATGCCAATGTAACTAAGCTCATTTGAAAGCATGTATGAACCCTCGTTTTGTTATAATCCATATGGTATCTTGAGATGCATGTCTTATTATCTTTTCAAAGCTATTTATTAAGACCGTATTCTTCTTTCTAAACTCTTATCGAAATTTGCCTATGAATTGTTTGTCCATATAATTTCCAAAACATTGAAAACCAACTATTATCATAAACAACCAAGCAAATTAAATGCAACTTTTGTTTAATTTTTGAATACAGGAGAGATTTCACGTATAGTATCTTTCTCGTTGAATGAATGCAAATGATTCACTAGGAATGTTTCATTCATAGGATCTCCCCTGTTGTAACTTCTTCCTAGATAAAGATTGAAAAACAATAGCAAACAAATAATTGGGGAGCATGCCTCTAAAAGGATTTTTTGTCATTAATTTTATTAATGTTAATTGAGAGAAACAACTCCAGAAATCATTATATGTTGTAAATGATTTAGCACTTATAAGCTAAACAAAGGAGCTTGATGATATCCTAATACACAGGTTGATACAAACATGATAGCAATCTTCCATCAAAAGTGTACAGATGAAGATAAGAGATGGTGACATTTTGGTAAGATAAAGGTTCCAGGATAGCTTATCGCCCCAAAAGCGCAACACGATCCTTCTGTACTGCCTGTGTCAGGTTTATGTCAAAGAGTTGGCATCGTATAGGCATCTTCATCTCACAGAAGGGGTTCTTCAAAACATAATCTGTGTAGAGCTCATAAACAACTTTCAAGAGAGCCTCCATGTGCTGTGTCCCAAGTTCGCAAACTACAAAGAACTTTGTCCCTGCAAATCATAACATGCATATTTGCAAAATCAACAGTGTAGAGAACATAATGCCTAGTGGTCTACGAAATCATGGTTTCAGAAAGCATGCACCCCAAACAGCCCATGTCTGGAAAATGCCATTCCATGTCAAATGCTAGAACAAAAGATTTATTTAGCACAAATTGTTAGGACTAACAAGTAGAAATAAGTAAAACACCCTTCAAGTTTGTCAATTTTCTGATAATATGGTCTCAAGTGTTATACTTATCATTAATGGCACAATTAGACTAACAAATATTTTGATACTATCATCCTATCTTCAAGTTGAAGCATAAAAAACTGCTCGACAAGCATTGAATATAAAGTATTTCACTGCCAACAGTTCTCGTCTCGTAGTTTCAGGCTTCGAGAAAGTGTAAAAGCAAGCATTGCCAACTGTGTCCATAACAAATTATTCAAGCTTCCTATATTTATATAAAAATATATTCCCAGAAAGTTTCATTTTCTATTCATCATCTTACATGATATGAACTTCCAATATTAGTATTTTAAGCAAGAAAAAGGGGAAGATTAATTTCCTTAATCGAATCAACGAACATCCAAACGATGGCTGACCAATCCTAGTCTACAACTTTTAGTCAACCGAGTGGGAAAATTAGATCTGTAAATCAGTTTTCTCCAATTCTACTTTCGCACTTCAAATTTCCCCAGTATTCAAAATAGTACAATTGATATTTTTAAACAAAAAATTACCAGTAAGAGATTGAAAACAATGGAGATCAAATGTATCAGCTTCAAGTAGCTCAATTTCAAAACAACCAGTGGTAGGCGATAGCTACTGTGAGATAGCGTGCATCGAATGCTATAGACTAGCCACTCTCAAGCTATCATTCGTATCCATGCGCCCTTTGGATCCATAATCCTTCAGAAAAAGAAAAACTTTACCAAATATTCTCGAGAAACAAACAGAAAAGGGTTTCAAAGAAATGGATAAAGCAACCAAAATTGTAAATAAGAATACACCATAAAACAACCAAATTGATAAGAATTCAAAAAATAATAAATTAAAAAAACATATATATTAGGGTATAAGGGAAAGGGAGAGAATATTTGAAGGGAGAAAACTTACATATAGGTGAAAAAAAGAAAAGAAGAAAGAAAGGATTCTCACCTTTCTGTTGAGAAGGAAAAAAAAAGATGAAATCAAAATCAAAAGGGTTTGGAGGTGGATTTGGAGATAACTGAAACAAAGCGATGGCGTACACACTATACTTAGCCCAAGCTTTTTCCCGTATATCTTCCTTTTACTGTAAATAAGGAGGTTCAACTAAAAGGAAGATGAAGATGAAATGGCAAATGGATGCTTGATTTGTCGTCAATTAAGAAGAAATCTGGTAAGAGTAATGTCGAGGAAGAAATCTGGTGAAAGTGAAATCAATGAAGAAGAAATCTGGTGAAAGAGAAGATATGAGTTGGGGATTTCAGATTGTGAGAAAGAAAGGAGAATGGTGAGGGTAAAATTGAAACCTTTCTCTAATTTGTCATTCCACCCATTCCTTGAATCACCATTCAGTAGGGGGAGGATGGAATGGTTTGATGGATTTTCACGCTGAATAATCCCGTAACGAATATGGCTGTAATAATTATTCCATCCAACCAAACGTTGGTTTGGTGGTGGGCCCACCGAATTGGGAGGAATGCATTCCTATTCCCCCAACCAAACATGCTGTTAGGGATGATAAGGGTGGTATAACCTAGAACCAAAAAGCTAACCTTATTCATCGATCCTTAGTACCTATTTTGAGCCACAAAACACTTCTTGATGAACCTTCATACAAAACCCAAGAAAAAATATAAATTTCTACTTACCCTTTTTCTTTGGTCCTTGAAATGCACGAATTCAGATGTCTGACCATACGTATTGAGGGATAGGTAGATACATCATGACAATTTTGTAAAAATTAGAGTGAAATAGGAAGAACCAGTGTGATATAGTGATTATAGGTTTAGCCAAAATGTACAAAATAAGAGAAAAATTTAGAAAAAGTCAAAACGAGTAAAAAATACTTAAGAAATGAAAAAAAAGCATTGTGAGTGAGATGTGTTGAACAAGTCAAATGTGAAGAAGTCACAAAGTTAGAAAACTCAGTCATTAGTGTACAAAAACTCGTGAGCTAGCCGTAGTTACTTTATCATGTTGTGACTTCCTACATGGAGAAACAAGGAAGGTCAGAGAAAGAGAAATAAAGCGTTAAACGAGCAAGGGTTATTAAAGGGGAGAATAGGGAATAATACGATGTGTCAAACTACTTTCATGCTTGAAAATATTTTGATACTTCTTGTTTTTGAATTCCATACCAGTCTTAAGCCTCAGAATGATACAAGCCAAAAAACTCTATGTGATCTAGGTAGATTTATTCATGAATTGACATTATATTGAGTAATTACAACAATGACTATTTGTATTCTACTAGGACAATCAAATTACCTGTATGATTTATCGAGGGATCCGTATATTGGAGGACCTTACTATTTGTATACTTTGTAATATACTGAACTCAGGTGTTTGAAACTGAAAATGGTAATTTGTTTATATATCATGCCAGAATTTCATGTACGTATGATTTTTCCTATTTATGTGTTCCAAAACTTGTCATTGTCTCATATTTGTTCAAGAGTCATATTTTATTTTAGCTTTTCTATTTTCTGTGCTTGAGGACAAGCAATGACTTAAATGTGGGGGAGTTTGATCTGCCACAAATTGTTTTAGTAGATTAAACTAGTTTTCGTACTTAAGGAGCTTGAATATAAGAAATTTTATTATGTTCTATTTAGTTTTTCAATTTTAGTTTTCAATTAATAAAAAGTGTGGTTTGAGCCGTTTATATGACCTTAAAGGACAAAGTGTGCCTAAGGGAAGAGTAACGTGTTTAGTGAGTGTGTAGGACACCATTAAGAGGCATGAGAACTTGAGATTGGTCACCATGTTGCAGCACAGAGGTTTGATGTCGCAACATCGTGAGCAAGAACCCAAAATACCAAGTCTACCTTTGGTGCCGCGACATAGATAGAGGATATCACAACACAACCCTGAACTCACTAAGTTTACTTAAGGACACCGCCTCAATTCTATATTAATTAGATCTATTTAAGTTTAGGTTAATATTAATTTAAGATGAGGAATTAAACAACAAATGCTTTTAGGTAATCTGGGTCAAAACTCACCAAGTTCATTTAAACTTAAAAATGTTTGTTTATGTTTCAAGTTTCGCTTTAAGAGTGGGTACGCCAGGAGGGACCAAGCCACGATTGTGACAATGGGGAGTTCGGGTTGCGTCATTATGCATATAAAGGGTACACTATGCCATGAAGAGTCTGTTGTAACATCAAATATTCAGATCCGATGTTTCGAGTCAGGTAGAAGGTGTTACATTTAAACAACTAGGGAAAAATCACGAAATAGGGTCACACAGTCGTGTGCCTAGACCATGTTAAAAATTGAGACTGTGTAAGCTGGAGTCACATGACCATGTATCCATCTTTATTCTTGTTATAGCTAAAATGCCATTCGCATGGACTTGAGCTTGCTCCCTCCACAACATCCTTGAGTCATCCCTTGATCTTGCAATCAAGGCAAAACACTCGTAAGTTCAAATGAACTTAGTGAAAATATGTACAACAGTGTTTGTAAATGACTCTTGAAGTCTCAGATAATAAATAATTATTGCACATAATTAAACTCCCTGGGTAACATAGAAGGTTTTGCAATTCAATTGGCTTAGACGATGATATACGTTCTCCTTGAATATATCACTAGCGGATATATCAGTGGTGGATTTATAAGTATTCGTACGCTGTCTGATGACCCCTTTTTAAGACTATATTTCGTTAAGCTTTATTTCAACATCTTGTTCTAACTTGTTGGTTGTCTCATTAAAGATAGCCACGCAAGTAGATGTGCAGATTTTCAACAACTTTGGCAAACTTGCAAGCAGTTCTCCAAGAAGGCAGACTCTCACCTTGATTCCTTGATTCCGCATCAAATCCAAACTCAACTTATTGTATTATCCGGACGTCCACTTCCTTATGACCTAGCTTGTGCATACTCCATTTTAAAGGAAAACCCATTTACTTCGAATAGAAGATTTGAATGATAGTTTAAACACCACTCTTTCTTTGCAAAATTGTACTTGTAAGATAGTCCTATTGGACTTTCCCTCTTCAAGATAGTCTGAAACAGATAATCTAACAACAAAAAGTCCTCCTCATTAGATTATATAAGGCGAACTTCCCAACACTAGATAGTCCTAACAGACATCCCCTTCATTCGTTAGTCCTTGGCAAACATTCTACATAAGGTAGTATTTGGCGGGTTTCCCTTGTCGAAATCATTTTTTTGAAAAACAACAATTTTAGGTTGTCGACTTTAAAAAATGAAAATTGGGAGTCGCCACCAATCTTTTAGTAAGGTGTGATTGGATCACCTAAAAAACGGCTTTGGTCTACGAGTTTTAGAAAAACGGATTCAGGAGTCAGTTACGTACGAGGAAGGATTAGCACCCTCGTAACGCCCAAAATTGGTACCTAGTTAATTAATTAGTGTCTTAAGGTTGAGAATTTGGAAAAACGTAATCCTTAGCAAAACTTAAAAGGCTACGTATTAAGACCTTTATTATTTCAGAGAAAGAAGATACCACACCCAATGCGTTAGGGCACAGCATTTTAATTTTCCCCCAAAAATGAATTGGGCCAAAATACTTGTACAATAAAACTTTAAAAGAACATCCACTTATCTAAGATTTAAGAAATCACACCCAATACGTTAGGGCACAATTCCTTTAAAATCCCAAACTCGGAATATTTCCTTTACCTTAAGAGAATCATCCACTTATCCAAGATTTAAGAAATCACACCCAATACGTTAGGGCACAATTCCTTTAAAATCCCAAACTCGGAATATTTCCTTTATGATTTTTTAAAAAATCTTCATTTCGAGAAATCAATGCGTCACATCCAATACGTTAGGACACAACGTGTTGAATTCCCAATAATGAGCTCTTATTTTGATTAAAAGAATATCCATTTTGAAAAAGTTTGATTTTAAAAATCGAGTAAAAAAATGTAATGTTATGCTACATTAAATATATAATGCAATAATAAATACTACGATAGCATAGAAATAATACAAATATATGAACAAATAAATAAACTATTGGCCTGCAAAATATCAAATAAATGGACAAGATAATAAAAAAAATATGTAAACCTAAATTAATAGACAAATAATTGAATTAAACAAAAAAATATACATGTACCCTTGAAAATATATAAGTTTAAAATAATTAAAATAATATCAAAATTAATAAAACATGTGTCTAAAAATATACGAAAAATATTAGTTTTTTAAGGTATAAATACATACAAAAGAAACATATTTATATATATACATATAATAATAACAATAATTTCATAAAAAAATTATTAGAAATACTGATTTTAAGAAAAATATGGAGAAAGGACTAAATTGGGTCGCAAGTAAAAAAAAACAGGGGTGAATCCGCAAATAAATAAAGTCTGGAGGACCAAATTGAGCGCGCGAATTACATAGAGGGGCTGGAAGGGCAATTTTCCCTTCTCCTCTAAAATGGTGTCGTTCAAGAAGGGTTAAATTGAAATTAAAATAAATTAAAGAGCGAATTTCAAAAAAAAATAAAGAAACCTAATTATAAACATATTTAAAGGCGGAGGGGCTAAAAGCGCAATTTGCCCCTCCGCATAAAAACACGCGGATCCTGGGTCCGGGTCGGGTCGACGCGCGGATCCTCCCCTCAAAACGGCGCCGTTTTCAATTGGCTATTTAAGCCAAAATTAAAACCAAATTTCATTTCAAAACCCATTTTAAAAAAAAAAAACAAATCTTTCAAAAAAAAAACCTCTCAGCCCTTTAGTCCTCCGACCATCGGTCGGTCATCGGATGGTCACTGGCCACCGCGCCGGCCGCCGTTCTCCGGCGCCGGCACCACCATCTGCGGTGGTCAGAAAAAGGGAAAAAAATCCTCCTTTTAGCCTTCTCGACCCCCTTTGCCCAAATCTGGGCTTAAAACTTTCAAAATAAAGGCAGAGACGCCTCAAAAACTCGAGAAACCTTTCGGTTTCAGACCGTCTTTCCTCGGAGACGGTTACCTCGGAGGCACACGACGGTTTAGGCTCCAAACGCAGATTGTTTCCTTCCTTCTCTTATCTATTTTATTCGTATATAAATAAAAAATATATGTAACAATAGAAAATAAATAGAAATTGCAAGTATCAACCTTTGCTTCGATTTTTGCTTTTGATATTGCGTAAGTAGTAGTTTGTATTTTTTATTTCGAAAAATCTGGATCCTGTTACAATGTGTTTTTGGCTTTTTTATAGCCGAAATAGTAAATCAAAGAAAGAAAAAAATCTGGTCACATCTTTGATTCGCAAATACATGATTTTTCTTTCCATATGTTGTTGGTTTCCTTGCAGGTGAAGATCACGGGGATTCGGGGACGAGGCTTGGCTTGCGGCGCTGCCCTAGGGTTTCATCTACTCCTCGAGCTTCAATTTGGGCTAGGGTCCGATTTGGGCCACTGTTTTGTTTGGATTTGGGCCATATAGGCCAATCTTTGTTTTTATTAATTGGGCCATGCGGGCCTGTCTGTAATACGGGTCTTTTAGACCTGGGCTAAAATAGGGTGTTACAGCTACCCCTCTTTGCTCGTTGTTGTGTAACGGGAACGGAGCAAAGACTTTAATATGCCCGATTTTGCCCGGTCATTCTGGATCTTGGTATTCTTCTTCTGCAAGTAACCTCATTCCTTTCTACTGCATCTTCAGAGGTATAGGAATTAGTGCTTCAATCTACTCCTCTGCAACTTTAGGGAGATACAACTTGTAGCTTCAGCTTAATCTACCAGTTTGCTCCACTACAACTTCGGAGAGATAGGATTGGTGATTTTAATCTGCTCCACCACAACTTCAGGGAGATTGGATTGTCGACTTTAATCTGCTCCACTGCTGCTTAGGGAGATAAGATCTACAATCTTCAACCTTCTCCGCTGCTGCTCAGGGAGACAAGGCTTGGTGGCTTAAATCTGCTTCCCACTATCTTGGAAAGATAAGATTCGCCGTCTTCGATCTGCTCCACTACTGATTAGGGAGATAAGATCTACAATCTTCAACCTTCTCTGCTGCTGTTTAGGGAGACAAGGCTTGGTGGCTTAAATCTGCTTCCCACTATCTTAGAAAGATAAGATTCGCCGTCTTCGATCTGCTCCACTACTGCTTAAGGAGATAAGATCTACAATCTTCAACCTTCTCCGCTGCTGCTCAGGGAGACAAGGCTTGGTGGCTTAAATCTGTTTCCCACTATCTTGGAAAGATAAGATTCGCCGTCTTCGATCTGCTCCACTACTGCTTAGGGAGATAAGATCTACAATTTTCAACCTACTCCGCTACTGCTCAGGGAGACAAGGCTTGGTGGCTTAAATCTGCTTCCCACTATCTTGGAAAGATAAGATTTGCCGTCTTTGATCTGCTTCGCTCGATGCAGGAAGGCAAGATCTGCTATTTTCACTGATCTATTCTCTGTGGAACATGACCTGTATAATGAACCTAATTATGTCTAGAGATTAGGATGTCATGATCAGAATGAATCAAATGCTCCTAACTAGACGTGTATGAATGACATTTGAATGCATGCAGAATGTCATTTTTCGAGAATTATCATTTCTTCAAGTTTATTAAGGCTTTGTCGCTGACGCCTTTTGGTTGGCTGATATCTCCAGAGAAATACTTAATCAAATTGCCTCCCATTGTGCACTTTTAAAGCGCAACCCTCTAGAAGGCAGAATTTATACTACATTCCTTCCATCGTAACTTAAGAGTAGGAAAATTTGATTCCTCTCAATCTTCTCCTATCGTAATTCAAGGATTCAGATTATGAAATTTGTTTACACCGCTCTCAGGGTGTCTTACCAAATATTCATACCCAAATGAGGAGCTTCATTTCTATAGGGGACTTCGTCCAACCCTATCAAAACTTCTTGTTGTCTCATTCGATATTTAGACAACCATATCCGAAAAAGTAGTCTTAATTTGGACTTTTCCTTCTTAGGCTCTTTAATCTTTAAACTTGAGGTGTTCTAAACAATAACTCTATTTCAGGTTACTAAATTATTTAGAAATTCCCAAAGTAATAAACAAAACATCTTTTGTGAAAGTTTATTAGTCCATCAATCATTATTCTAATGCAACATGCTTGCACGAAAATAAAAATACTGAGTAAGAGATGAATTAATTCAAGAATTTATTGATAGTAAGTGTCCTGAAAAGAAAATGTATTCAAGAACAGCAAAGAATGAAGTTTTTACAAGAACCAACCAACTTGGTACAAATATTATGAAGACTAGGTGCTTTGGATATCGCCGTTTGAACTTCTCCGTGCAAGCCAAGAACCATTCTGAATTTAATATGTGTTTAGGGGATCTACAGTACTTTGCCAATGCCTCCAAGACGTCGTACATCCTTTTATTGTTGACTTTAGCGAAGCAAGATCACCATGTGCCCCAATTTGACAATGTTTGAGCCGCTCTTTTCGGGTTTTCAACTCAAACCCCCTTTGGTCTCAAGGCACCCTTTTCGAGTTTTCACCTTGGCCTCTCCTTTTTTTTTTTTGGAAATCAGAGTGCCCTTTGCGGGTTTTCACTTTGATTCCTCCCTTTCTTCAAGTGAAATATTTCTCAACCGAGTCTGAATTTACAGCATTCGGAAGATTTTTGCCATCCATTTCACTCAAAATCAAAGCGCCTCCAGAAAAAGCCTTTTTCACAACATAAGGTCCTTCCCAGTTTGGCATCCATTTCCCTCTGAAATCCTTTTGTAAAGGGAGGATCTTTTTCAAAACCAAATCCCCTTCATGAAATTCTCTGGGACGAACCTTCTTATTATAAGCTCGCATCATTCGCTTCTGATACATTTGGCCATGACGAATGGCTTTTAATCTTTTCTCTTCAATCAGGTTCAATTGATCATACCGAGATTGGATCCATTCGGCTTCATCCAATTTTAACTCAGCCAATACCCGGAGAGAAGGAATTTCAACCTCAATGGGTAACACTGCCTCCATTCCATAAACCAAAGAAAAAGGTGTTGCCCCAGTAGAAGTCCTGACAGATGTTCGGTAAGCCAGAAGAGCGAAAGGTAACTTCTCATGCCAATCTTTATAAGTTTCAGCCATTTTTGCCACAATTTTCTTGATATTTTTATTCGCCACTTCCACTGCACCATTCATTTTCGGGCGATACGGTGATGAATTATGGTGTCTAATGTTGAACTGATCGCAGACTTCCGCTATTGTGCTGTTATTCAGATTCAACGCATTGTCAGATATGATCCTTTCAGGCATTCTATATCGACATATAATCTCTTTCTTCAAAAACTTACTGACTGCTGACTTCGTGACATTAGCATATGAGGCTACCTCTACCCAGTTAGTGAAGTAGTCAATAACCACAAAAATGAAACGATGTCCATTAGAAGCCTTCGGTGATATTGGTCCAATGACGTCCATACCCCACATGGAGAAAGGCCATGGAGAAGTCATAACATGAAGAGGAGAAGGAGGCGCGTGCATTTTATCCCCATAAATTTGGCATTTATGGCATTTCTTGGCATGATTGATGCAATCTCCTTCCATAGTGGACCAGTAATACCCGAATCTCATAATTTGTCTAGCCACGGTGAATCCATTAGCATGCATTCCACAAACACCCTCATGGACTTCTTCTAAAATTTCCTTAGCCTCTACAGCGTCCACACATCTTAACAGTACTCGATCCTTTCCCCTTTTGTATAGGATCTCCCCATCTAAGACATAGTCAATAGCTAGCCTCCTCAATGTTCTCTTATCATTCTCTGTTGCCTGATCAGGGTATTCGCGATTCTTCACATATTGCAATATATCTTGGTACCAGGGAGGATTATCATTCTCCACCTCCTCAATGCTGTAACAGTGGGCTGGGATCTCATAAATACTAATTTGAATAGGCTTCATGTCCTTTAACTGATTCACTTTAATCATGGAGACCAAAGTAGCAAGAGCATCAGCCATCTGATTTTCTTCCCGTGGGAGATAACAAAAGGTAATGTTATCAAATTCTTCGATCAATTCCAAGACCAATCTCCGATAACGGATCAATTTAGGGTCCCTTGTCTCCCATTCCATTCTTAGCTGGTATATTACCAATGCTGAGTCTCCGTACACCTCTAATGTCTTAATTTTCTGCTCTATGGCTACCCGTATACCCATGATGCAAGCTTCAGACTCAGCCATGTTATTAGTACAATCAAAGTCTAATTTACTGGTGAACGGATGATAATCTCCATTCGGAGACACCAGGACTGCCCCAATCCCATTGCCTAATGCATTCGATGCTCCGTGAAAGTTTAATCTCCAAGAATGATTTTCTTGGGGATCCTCTTCAGTATTTGCCACATACGTCAAATCTTCATTCGGGAAATCAAAGTCTAAAGGCTCATAATCTTCCAGAGCCCTGCTAGCCAAGAAATCTGCTATCGCACTTCTCTTGATGGCCTTCTGACTTACATATACGATATCAAACTCAGAGAGCAAGATTTGCCATCTAGCCATTCTTCTATTCAATGCTGTTGACTCCATCATATACTTTAAAGGATCTAATTTTGAAATTAGCCAAGTCGTATGATAGAGTAAGTATTGCCTCAACCTCTTGGTCGTCCAAATCAAGGCGCAACACAATTTTTCAATAGGCGAATATCTTATCTCACAATCAGTGAATTTCTTGCTGAGATAGTAAATCGCCTTTTCCTTCTTTCCAGTCGCATCATGTTGCCCCAGCACGCATCCCATAGAGTTGTTGAACACTGTTAAATACAAAATCAAGGGTATATCTGGGCTGGGTGGTGACAGAACTGGGGTATTGGATAAGTGTTGCTTTATCTTTTCAAAGGCTTTTTGACATTCTTCATTCCAAACGTCAGGATTATGTTTCTTCAAAAGGTGAAATATGGGATCACATTTCTCGGTCAACTGTGAAATGAACCGAGCAATGTAATTCAGTCTTCCCAAGAAACCTCGAACTTCTTTCTGGGTACGTGGTGGCGATAAATCTCGTATTGCTTTGACTTTGTCTGGATCAATCTCAATTCCCTTTTCGCTGACTACGAAGCCTAACAGCTTTCCTGATCTGGCTCCAAAAGTGCACTTTGTCGGATTAAGCTTGAGCTGAAACTTCCTTAATCTTAAGAACAATCTTCTCAGGACCTGCACATGTTCCTCCTCTGTTCTGGATTTGGCAATCATATCATCAACATACACCTCGATTTCTTTGTGCATCATGTCATGGAACAAGGTTACCATGGCTCTCTGATATGTTGCTCCCGCGTTCTTTAATCCAAATGGCATCACCTTATAGCAAAATGTTCCCCATAAAGTAATGAACGTAGTCTTTCTCATATCTTCTGGATGCATCTTTATCTGATTATATCCTGAGAACCCATCCATAAAAGAAAACAACGAGAATCCCGCCGTATTATCCACTAGAGTATCAATATGTGGCAACGGGAAGTTGTCCTTTAGGCTTGCTTTGTTCAAATCCCTGTAATCGATGCACATTCGTACTTTTCCATCTTTTTTAGGGACTGGGACGATATTGGCTACCCACTCAGAATATTTGACCTCCTGTAAAAAACCAGCATCAAACTGTTTCTTAACCTCCTCTTTTATTTTGAGCACAATATCAGGCCTCATTCTTCTAAGCTTCTGTTGAACTGGTTTGCAATCCTCTTTTATGGGTAAGTAATGCACTACAATGTCAGCACTCAATCCCGGCATATCCTGATATGACCACGCGAAGACATCTTTGAATTCATGGAGTAATTCAATGAGGTCTCGTCTTGTCTTTGCGAGAATTTCAGTTCCAATTTTCACTTCCTTCCCTTTCTCCAAACTCACAATTTCTACTGACTCTTTGTGAGGTAGGATTTGCTTTTCCTCTTGTTCTACCATCCTCAACAAGTCCAAAGATAAACCACCATCTTTATCACCTTCAAAGTCATGCGATTCCCCTAAACACACATTTCGTTCAAAAGGGCACTCTGAACTCGTAGCAGCGTCATTCATGTTATTGATACACAGAGACCTATTATGGTTACAAAAGAATGTATGAATTTATGTACAATTAGTTGTGTAATGAAAGAATATGGAAAGAATGAAAGAATATTTACTCGAAGCAATTGCAAAAATGTATTTTATTAAAATAATGATATTTAAACATAAGCATATTTCACAAAAGAGTTCTTGTTATTTCTAGGCTAAAACAACAAGTTTGTTCTGAATATTACTCTGAGACAGTTCTAAAGACTTTAGGTATTTCTTTCGCAGTCCAATTGTCTAGAACACTCCCAGGCTCATAAGGACGAATATCTAGCCAACTTCTCTCTTCACTCCCATGCTCATGAATGGCATTAATGTGCATATTTCCCAACATCTCCTCAATGCTTTCCTCAACCGATTTCCTTCTCTCCTGATGAATAACTCCTCCAGATACGAAAGTTTTGGATATGTGGGGAATTATCATTGGCTCCCATTTAGCTTCCTCCCCATTTAAACGCGCCCTTCTCCTTTCCTTCCTTTTTTCTATCTCTTTCCTTCTCTGCCCTCTGTCTAGCTTGTATGCTAAGTCAAAGTGATCCTGCTTTTCTTTCAGCATTGGAACCTCAGTCCTCCCTTAAAGACATTTCCCTAGCCCTCTTCCAGGTAAAGCTCCTTTTCCCACCAACAACTGTAAACCCATCTCCGTAGTTTTGGATAATTTTGGCACCAAAATTTTGCTCCCTTCAGGAACAAATGCCGCATTTACAAACTCCAAAGATCGAAATGAGCATTCTATTGACTCACCATTGGTCTCCACATATAGCGTCTCGTTTGATACAGCTGCTATTATATCTTCTTCAGCTTTTATTATCACTAGCCGACCATCTGACACTAACTTCAACATCTGATGCAATGATGATGGTACTGCCCCCGCCGAATGTATCCACGGTCTTCCTAATAAACAATTATAGGAAGGTTTGATATCCATCACAATAAAGTCTATCTCATAAACTGTTGGGCCAATCAATAGGGGTATCTCAATTCTTCTTATGACCTTCCTCTCTGTACCGTCAAACGCCCTTACCACATTTTGACATGTTTTTATGTGCGAACTGTCTATAGGCAGCCTGTTAAGTGTAAATAATGGCAATACATTCAAAGTTGATCCATTGTTAATCAATACTCCTGGCAAAATATGCCCCTTGCATCGTGCAGTGATATGCAAAGCTTTGGCAGATCCTATGCCCCCAGGAGGTATTTCATCGTCATTGAAAAATATGAAATTATCAGCACTGATATTATTGACCAACCGATCCAGTTTACTGACAGAAATATCTTTGGACACATAGGTCTCATTTAGCATCTTCATCAACGCATCTCGATGTACCTCTGAATTCAAGAGTAAGGCTAGTACAGATATGCGAGCCGGTTGTTTATGCAACTGTTCGACGACATTATATTCACTATGCTTCAGAAATTTGAGGAATTCCACAACTTCTTCCTCCTTCACTGGCTCAACTATTTTCCCTTTCTGCTCCCCTATTATCACCCCTTTCGTAGATTCTGGATTGGCACTCTCACTCTGGTCCTTTGTAGTCTCTTTTCCTGGGACAGTTGTATTGCACTCGTAGCTCCATGGAACCTTCCTACTGTCCTGGTAAGAAAAGGTTGGAGGTTTCTTTATTATGATTCTCGGCATCACTGGCGCTCTCAATTCATCCTTCTTTGGTCGCGAAATGATGACCACAGGTTGCACTACTCTTGGAACCTTCGAGGACTCTGATGTGCAAATGCTCCCCTCCTCTTTAACTTCCTCATAAAATTCCATCTCCTTATTATCCATCAGGTCTTGTACCAAGGCTCTGAATTCTGTGCATTCTTGGATTTCATGTCCCTCCTCGTGATGGAACTCACAGTAATTTTCCACCCTTCCAAAGCTTTTCTCTGAATTCGAGACAATCAATCCCCTTTTTACCATATTTCTCCAGACCCACTTCAAAGGAATTTTCACCTCTGTTATATCTTCCTTAATCCTTCTACCCATGCTCCCACCTATCATATTCACTCCATTATGATTAGGCAACAGATTATCTGTACTTGGCGAATCATCCAGTTTAACCACGCCCATGCTTATAAGCCTTTCTACCAGCCTCTTGAACGCCGTACAATGTTCAATAGAATGCCCCACAATTCCCGCGTGATAATTGCACTGCGCGTTTGCATCGTACCACTTGGGGTATGGAGGTTGCAGAGGTTTTAAGTGGTGAGGGGCAACCACGTGTGCATTGAATAGATTCTGATATAGCTCCCTATACGACATTGGAATTGGTGTAAATTGAAGCTTCTCTATATCAGACCTCTGCTTTGATGATCCTTGCTGGTTAACAGCCACTTTTCCCGGCTGATTCACTGTAACTGTCTTTGAATATGAACTTGTGTTGTTGACCTCGTTCTCTTTCTTCTTTAAGGCCGCCCTTCTGTTACTTTCTCCAACATCTATTTTCCCGCTTTTGATAGCATTTTCTATCATCTCACCATTCATAACTATGTCAGAAAAACTCTTAGTAGCACTCCCTAACATATGTGTAATAAATGGTGCCTTCAATGTGTTGACAAAAAGCATCGTCATCTCTCTTTTTAGAAGAGCTGGCTGAACTTGTACGGCAACCTCCCTCCATCTCTACGCATATTGCCTAAAGCTTTCACCAAGCTTCTTCTCCATATTCTGAAGAGTAATTCTATCAGGTACCATGTCAGTCACATGGCCGTACTGCTTTATGAATGCCTGTGCCAAATCTCTCCATGAATTAATCTGGGTACGATTCAATCGATTGTACCACTTGGATGCTGCCCCTGTGAGGCTATCCTGGAAGCAATGAATCAAGAGTTGGTCATTATTGACGTAACCGGTCATTCGCCTGCAGAACATGGTAATATGAGCTTCGGGGCTACTGGTTCCATTATATTTCTCAAACTCTGGCATTTTGAATTGTAAGGAAGTACTAAATTCGGAACCAGACTCAATTCTTTAGCATCCATTCCATAGTAGCCTTCTGCACTTTCCATTGCTCTAAATTTCTCTTCCAGCCATTTGTATTTTCCCTCTAGCTGTTTTGATAATTCATCATTCATTTTTTCCTTTCCAGCTGTCTCATCAAAATCAGGAATAGCAGGATTAACAAAATTGGCTCCGGGGTTAGAACATGATCCTGTCTGGAAATTCATTTGCATTGCAGCGTCACCCGGAGGATTAATGGTAACAGAGGACCTACGCGGGTATATCTCAACTTGTTGGGGTGTAAAGTCTGGAGGATAGACAAGTCCCTCATTATCTCCTTCTTCAATATTGAGCACAGAACCCTTTCCTTTATCAGTTCCTTTGTTGAACCACTGAGTTAACTGAGCCATCATACTCTCTTGAGACTCCATCATTTTGTCTATCATCTTTTGCTGCTTATTCACTTGCTTTTGAAGTAGCTCCTGCATTTCCTTTTGGGTTTGTTCTAATCTTTCCATTCTTTGATCCATATCCTTGGTTTTTGATCGAGTACCGTAGTGGTGCTTGGTAGGTTGGTTGGTTTCCAGATTAGCTGAGGAGTGATTTAGATTAATTAGAATCCCTTAATGTATTTATTAATGCATATGAAACAATGCAATGCATGGAATGAATGCAGAAAAGGCGTCAATTTTGATTCAATTCCATATAAGAAAACTTTACTAGAAATTAAATTCCTTTCCATAAAGTGAATTACAAATAAGCCTTTGCCCTAGTACCCAGAACTCTAATCTTTCTAAGTAACAAAGCTAATTCTTGCCCCCGATCCGATTCTAATTCATACTTCACAATCAGCGTGTCAGCCTGTACTGCTAAAGTCTGTATATGGTCAGCTACTTCTCGAATCTGGACTACAGCTTCCTCGATAAGATGATCTTTGCTTCTAACTTGACTCTGAAAATGGTGAAGCTGTTCATTACTATGACTGTCGTTTGCTTTCAAGTGCTTGATTTAGATCTCACAATTTTGTAGCTCCGTCTCTAACTCTTCAATTCTTTTCTCCATTTCTTCAATCTTGCTCAAGCTAGCTTTCAACTCTTTTGCCAAATTTCGATTTCGATATTGACGAAGACATCCTTCCAACACAACCACCCTATCCTTTAGTTCGCCTTTTTTCCTTTGGCTTTCTGACAAACTCTTTTCTAAGACTTTATTTCGTCTCTGCATCTCCTTACATTTTTGTTCCCATCTATCGACTTTGTCTTTCTCTTCTTGGATTTCTGCTCGCCATTGTTCTGAAGTCTTTCCCAGCCCAGCAGTTCTCATTGACAAACGTATTTTTTTATAATCCGTCTTCAGACTACCCAACTCATCCTCAGCCTTGTTTTTCTCTTTCTTTAGCTTTTCATTTTCAAGCTTCTGGACATCTATATCCAATCTTAAGTTCATCTTTTCTGCCTCCATTTGCTCTATCTTTTTCTCCAAATCTGCATTTTTCCTTTCAAAATCTTGCTTTATGATTTCCAACTCAGAAGGAATGACTCGCAAATGCTCTTCTATTGACTGGCTTTCTTCCTGATTTAACTTAGGTGTATTATCATTAATCCTTCTAGCCCACCATTGATGATACTCAGGAGTTGTCATTGGACCCACAGCTAACCTCTTCATTCGGCGAGTTTGTTTCCACGCACTAGCCATCTCTTGAATCTTCTTTCTATAACCATCATCCTTGTACGAAAATTCACAATCAGCTATCCCTTGGTTCGCAGGTATAAATTTCCTTGACCTATATTGCCTTAGCACCAATAATGGGGCGTATCCAGTAGCTCCCCAAACCCCTAGCAAAGGAACCCAATCAAAACTACCACACCTATACAGGATCTCGTCTGGAAGTAACCAAGGAACTCTCCACTCAATGTCCTCCTCTCGAAGATTTTGAAGAATTGCTATCCACTTCTCCTTCAAAATGTCGTCTCTCCTGGGCATAGCAACTATCTCCCTTAGTGGTGAATAATTTTCAGAGAAAACCCGATACGAAACTTTATCCACCTTCCAAAAGTGACTGTGAAACCATGAGAGTAGAAGCTGTGCACATCCAATAAATCTACCTTCGCCCGTCTTCTGGCATGCACTCAATGACCTAAAAATTTCTGCCAAAATTGCTGGGATCGGTGTAACTTTCTTATCGAGCCGATCAAATAAATCAGTGACTGTTTCATCCACATACCCCAAGGCTTTAGGGAAGACAACCAAGCCGTATATACTTAAAGCAAAAACATCTAACCTTTTCCTTACATCTGGGTGCGTGAGAATTACATCTTTCAAGCCTCTCTAAGGAACGCACTTACTATCACCCTTTTGCTTAATTCGTGCGACAACCCACTGCTCACTCATTCCTGTTACACTCATCAGCTTCTTGGAAAAGGTTGGCACATTTACCGCTCTCGAATAGACCCTGTCCATTTGAAACTTTGAACAACGGAGTAAAGCCATATACTCCTCTATCGTAGGCACTAAATCGACCTTCCCAAACGTAAAGCAGCTGTAAGCAGGATTCCAGAATTGGGCGAGGGCTTGAAACAAGTGCTTGTCTACCTTCACATCAAGCAAATAAGGCAGATCCCCGTAATTATCATAAAAGAGCTGTCTAACCTCATCACTCCACTGACCCCAGATTTCCTTCAATTCTTGCAAATTGTTTTGAGTTACACTGATATGCGTAAAGTCCCATAACTCCGATACATGCCCATCAGCCAAACTATCACCCTTTTCTTGCTGCGTTGTTTCAGACCAAGTTCGAACAGCCGCATTGTCCTCCACTTTATCAAGAAACCCGCTTTCCATGATAAGCCTTCTATCTAGCAACTGAATTTGGATTGACGCCTTTTATGATGAAATGAAATGTCATGTCATGCAAATAAAACACCAAAAGTCAGTATAACATAGAAACACAAGATATAATCAAGAAATAGTAAAGATCCCTAATTGGATATCTATGATTCTACCTAGGGTGGATTCCTAAGGTTCATTATATGAAGTTTGGCTTCTAGAGTAAAGGTACCTGAACCAGTAGATTCCTCAATCCTCACCCATTATAGGCTCATATGGACCGAGTTCAGTTCAGGGGAATACATTTCCCTATGGCTGCATGGAGATGAAAATCTCACGAAGGCATAGGTACGGATGTATCCCGAAAGCAATCCACTACCCTACACGGAGGTAAAACCTCATAAAGGCATAGTTTCTCACTCCCATTTAAAAGGGTAACATTGTTCAACTCATGAAATGTATAATGCAAACAATATTTAAACCATAAGATAATGAATGCGAAAAGATGTCATGAGTTTTTTTTAAAAATATTTTTCTCAACCATAAGACAAAAATTAATCAACTTTGTGGCTCGACTCTCTTTTTTTTAAAAATGTCCCCAGCGGAGTCGCCAAGCTGTCGAAATCGTTTTTTTGAAAAACAAAAATTTTAGGTTGTCGACTTTAAAAAATGAAAATTGGGAGTCGCCACCAATCTTTTAGTAAGGTGTGATTGGATCACCTAAAAAACGGCTTTGGTCTACGAGTTTTAGAAAAACGGATCCGGGAGTCAGTTACGTACGAGGAAGGATTAGCACCCTCGTAACGCCCAAAATTGGTACCTAGTTAATTAATTAGTTTCTTAAGGTTGAGAATTTGGAAAAACGTAATCCTTAGCAAAACTTAAAAGGCTACGTATTAAGACCCTTATTATTTCAAAGAAAGAAGATACCACACCCAATGCGTTAGGGCACAGCATTCTAATTTTCCCCAAAAAATGAATTGGGCCAAAATACTTGTACAATAAAACTTTAAAAGAACATCCACTTATCCAAGATTTAAGAAATCACACCCAATACGTTAGGGCACAATTCCTTTAAAATCCCAAACTCGGAATATTTCCTTTACCTTAAGAGAATCATCCACTTATCCAAGATTTAAGAAATCACACCCAATACGTTAGGGCACAATTCCTTTAAAATCCCAAACTCGGAATATTTCCTTTATGATTTTTTAAAAAATCTTCATTTCGAGAAATCAATGCGTCACATCCAATACGTTAGGACACAACGTGTTGAATTCCCAATAATGAGCTCTTATTTTGATTAAAAGAATATCCATTTTGAAAAAGTTTGATTTTAAAAATCGAGTAAAAAATGTAATGTTATGCTACATTAAATATATAATGCAATAATAAATACTACGATAGCGTAGAAATAATGCAAATATATGAACAAATAAATAAAATATTGGCCTACAAAATATCAAATAAATGGACAAGATAATAAAAAAAATATGTAAACCTAAATTAATAGACAAATAATTGAATTAAACAAAAAAATATACATGTACCCATGAAAATATATAAGTTTAAAATAATTAAAATAATATCAAAATTAATAAAACATGTGTCTAAAAATATACGAAAAATATTAGTTTTTTAAGGTATAAATACATACAAAAGAAACATATTTATATATATACATATAATAATAACAATAATTTCATAAAAAATTATTAGAAATACTGATTTTAAGAAAAATATGGAGAAAGGACTAAATTGGGTCGCAAGTAAAAAAATAGGGGTGAATCTGCAAATAAATAAAGTTTGGAGGACCAAATTGAGCGCGCGAATTACTTAGAGGGGCTGGAAGGGCAATTTTCCCTTCTCCTCTAAAACGGTGTCGTTGAAGAAGGGTTAAATTGAAATTAAAATAAATTAAAGAGCGAATTTTAAAAAAAATAAAGAAACCTAATTATAAAGATATTTCAAGGCGGAGGGGCTAAAAGAGCAATTTGCCCCTCCGCATAAAAACACGCGGATCCTAGGTCCGGGTCGGGTCGACGCACGGGTCTCCCCTCAAAACTGCGCCGTTTTCAATTGGCTATTTAAGCCAAAATTAAAACCAAATTTCATTTCAAAACCCATTTTTAAAAAAAACAAATCTTTCAAAAAAAAACCTCTCAGCCCTTCAGTTCTCCGACCATCGGTCGGTCATCGGATGGTCACCGGCCACCGCGCCGACCGTCGTTCTTCGGTGCCAGCACCACCGTCTGCGGTGGCCGAAAAAAGGGAAAAAATCCTCCTTTTAGCCTTCTCGACCCCTTTTGCCCAAATCTGGGCTTAAAACTTTCAAAATAAAGGCAGAGACGCCTCAAAAACTCGAGAAACCTTTCGGTTTCAGACCGTCTTTCCTCGGAGATGACTACCTCAGAGGCACACGGCGGTTTAGGCTCCAAACGCAGGTTGTTTCCTTCCTTCCCTTATCTATTTTATTCATATATAAATAAAATATATATGTAACAATAGAAAATAAATAGAAATTGCAAGTATCAACCTTTGCTTCGATTTTTGCTTTTGATATTGCGTAAGTAGTAGTTTGTATTTTTTATTTCGAAAAATTTGGATCCTGTTACAGTGTGTTTTTGGCTTTTTTATAGCCGAAATAGTAAATCAAAGAAAGAAAAAAATCTGGTCACATCTTTGATTCGCAAATACATGATTTTTCTTTCCATATGTTGTTGGTTTCCTTGCAGGTGAAGATCACGGGGATTCGGGGACGAGGCTTGGCTTGCGGCGCTGCCCTAGGGTTCTATCTACTCCTCACGCTTCAATTTGGGCTAGGGTCCGATTTGGGCCACTGTTTTGTTTGGATTTGGGCCATATAGGCCAATCTTTGTTTTTATTAATTGGGCCATGCGGGCCTGTCTATAATGCAGGTCTTTTAGACCCGGGCCAAAATAGGGTGTTACATCCCTTTTTTGGTAACTTCTTTTCCTAGAACACTTAGAAATATAGTCTAGAGAACCGCCTTGCTTCCTCAGAACCAATGTTGGCTTGATGGCTATCTCCAGCGGATTCTTAATGGTGGATACATATTTGAAATATCTTGAAGAAAAAAATTCCCTTTTCCCATATATATCCTCATGCAAGACGCCTTCACATATTCCTTTTGCCTTCGCGTCTTGGCTAGATTTCTTATCAGCACACTCACCAGCGTTCCCTTACGTGCCATAACCGTTATGATAGAATTTTCGTCACGCGAGTCATACATTGGTTTCCTCATACATGCCCTGATGGACATTCTTGTTTACTGTCTTGACGGACTCTATTTTTGCCATAAGACAAACCTGTCCTCCACTAGATCATGCCATGGCTAGCCGAGAACTTTTGACTCTGAAGACCATTTTCATGGTATTGCTCCGTAAAGCTGATCTACCATAATTCGTTGTGGAAAATTAAGGCTTTTCGGTGCTTAACGAGCTTATTTTCAAGTATTTTCATATGTTTTTATATCATTTTTTATTTTTAGTATCTTAAATTTAAGTTATGCTATGACCTAATGGGCCACGATGGGCCTAGGGATGATCTAACGACTCTATCTAGTGTGTAGGACACTATTTCTTTATGGTTTCCATTTGCAATCACAGTGATCTTTATGACTATTAAAGGAAACTCCGCTTCTGAGCACAAATTGATACCGAAACATATTTATTTTCTTATTTCCTTCTTTTATTTAATTTACTACTTTGTATGTTAAATATAAGTTTAGGGATTATTGCATTTAGATCCATGAGAAGCTAATTTCCTTAAGGAGATTAACGAATGGATGTGTAACTAATTAATTAATGAATTAGGGTTTAAATATGAGTTAGTTGGTTTAAGTTATGTGTGATTAAACCCTAGGAAGTGATGCCCTTAGAAAGTCATTTAGGATAAACGAGACAAAGGATAAAAATAATAATGTTATCTCAAATAATCAAACCAAAATTGCCAAGATGGGGTGAATTGACTTTTAAAAATTTGTGAAAGCTAGAGAGAAAGGATAAAAAAATTTGACACAAGAATTTAGAGTGGTTCGGCCCCAACTGCCTACTCCACTACCTTAGCTTTCCACTACTAATAATTTCTCCAAATTCACTAATTTCATAACCTTTAAGGACAAGGTTTAACCTTACAAACTCCCTTAAGTTTTCTACCCAAACCTTAAGATACAAACCCTCTCAAAGAGATACAAATAAGCAAACAAAGAAATAATCCTTACAAGATCAATGTGTTTGCAAATTAAGCTCAATTACAATGAAAAGATACTTAAGCAAATAGAATGGAAATAAAGCTCACAAGTGTATGAAAGAAAAGTATGGATGTCACACCCCAGTTCAAGTGAGTTCAAGGATAAGGCATATAATAGTGAAAGAATCTATGTTTGAGGGGTTATAATTCGCCTATTTGTTTCTTGCGACGTATACTTGTGGGTGCATAGTATACATCGAGTAATTTAGTGGAAATTTTATGTTAGATTATTTGATTAGTCAAAGGGGAAAGGCCTCAGTTAGACAAAAAGGAAAATTACAGTATGATTTATCACCAAATGTATAATACGCCTAATTTGTTTTGGTATTGTTCTTGTAAGGTTGTAAAGTGTTTGGCTAGGAATCAACTGAATTGACTGTCTTAATATTTGCTAAATAGGATTTTTAATTATGTTTCTTTTGGAGTCTGTAGGCCAATAAGAGAGACAAACTCTGAATTCAAGTGAAACTTGTTGAATGTCTATAAGGGAGATTGGATCAGATTTATATATGAGATAAGAGTTCTAAGAGGAGTTTTCTTTTAGATTCAAAATGCTACTCTTTGATTATTTTCTGGAACCGATTTCATTTATTCTTCCTTGCGCTGGAAACTTAAATTCTTGGTTTAATGAGTGGTTATCATGCCTTTGGATAAGTATTACAACTCTACATGTTAAATTCTAAAAAAAGTAAGTCTGGAAGGAATGTGTGAACAATAAGATGTAAGTATAAGGTTTGGCATGGGGGTTGTAAGTGCTTGAGATGATGGTAAGTTATATATGAATAAGTTTTTAATGGTTTTTCTATGTTCTGTAAGCAGTGGTTGTTATTGTTGGTTCGAAAGAGATGTCTGAGTCTAGAGTTTAGAACTACGGAACATGAGTTAAGGTGAGTCTTCATCTTGACTCTTTTATATGAACTGTTCAAATAAGAAATATTTTTATATACCTACATAAATAGAGTGAAGGTGAAGTTTACAGAAACTAGTAAGGTGTGAGTATGGTAAAGATGAGAGATGTGTTGTAATAAATTGTATAAAGTTCAGTTAATGTAATGGTGTTTTATAAGTAGGCAGGTAAGGTCTAGTATATGATATGTACAAACCAGTAAAGAGGTGATCATTTGGTTAAGTGAATGCTGAGCTGAAGCTTTATTGTGAAGCCTCTGGTATGGCAGTTTTACTGCTAACCAAACTGGAATATCACAATTTGAAAATGAGTGTAAGACCATGAGGTAAAGGCCTATGGTAGCTTGGTATGATTTGAAAACTTTCATAGTGCAACCTCCAGTAAGATGAAGACTGGATTGGTAGATCATGATACATGAATTTATGTAAGACCATGTAGTTAATACCCATGACACTATGAAATAATTGTATGCATGTTCATGGTGTAGCCATCGATAGTGTATATATCGAAATGGCAGATCACGATACATGAAACTCGGTATAAGTTCATAAGGTAAAAACTCATGGCACCTTCTATGAAGTCCGTCGGGACAGTAAACACGAGATATTGTATGATGCCTTTATGGTGTATTTTTTTTGACTCTTGATGCATGGGTTGTCCTGTGTGTCTAGTAAGCTGTGTATATTCGTCTTCATGATAAAATGTGAATCAATTATGTTAGTTTCGTAAAAAGTTTGGCTGAGATTAGGTATTGATATGCTCAGAGTTAGGAGCTGAGTAAGATTTGTGAAATAATAGAATAAGTTATTAGAAAGAACTGTATAGCTGTATGGTAATGAAGGTATCTGCATGATGATCTAACAATGTTAGATATGGTTATATTTGTAGTTATGAGTGACCTAAGAAATTGTCAATGTGAGATCATCTGTGTTATGAAATTATTGAAACAGAGTTACTTGGAATCAGTCATATCGGGGTTCTGTTTGTATTGTAATGATCTTTTCTGTAATCATATGAAGTTTGAGTTATGGGTATTCTGAGTGTCCATGGTTTTGAAAGTAATTAATGATGTGAATATCAACAGATTGATCTATGAAGTACATTATTATTATGGGTTATATGGTATCGAATCAGGGTATGATTTGCTTAATGGTTTTATGGTACTTGGATCTACACAAATATTCACCACATGTGTATGTGTCTACCTGTAAATAATGATAACGAACAACTATTCTAAGTTAAGAGTGAGTATTGGAAAATGGGTTGTATTAGTTAATAACAGAGAAATAATGTATATTTGAAGAGTATATAATTGACATATATGTATGTATTACCACTATAGTAGTATCCGCCAGATATAACTGGTTCAAGCAGATAGTTGATGCAAAGGCATTCTTTCAAGAATATCAAGTGTCCATCAAGGTAATAAGGCTTACTAAGTTCCCTTGATCTTACTCTATTCATTGTTGTTTCAGGTATTTGGCATAAGTTTGCGCCAGGAGGGATGATGCCAGGAGTATGCTAAGGTAGAGGAGTACATTGTTATTATGCATATAGTGGAAAGATGGCATAGTCTAGGATTGCGCCTTCTGTGTTTGTTTTAATAAACTACTATATTGTAAAGATTTGTATTAAGTCTGTTGTAACAAGTTATTTTATAATACTTCATTTGTTTTCAAATGATAAGCTCTTCAGTAAAGTGTTAAATAAAGTAATTTGAGAAATGAGAAGTTGTTAATTGTTTGATAAATTATTAATTAATGTGTTTAGTAACACCCGAGATCCAGATTCGATGAATCGGGTCTAGTTGAGGGTGTTACAATGGAAATATTTGGGACAAAGGTTGTTTGATTGATCTTTTTGCTTGAATATGCTTTCTTGTTCTTGTAGGACCTTTAGAAGCTGATATTTATTCATTCTAATTCAATTATAACCGTTGTGGTTGTTAAGAAAATAAATAGAGCCATTGGGGATGAAAATACCAGATCATTAAATTCACCTACAATAAAAAGTACCGATACTTTTTCTACGAGTATCGATGCTAGTAGCATTTGATGCTTGGTTTAGTGACTGTTAAAGTTAGTTTCCAACTATACTAAGAATGATTTATCGATACCTGATAAAAGGTACCGATATATTTTTAATGGGTATCAATACTTTTTTGTCATTGTTCGAAAGATCATAAAAATAGAATGCAGAAATGGTATCGATATAAAATACAGTATTGATAAAATTCAGTAGGTATTGATATATTTCTAAAAGTATCGATACTTATTGTTTTTGTTCAATTTTTTATTCAAGTTAGAGAGCAGTTTTGGTATCGATAAAAAAAAGGTATCGATAAAATCATATTGGTATCGATACATTTTGGAAAATATTAATACTTTTTGTAGGGAGCAGTTTTTCAATTGATTTAAGATTGTTTCAATCAAGTTCAAGAGTTTAAAATTGTTTTTGAACTTTGTCCAAAATATTCTAAGTGCTCAAAACATTTTCTAAGATGTTTAGAAGTCTTGAAATAATTTTTATGCTTTGAACTTTATTAACTCTTTGTTCTAAAAACAATTTTTTATTTTAAAACATTTTTGCTATATCAAAATAATTTATCAAATAAAGCTAATTTAACATATAAGTTTACCGAGAAAATTATAATTTATCTTGGTCAATAAAGTGAGGCTGAGAGGTAAGCGTGTATTGGTCAATTAGTAATTAGTTAGAAGCTGAAAGGTACTAACTGGTTAATTAATAGATAACTCGATAAAACTCGAGCTCTAAAGTGAATTAGGAGTATTGAAGTGAGTGAATCCCTTGCTTGTTTTATTGGATTCAATTTTGATTGTTAATTGGACATTTTAGTTTTAGATAATTTTATGTTAGTTTAATTTATTGATTTTAATTTGATTTTTTGTAATATAATTTTAAATTACTACTATTAAGCCATGTTAGTGTAGGAAAGTTAATGTAAGTTTAATTCAACCTCCCTTGGGTACAATCCTCGAAATGATTCCCAGAGTGTTTCGTTGTAACACTTTACTATATTACAATTTGACACGTATACTTGTGGACACTACTGTTTAATTAGATATTTATTTGTTGCAGTATTTTTGGTCCAGACGTTCGTACGTCTGGCGCCGGTCAAGATTCAGTAGATCATTTCCATGATGCCGCTCCGTAGAGCCAGTAGATCATTTTCATGATGCCACTCCGTAGAGCCAGTAGATCATTTCCATGATGCCGCTCCATAGAGCCAGTAGATCATTTTTATGATGCAGCTCCGTAGAACCAGTAGATCATTTCCAACCAAACTTCCTTAAATCCTCCTAGTTAACTCCAACATGTTCACCTACAAGGTTGGGACATTATCATATTTCGCAACTCCATTTCAAATTTACTTCATTCGTTCTTTCATCGTGCCAATTTTCCTATCTTCAACTAACCTGCCAAAATAATTCCCTATTTACTCCTCATTTTATAATCAGGCATGTCACGCACATTATTACAACCAATACTAGTTATTCATACTATATCATAGAATACTTCACATACCAATACATCGATACACAACCCTATCATGCAATCAAAGAAAATACTTGGAAACGTTCATGTAATTGTACAGGTTTATGTATGCATATTTGTAACCTCCCAAACCCGGGCTAGATGTTATGGCTAGATTGAGAAGGCTACATTAGCCACTGAAATGGCGAAGCTAACTTAGGTTACTTTTGAAGACTTTAAATAAACTCATTTTAGAGAAAATCGTAGTTGTACTTTAAGTTAGCTTAAAAGCATTCATTCATTAGGTCGTGTATGCTTAGGATTCATTTTATTGTTGACAGTGTTGTTTTAGAAAAACCGTTTGCTTGTCGCTCTTCTTTAAAAAAACCTCGAAGTTAAACTAATGCAGCAGAAAAACCATTTTTCAAGTCATTTTGGAAAATTAGTTGCCTTATAGATTTGTTTTTTCAAAAATAGTTCCTTTGCAATGCAGCGGAAATTAGGGAACAATATCAAATTTTACTTAAGCTCGATATCATGCATTATCTGGTTATTATGCTTAAGTAATCCATGCATGCAAGAATCCCCAAAAGAAAAGTTACCAAGCCACAGACCAGAAATAATTAAAAATTACAAACCAAAACCAATAAAAACTTAATAATACTTATTAAGAAAAAATAATCCGAGGTCCAAGGTGATTCTCTGAATGCCGAGTCTGGTCCTAATTTCAAGGTTTACCTGAAAATTTAAACACTATTGGGGCCGAGCTTATGAAAAGCTCAGTGTTAGTCGAACAATTATTTGAACAAACATAAATATCAAATATAGTGAAACAGATTAGCTTTAACAGAAGAAAACAGAACCATCATAGGAATTTCATATCATTAGATAGCCATTATCAAATTGATGTCAAATGGTGTATGAGCATAGGTCATCATTGATTCGAGTGACAATCATTAATTTTGATACCATTCAATACAACAAAATACAATACGTAGCATAAATCAATAACATTCGAATATGGCGTGCACATGATGCAATGCAAAAAGGTTCCTACCCATACCATCCGCTTCACACCATGAGTTCTCCATAACCTGTCATTCGAACTCCAAAACATTATGGGCTTAAGCCCATTGTGGTTAAAACCATTGATAACAATATGTAGAAAATTTTGCCAATAAGAATGCAAACAAGCTGAGAGTAAAAATGCGATAAATCGCCAATCCCCTCGGTACTCCAGGTGCAATGCACTGACTACGAATAATGCGGACTTAATATGCCGCCGATACTCCACGGAACTCCTCTATCAACCACAAAATCCCAACCCAATGCATATGCAATATGTCACACGATCTCATACATAAGCATATCTCAATACTTTTCATATTCATTTGACATGCTCACCGTGCCCTCAATAATCACATACTTTCAGTAAATGGAAGCAGTGTTCCAATCTTTCAAATTACCATTGTGTTGGTATCAATCAATATCGTTCAATTTTACATACTTTATGGATTTTCATTGTGCATAAATAGTACCCTTTTCAGAACACAATATAACAAATATCTCATGCGTTTAAATCATACATAAGCTTAAAATCTCAACACATTATATCATTCAGTCAAACATTCTCATATCTCATAACTCAAATATGCAATTACAAACTCAATCAAACATTCATACTACCAAACTTTCCAACATGTCAATCTTTTAAGGCTCAAAACATACCTGGTTCGGCCACTCACAAAATCAATAATTTGGCTATTAAGCCAATCCAATCAACAAGCTAATTTATCAAATATAATATGATATTTAACATTTTCAAACAATTTTATGAGTTTAGGACCCACACCTTATTTTTCTCTCCTTGTAGCACACTAGCGAATCTTCTAATTTTCTTTAATAATTCTTTAAAAAAACCTAAACCAAAATTCAGTATAAATTCAATCAATTTAGCATTAAACCAGACCCCAAACACCCACTTATTATTTCAAACCAATCGTTGAAATTATAACTATCTTATGAATTAGTTAGATTCCTTACACTGTATCAATGCGAACTATACATACAATCGTTCTTCGCCTTTACGGATGATTTAGGGCATTTGTGTCAACTCCTGATTCAATAATATACTGGAAAATCAGTAGCTAATTAATGATTAATTTTTTTTTCATTTAATCAATTCATAATCTTTACCCAACAATTACGTCGAAATAACAAACTAGTTATCCTTAATTGTACTTAGGCTTCATGATTTACGAGTTTCGAATGACCAATCGATCAAGAACATTTTTCCCTAATTGACATGGGTTTAAAAGCTAATTATGAAGGTTCAAAAACTCAAATTAAGTCTGAAATTAATTGGGAAAGATTCAAGAAACAAAACAACCCCCTTTCTTGCACATAGGCACACGCACCACCACCCATGGTGGCCAAAATTGGGGTTGAATTTTAAAATGGTTTGAGATCTCATTAAAATTTGGAAAAATACCTTTGAAATTATTTAAAATCCTCCAAATTCTAAATCTGGAAATTTTTATTTTTAATTGACAAGATTAATTAAGAAATTGAAGAGGAAAGATATCTTACCCAAACTAGTTGAGAGAAACGGTAATGACACTTTCTTGGCAATGTTTGGGATCGATCTTGGGTTAAAACTTTTAGATTTGGGGCTGATTTAGATGAGGATAAATTGCATCAATATAATAAAGAAGATGGTGCACAATCTTGACTTGAAAACAAAAAGAAAGAGATTGTAAAATAGGAGGTGTAGGCGACGACATTAATGGAGGAAAGGGAAAAAATAAAAAAAAAATCAAAAAGATGGAGAGGAGGAGATGAACGACTAGGGAAATAAGGAGGAGGATTAAAGGCTGATTATTTCTAAAAAATTAACATTTATACCTAGGGTTACAAAGCTTGGTTGGCACACACATTAAAAACAAGAGATTTTTGCCAAAAATTAAATTATTTCGCAAGGGAAAGTATTCGAACTTGGGACCTCATTTAATTTCCATAACTTCTCATATTTCTTTTAACCATTAGGATTTTTCCTCATTCTTGAAATAATTTTACAATATTTATTTTAAAAGCAAGGCATGTCACATACTAGGGTTTAAGGCAAAATTTGCAAAATAATAAAAATGGTGAGAGAGAAAGGATTTGAACTTTGATTTCAAGGAACGTTTCACTAACACTTAACCAACAAACCAATACCTCATTTATTTCCTAAAAATGCATAGATAATCTCAAAATTTAAGGCATGACCACTCTCTCTCGATTCCCAAATCCGATTCTACTAACCCCCTATTTTTGGTATGTTACGATATCTTTCTCAGTTAACCACAATCATATACAGTCATAGGACTCAAACTGAACACAGAGTAGAACATACAAGCAGTACAACAACCAGAATAGCACCCAAAATAGTGGAGTACAGAAACTCACATGTTGTCCTTCCTCCCTGCTAGCTTAGCTTTTCCAACCAACAAAGCCTCCTTCATCCAGGCAGCTAAGCATGACCACCAACATACTGATTAAACCAAAAACATTTGCTTTAAAACCCAGTAACACGCAAAAGCTTTTCAAAGATTTTAGAAATCCTTACTTCTTTTTTTTCTCAAATCCACGAATAGAGAAAGATTGAGAAGCTTACCAAGTTACTGGATTTTCTACTTTCCAAACTCAAATCTCATGATCACTACCCCATGCAGAGCTTTCCTCAACTTTCACTTCTTGGGAGCAACTAAAGAAAATGATGCAGAAAAGATGAAAATGAAATAGGAATGAGAAATTTATGCCTGTAGAATAATCATTCTCACATATATATATATATATATATAACTTTTCACGCACAATCACCAAAGCTCCAAATAAACCATCCATTGATAATCATTTTGTTTCCTGCTAAGGAACCAGTCGGTTCCAACTTAACTGAACCAGAGTTGAGACCCAATTATTTACCATTCAACCACTAAAATTTTTAGATTTTTCAGTAGAGTCTGCCAAACCTACTATCTCTTTCAATTAACTCTTAAATCTTTCTTAATTTCCAGACCTTAATGAAAATCGGGTGTGACATACACATTATCACTATCCTTGCCCAACTTAGGATGTACTATCGTTCCTTCAATAACTCTTTTTGACCTCTAGTTGATCACCTTAGCTTGATTCTTCCCATCTCTCCTTAAATTGTTCTCGGTATTGCTTGGAATACTAGTGAGAGGTTTAGGTTGAAGCATTTGGCACAATTTTGAGATTTGATATTTTTAGGGATGCCTTAAAGAAATACTATCTTTTTCTAATTTGCTTATTCACATCACCATAGGTGGTTCAACCTTTACAATTTGGTTTCTATAACATTTTTATAGTTTTTTCTATAACTTTTTAATAATTTTTATAATTTTCAAAAATCTCTTAAGTGATTGTAAAATAATTTAAGTAAGCCATCCACGTTAGTATTTTTCTACGTTAAATGTCATGTCATCACTTAATAGCCCATTAAGGTTTCAATGAAAAACTATATTTTAATGGCTTAAGCAATTGCTAACTTTTAATTAAGGGCTCAATTGCTTGTAGTTTAAAATTTACACATTCTATCATTTGATACTAATTCTAAAAAAATCAATAAATTTAACCTCCATCAATCACGCACTATATCAATTTATTCATGATTAAAAAAATTCAAAATAAAATACATAATTTTTTAAATTATTTAACATTTTTCAAAAATTATAAAAATAAAAAAGATCCATAAAAATTATAAAACCTTCCCTTTTGTAAATGCTTCGTCCGAAAAGAAAAATTGAAAAAAAAAAAAAAACAAAAAGAACACTTCATGAACAAAACTTAGAAAATAAAAAGCTTTTAAAATTATCAAAAAAAAATTGGTTGAATATGTAAAAAGCTTCAATTTTTTATTTATCATATCTTTTCTTTAAAATTCCTTAGATGTCAATTCATCATCTTTTGGTTTCAATTTAGAGTCTGACAATCCTTTTCTTCTTTTGTTTCCTTTTTCCTTTGCTTTCTCTCATACTCTTTCTTTTACCTCCCACAAGGGTAAAGTAAAAGTGGCCATTTGAAAAGCATTATTATTTGATGTCCAACAGACACATACAGTTGAGTCCGCAACACACATTCAAACAAAACCCAATCTTCCAAGACACTATCATCCTTTTTTGTTCAACAAGACACTATCACCGGTCACCACTTTGGTTCAACTCCCTATACATACTTTCATACATGTATATTATTCTTGTTTACCCGCCTTTCCTACTTAATTAGAGTTTAGCATTGTTTTTTAAAACTATTTTTGGGTAATTTTTTTCAGTAAATGTTAAATTTTTTATTTTAGTTTTGGTTTAAAAAAGTGGTTTTATATTATTCCAAAAATATTTTTGAAAAATTTAAAAACATTTTATTTAACAATACTTTTATCTCTAAAATATTTTTTATCTCAAACGTATGCCTTAAGAGTAATGCTAAATCGACCATTAATCACGTTGATGGTATTTTCTTTATTTTATTCTTTTATAAGAAATTGGTCTTAAAAGTTGAAAGAATTATTTCCTTATATGAACTTTTGGATATTAAATAGTTTCCTTAATATACTTTATATTTATTTAAGTTTGCTTTTAATATTAATTTAATATTGGAGTTTAGTTTTAGTGTTTAATTATTTAGAAAAAATATTTCCAATAAATGTTTGACACATATATTCTGAAAAGAAAATATATGTACTTAATTGAGATAAAAAATAAAATTTAAATATCAAACTAAATATTGAAATTAAATTTAACTACTTAAATAAAATAAAAAGAAACACAAACAACAAATTTTAAAAACTCATATACTAAAATGAGTCTTAAACTAAACTCAAGTACCAAATTGAAATAAAAAATACTCAAAATTTAAATCAAATTTTGAAACAACACTCAAATACTAAATAATATATGTCACTAAAATGTTTGAAGTAGAGAACATCCAAACAAAATATGCACGTTGATTGAAAATTTACGGTATGTTTGGTTGGGGGGAATCGGTATGCATTCCCCCTATTCCCCGGGCCCACCACCAAACGGGCGTTTGGTTGGGTGTAATGTTATTACACCCCAATTCCCTTCCGCCCCTATTACCCATATTGGCTGTAATAGCCATTCTGATGTTTAAGCGCCGATTAGGGATTCCCCCCCAATTTCAAATTTTCTTTTTTTTTTTCTGCCCTCATCCTCTCCGACGTTTCCCTTCCATATTGTAAGGTAATTTTTTTCCCTTCCATCGATTTCTACTTTTTCTTCTTGTACGCTTCTTTTCTTCTCACGTTTCTTTTCTTTTCTCCATTTTATCAACAACGAAAAATGCTCGCACTCTTTCCCTGTTTTTCTTTTCTTTTCTTTTCTATAAAATTGATTTTGATTTTATTTTGCTTTTGCTTTTGCTTTTGCTCAAATCTGGAATATTTGTTTTTGTTCTCCTAATTTTGATTCGTTTCTAGCGTTTTCCATTCGGCTTTTCTTTGTATTGCACGTTCCATTGAACAGATGAAATTTTTTTCAATGTGGTTCTATTATTTGTTTATTCTATTGCATGTTTGTCTGATTCTATTGTTTTCTGAATGGCTTGTGATTTCGACTATTGTTGTTCTGGGTCGAGAATTATACCTATATGTGCATTGATCTGCAATGCTGGATTGTATAAAACCTTGCTGGCTTTCAAGGATCTAGTCCTGCAAACCAGGCCTGTTAATTTAAAATTTGTTTGCACAAAAGATGAAGCCTTTTACTTTTTTTGTTCTGTATTTTTTGGGTTTTAATGTATTTGGTCTTTACCTTGTTTTTCTTTGCTATGAGAGTGAGTGAGTGTTTGTTGGTCAATCTGCAGAATGTGATTTTAATATAGGGGAAATACAGTGAATGTGCTCATCTTTGTCTTTCAAGTCTGAAACTAAAACAACACTCTCACGCTTTGAAGATAACATGATTAGTGTGTTTTTCCTCCGTGAAATTTCCAATTTTTTTATATGGCAAGAGATAAAACAGAGAAAAGAAGCCAATTTTTTGTAGAGGGAGATAGTGAGATATCTTGGGAATTTGAGCTGCTTTACATCTTTTGAGAGCCATGCTTGTCTCTTGAGAGTTGAAAAGTTTTTCTCTTTCTTGAGTTCTGAGTCTCCCTTCTCTTTTTCTTCTCTTCTTCTTGTGATATGAAAATTTTATTTCTTTGGTCCATTTCTTCGTGCTAGCTTGTAATTATTTTTCCAACTTTTTGGTTCTTTATCACGCAAAGCAATGCTATGGTGATACATAAAACTTTATGCTGAGAAATGTTAACTATGTTTTATAGTTTGATTTCCACTAGGATAAACGGGCGAGCATTCCAGTCCTGTTTAACAACGACATTGCATGTAAGAAGGTCTTTCCTTTTCTCGTCCAAACTATAAAACACGGTAAGTTGTAATTCATATTATTATCTCATTTTATTTTTATTTTTTTGAAATTGAGATACCACACAAGAAGGTTGGATTCAATAGTATAAAATGAAATAAAAAAAAAGTGTAACTTTGTATGCCCTGTATTGGATTCTGACTTTTTGTGTATGATTCATATATGCATGCACCAGGAATCTAAATTAACCAAAAAAGTTGCAAATAATATATTAAAACTATTAAATAAAGAAGGTCATGTGTTATAATGTTCATGTTTTGGTTTCTGTTAAGTTCATGTTTTGGTTTATGTGTTATAATGTTCATGTTTCTGTTAAGTTCATGTTTTGGTTTATGTTTTGGTTCATGTTTTGGTTCATGTTTTGGTTTCTGTTAAGTTCATGTTTAGGTTTATGTGTTATAATGTTCATGTTTCTGTTAAGTTCATGTTTTGGTTTATGTTTTGGTTCATGTTTTGGTTTCTGTTAAGTTGATTTTTTTCTGTATTAAGTTGATGTTTTCCGTTTCTGTTTATGGATTATCTCTATTGTTTTGGTTCATGTTTTGGTTCATGTTTTGGTTTCTGTTAAGTTGATGTTTTTCTATATTAAGTTGATGTTTTCCCATACCCTTGTTCGAATGTATGGCAAACATGGACAATTCACACACACAAAAAAGATATGAGTTAGAGCAACATAGGTATAAGATATTGTGAGGGATTGTTAATCATACACATTTGTATTGAACAAGTTAATCTGCTTATCCCTTGTTTGTGAAGAAATTCAATAGGGTATCTTGATTTGTGAATGAATATGACAATTTAGTTATGAGTTGTGGTTTAGGGTGCCTACTGAATCTGCTCACCTTGTTCTTTTTTTATATCATGAATCTACTCACCTTGTGCCTAATATATGCTACTTGCCCTGTGTTTTATTTATTCACCATGAGCTATATTGTTCTCTTTATAATGTTAAATATGTATGTGCAAAACAGTAGTAAACTGTTTGATAAGCATTATTGGGGAATCAAACTTTTAGCAGATGATTAATTGGCATTGATCAAGTTTTAAGAGTTGATTTCTACTGAGAACATGCGCAACTAGTGTTTCGACTAGTTTGTTTGTTTCATTTCTTGTTTGATTATTTGTTTAGTTGACTAAGGTGGTTGTAATAGTTAGTGCAAATCAGTTTTGAGTGACTATTGTAATAGTTAGTGCAAAACAGTTTATTTTTATTATTTTTAATTCTAACTATTATTTTTCAATTATTATTCAAGTTTTAATTTTATTGTTATGGATTGGTTTTATGCAATTTTTTTTTCAATTTACTAAATAATGCATTTGTTTATTTTTGTAATTCAAGTAAAGTTTCGATATTTTTTATTTTTAATATTCCAATTTATTAAATAATGCATCTGTTAAAGTAAAAATAATTAAATGCATAAAAATAATTAAATTATATATTTACAAATTAATTAAATTAAATTTATTTTATTTATTTTTAATATTTTTTATTTTTAATATTCCAATTTATTAAATAATGCATCTGTTGAAATAAAAATAATTAAATTCATAAAACTAATTAAATTATATATTTACAAATTAATTAAATTAAATTAATTTTTTTTATTTTTAATATTTTATTTTTAATATTCCATTTTATTAAATAATGCATTTGTTAAAATAAAAATAATTAAATGCATAAAACTAATTAAATTATGTATTAACAAATTAATTAAATTAAATTATATATTTTATTTTTAATATATTTTATTTTTAATATTCCAATTTATTAAAATAAAAATAATTTAATTATATATTTAATTATTAAATACCGTTTAATAATTATAAAGTCTTTAATTGTTTTAATTAACAAAAGCTTCTACATAATTAATTGTAATGAATATTAAATGCTAGTGACAACAAAATTTCAAATAAATCTCAAAATTACATTAAATTTTAATTTGATGTAGAATGTGATTTAAAAATTTTATTTTGGTGCAATTGTATAAATATAAATTTAATTTTAATTCAATATATAGATGAAATTTTAATTTTAGCTTAATTATACATATACCTACGAAGCATCAACATAATAACATGATCAAATATTTTGAAGACGAAGAATTTATGCAAATTGCTTCCTCACTATTTTCAAAATTTGTTCACCTCACAAGGATAGTCTACTTCTACATAAGGTTTTGGTTAATAGACTAAGGCATGCTATCTGTGATTGTATTATCGAGGCCTAAAGTGCTTTTAGTTCATGACAAATAATTTGATAAAGAAATGATTTTCAAGTTGCAAAGATAATTTTAATTTCTATTTTTTGCTTCGTAAAGATTCTAAATTTGTATTGTTCATTTTTCTTTGATAGTGTGTTATTGCTTCCTATTGAAGCGGCTTGTTTGAATGCTTCCTCCACCCATAGTTGAGCGTCTTGTATTCACACAATCACTGTAAGTTCTTTGGCAATTAAATTATTTAATTTTACTTTATTGTTATTAAAATTATGATTGGAGAAATGTGACCCTTTTACTACGATTTGACAATATGGAACACATTAATATCTTGCAGTAATGGCTCGTCTGCCTTTTACTACGATTTGACAATATGGTTGCAAATCTGTAGAATTGCGAGTTGGTTCTTACTTACATTGGGTGCCAGCCATAGCCTACATACTTATAGACCAAGGATTAGGTCCTATATTTTAGATTTTTATGTAAAACGGGATTATGTGAAAAGGCTTATATATGCTAGTGACGAGACCTGTATTGAACAAGTTAGGATGAATAGATTTGCCTTTTTTAAACTATGTGAGATGTTACAAACGCTAGGGGGATTGAAGTCGACAAGGAACATGCTTGTTGATGAGCAAGTGGCAATGTTTTTACATATCATTTCCCATCACCTTAAAAATCGAGTTATCAAGCATCACTTTAATAGGTCCAGGGAAACTGTTAGCAGATCATTTCATAGTGTTTTAAATGCTATCATACGCTTACAAGATGTGTTATTTAAAAAGGCAGAGCCAATTACAGCTAATTCTTCAGACACAAGGTGGAAATGGTTTAAGGTATTGGACTGAGTTTTATATATAGCTTGTACATAATTTAGTTTATTTAGATTTAAATTTAGTATCCTAACTCAATGTTTTATAACATGTGATATAGAATTGCTTAGGTGCTCTTGATGGAACCCACATCAAGAGTAGGGTTCCAACAGTTGATAACCTAGATATCGAACGCGAAAAGGTGACATAGCAACAAATATGCTAGGTGTTTGTACACTTGATATGCAATTTGTTTATGTTATTCCTGGTTAGGAAGGTTCTGTTGCTGATGGACGGGTTCTTCGAGATGCCATTAGTAGGAGACATGGACTAAAAGTTCCTCATGGTAAAGTGGATAGTTAGAGGACTTTGAATTATTCATTAAGATCAAACTTTTTTTGGGGAATTAATCATTTTAAAAAAAGTAAGTTACTAAAAAGGGAATTAATATTGAATCGAGGATTAGGTTACTAAAAAGGGATTGGTCAATCGTGTATGACATGCTTAATGGCCAAAACAATAGCGGTTTTGGTTGGGATGAGCATAGGCAGCTCGTTGTTGCTGAAGATGCGGTTTGGAACTCTTATTTAAATGTAAGAATTATTTCAAGTCTTTATTATCTTATTTTTACCAAACTTATAACTAATATGATTTCCTCATTTTTATAGAGTCATAAAGAAGCCGGTCAATTCAGACATCGTAGTTTCCCTTACTACGACCAACTTACTGCCATATACTCAAGAGATCGAGCGATTGGAAAAGATGCTCAAACAGCCGCTGATGTTATTGAAGAAATAAATGTTCAAGATGTACCTACTACAGATATTAATGAAGAAAAGAACGAATTCTATGACTGCGAAGCTGATATCTCTTTGGATGACATGGATGTTTCTGCTACGGAACCGCAACCAGATAGAAACCAAGTGGGTTCCACATCTTCAAAGAAGAAAAAAAAAGAATTCTGATGCAAGTGATCATCTTTCTTCTTCATTTCATGATGCTGCCACTTTATTGGCGGAAAACATGCGGACCATTGGCGAACAAATCAGTAGAAGTATTGCCTCCGATGTGGTAGTTCAACAAAAGTCAGAAGAATTTCAGATCATCCAAGAAAAAGCAACAAATTTATATCCAACCTTGTGAGAAAAAGAAGGTTTAACTGTGGATGAGCGCTATCGAGCATTGAGCAAAATTCCAGATCATCCAACTCAAATGCTCGTTTTCTTTAGTTTACCTTCTGATGTGCGGTTGGAATGGGTCAAAAGATTTCTTGCTGACCATTAAAAATCATGGTTCTGTTGATGATATTTTCGTAACTTTTTCTGTTTGTAATATTTGGGATGGTATGTCATTACAATATTCTAACTTTTTGATGTTGTAAAATTGTATAACATATGGATTATGACATAGAATTTCATGAATTTCATGTAACCTTTTGTTAATATATGAATATTATGTTTATGCAAAATATAATTCTCAAGTTATTTATTACTTCTAATTTTTTTATTGTAGAATAATTAAATTATTTGTTTCACTAATGATATTTTTGCACATTAAATATGTATTGCAGTTTAAAAATAATAAAATAGATTATAAATTATATTTTATATTATTATATATTATGATTTTAGTAAATTCATATAAGAATATTTAATATTAAAAATTTTATTCAATTATATTTAATAATAATTATTTTAAATTATATTTTATAGTATTATATATTATGATTTTAGTAAATTCATATAAGAATATTTAATATTAAGAATTTTATTCAATTATATATTTTTATTAAATTATATTTAAAAATAATTAATTTAAAATATATTTTATAGTATTATTATTATGATTTTAGTAAATTCTAAGAATATTTAATATTAAGAATTTTATTAAATTATATATTTTTACTAAATTATATTTTTAATAATAATTATTTTAAATTATATTTTATAGTGTTATATATTATGATTTTAGTAAATTCATTTAAGAATATTTAATATTAAGAATTTTATTAAATTATATATTTTTATTAAATTATATTTAAAAATAATTAATTTAAATTATATTTTATAGTATTATATATTATGATTTTAGTAAATTCTAAGAATATTTAATATTAAGAATTTTATTAAATTATATATTTTTACTAAATTATATTTTTAATAATAATTATTTTAAATTATATTTTATAGTATTATATATTATGATTTAGTAAATTCATTTAAGAATATTTAGTATTAAGAATTTTATTAAATTATATATTTTTATTAAATTATATTTAATAGTAATTATTTTAAATTATATTTTATAGTATTATATATTATGATTTTATTAAATTCATATAAGAATATTTAATATTAAGAATTTTATTAAATTATATTTTTTATTCAATTATATTTAATAACAATTATGTTAAATTATATTTTATAGTATTATATATTATGATTTTACAAAATTCATATAAGAATATTTAATATTAAGAATTTTATTAAATTATATTTTTTATTCAATTATATTTAATAACAATTATGTTAAATTATATTTTATAGTATTATATATTATGATTTTAGAAAATTCATATAAGAATATTTAATATTAAGAATTTTATTAAATTATATTTAATAATAATTATGTTAAAATATGATTAAATTATTTATTATTTATATTAATAATCTTATTAAAATTTAATAACAATAACAATAATCATCTACCTAAAAAAAATTCTGCTAAGGGTATTCTAGTCATTTTAGTTTTTTTCCTTATACTATTACAACATCATTTCATTCAACCAAACACAAGAATACTATTACACCTCTATTCCATTACAGCTAACCAAACGTACTCTTAGCGTTTAAATGCTGATTTTGAAAACTTGAAGATTTCATTCTAAAAACATTCCATCGCATGAAATAAAAAGGACAAATATATATTTACAACATATGTGATGCAAAGCAACTTCCATATATATTTTCATCCCCAAAATCAGTGAAATTCTAAAAAAGATGTATATCATAACTAAAGAGCTAGAAATTTTGGTATTAATATAATATTAAAAAATTACTATAATATTAAAAATTTAGTATATGTTTTTTTGGACATATAGTAGAACCTCTCCTAAAATCGTTATATTTGATAAGTATTCAATGAAATTATCTGACAATGGTTTTGGAATCATTGCATTTTTAATAATAATAATAAACAATTTATAGAACCAAAAAAAAAAAACCACCATTATATATGGTTAATTATAGTCAATGTTACATATTTAAAATATGATTAAAACTTAATTTCTCTAAATATTATATTTATTGTATATTATTTATATTGATGGATCCACTTACACCGGTATAAAATTTAATTGATTTTACATCTTTTTATAATTTTTATATGATATATGTTTTAATAACCTAATTGTTAAATTTATCAATATATTTGCATGCATATAAATTTTTGAATTGATAAGATATATTTATCATATTGATTTAAAAGATTGTTTATATTAATAAATATTTAATGGTTGACTTTTTTTTACATAAAATGAATAGTTAAAAAAATTATTTATGTCAAACTTGACATAAATAAACTAAATGAATAAAGTATGAAATATGAAAAATTAAATTGTTATAATCATATAAAATATTATAAAAGAATGAAGTTTTACATTAATATAAGTATGTCCCTATTCATTTATATTTTATATTTAAAATAATGTACAAAATTCAAAAAGTAAACTTAGTAGTTTGAATGTATATATCATAATCTTCTTGTTTTGATTCTAATAGATATAGTTTGTTTTACAATTTTGTTTTAGTAATACAAAGAAGTACAACTAATTTGAAATAATATGAACAATATATAAATAAGCACACAGTGATAATCTTTCCATAAACAAACACGATGACAATTAGATTGCTATACAAAATTGAATTAAAAAAAACCTACCATTGTAAAAAATTATTATATTCTAACACGTAAATAAAATTATTTATTATTTTTGAAAAAAATATATTTATACTAGTGTAAAATTTAAGTGATTTTATATTATTTTGTAATGTTTTATAGGATTAGTAATTTAATAATCTAATGGTCACATTTCATACTTCATAAATTTGGATTATGCATATTAAGTTTAACATAAATTAAAAAATTTTAACGTCAAAAACTTTCGACCATTAAATATATATTAATGTAAACAATATTTTAGATAGATATGATGAAGATATGATAGATTAAAAAATTTACATACATAACAAGTACAAATATATTGATAAATTCAACGACTGAATTATTAAACTATTAATCATACAAAAAGTTACAAGTTTTATACTTGGTGTAAGTGTCATGGGCCACAGTTCAAAGCTCGTGACCATCGCACCAAATGCGTCCAATGGAGGTCCATTGCTCAGATGGGGATCATTTGGCCCACCGGAACTGGCCCGATTCAAAGAACTATTGGAGAAGCCTATCAGATTGAAGCCTGGTTGGTCCGATAATGAAGACATGGCAACTTAGGCTAATATGGTAACTAATCTTAGAAGATAGAGGGAATCATGTCTTGTAAAGATTAGATTAGATTTGATATGGCATATCTTGTAAATCCCTAAAATAAAGGGATATGGTTAATCTCGTCCATCGATGTAAATGTATCTTGACCGTCGGTTTTGGGGGAGCTCAACTATAAATATAGAGCCTCCCCCTTAGTTGTACCCACTCCAGTTATTATTTCATTACTCTTTGTGAATAAGAGAATTGAGAGCATTTACTCAAACACTTTGCGTGCGCTCTTTCTGTTGTTCTTTGTTGTTCTTCTTTTGGCATAAATCGCTTCCGCTCTTCAATTTGGTGCCTTTGAGGAGTTCTTAAGGAATCCTCACTTGAGTTAAGACTAACTTAGGCGAGTTTGGACGAACGGATCGTCTAAGGCCATACGGATTGCGAGACGAAAGGTCTAACCCCGTAACATAAGTAGATCCCTCTTCATTATTATTTTTTTATCTATATACATTATTATAAAGCACTAATCGAATTGATGTCGGTAATTAACTTAACATCAATTAAATTAATAAACTTTTATTGTATGTGTTGTAATTACTATCATGTTTAAAATGTGAAATTCACATGTGATCTATAATCTAATAACTTTGATTGCACGTTTTGAGGTGAAAAGCATGCATAACATATGTACATTTATTATATGTTAGTACTTGCATGAGCATTAGGGTGGGAATATTGTTATGACGGAGGATATTTTGGTAGTTTAATTATCTGTTGTATTTGGTGGTTTGAACCACATATTTTTGTTCTGGTGGCTTGACCACATATATCTGAATTTGGCGGTTTACGGCATATTATTATCTAACAGCTTGACTGCACTATTTCTGAAAAGTGACATACACTCACTTATTGGTGTATGGGGTTGGATGGGTATTTGATACCGTAACTGGAGTGTAAAGATATGCAGAGATGGTGTGTAGTGGTTGGGGGTAGGATTTGATTCTGTATGTGATATTGCATATGATTCTGTATTTGAGATTATATTTGAATCTGTATCTGAATTGCATTTGAAAACGTATTTGTTAATGTATGTGTAACTGATCTGTTGCTTGGGATGTGTTACACACTAAGCTTGTAAGCTCACTCTTTGTTTGTTTTCCTCTTAGGTAACCAACAAATTTAGGACGGGTTAGCGTAGCAGGAGCTCAGGTTAAATTTTTGTTTTATAATTTGATCAAGTTAAAGTGTTATTTCGAATTGGACTATTTTGGACTCTTTGGGGACTATTAGTTGTTTTGGATTTTGTATAACTTAAAAAATTATACTCCAAAACTAAGTGATATTATAAGTTCTTTTTTGCAATTAAAAGGTATTAACTTAAAAAGGTGTTTTTCACTAAAAACTAGAAAATATCATTATCAAGTTGTTTTCTATGTTACGTTTCTAATTTTAATTTATAGTTATGTAATTCCTTATGATTCGACCATAATGTCTAGATTGTGTTTTGAGTATTACATTTGGTGATATCAGAGCCAGGTTCAAAACTTGGGCTGTGATTATTGGGTTCAAAATTTCTTATGAAAAAGTGTTTCAAACAAATTGTATTTTTTATTAATTCTGATAAATGAGTTTATGAAAATTCTCGAGTCTCTGTCACCGATCCTATAAACACTTTTGCTTTAGCTCTACTTGATAATCTAGTAAACACTGTAGTGCTAGAATTACTCTACTTTAGCTAAAGATTGCGATAACTTTGTAAAAAACTTTTGATAAAACTATAGAGTTAGGGTTTTTAATAATAAACTTAAGCTAATGCATAAAATTCTGAATTGTAGATAATGTAGCATAATGAGTTTGTAAGGAATCCATGGACGTGGTACCCGTGGGTGTGGTGGATGCCAGAGAAGGGCTCGAGCTGAGCCATCTTGTATGGGTGGCATGCCCATTTTATATACAAGTGAGACTATTGGGACACCTACTGCTGAGGCTGAGTCTCAGGCTCAAACTGTTGGGGACGACGCACCGTCCCAAGCTATGTTGAGGATGGTTGAAAGGGTCATTGAGACCCAAACTAGATTTATTAGTTGAGGGTCAGTAACTGAACGACTCCAGTCGAATGGGGCTAAGTTATTCAGAGGTGTCGCTATGACTACCCTGACGGTGGCTGAGTATTGGTTGGAGGCCACTGAGAGATTTATGAATGATTTAGACTACACCTCCGAGCATAAACTAAAAGGTGTGGTATCCTTGCTTCACGATGAAGCATATCAATGGTGCCAATTGGTTGAGCAAGGCACCGAACTTTAGCGAGTGTTAGAGGTTGAGAGCTTTTCTTCAATGCGGGGCTATGGAACACTACATTAAGGACTATCTTTATCGGGTGATTAGGTGTAAGCTTTAGCTACGAGTTTGGTTCAGCTGCAAAAAGTAGTTCAATAGTCACCTAGAGGCCGTGGTCAAGCTAAGGGTGGTAAAGGTATAGGTCATGGGCAGAGAGCACCGAACAGATGTGCTAATTAGATTGAGGCGAAGGAGCCTGCGTTGGTGTATGCAACATGGCGCTACGAGGACAGAGATGCGGTCGACATGATAGTTGGTACGTTTACTATCTATTTTCTATCTTATTTTGCATTGATTGATATTGGCTCGACACATTCATACATACCTAGCACTATTTCTAGTAATTTGGGGGATTTTTGTCGAGGATACTTCTAGTTGAATTTCTGTGATTAGTCTGTTCGGTCAGTCTGTACAAGTTAGTAAGGTGTATACGAGGTGATTGTTAGAGATCTAAGGTATTCTGTTTCCAGCTAATCTGATGGAGTTACCTTTCAGGGAGTTTGATTTTATTCTAGGAATAGACTAGCTTGTGGAGCATTGAGTCAATTTGGATTGTGTGACTAAGAGGGTAACTCTGAAAACCAAGGAAGGTGAAGAGATTGTTATGGTTGGTGAGTGTCGAGATTACCTCTCTAATGTAATCTCTGCTATTATGGCTGAAAAGGGTGTTAAGTGTTTCTGGCTTATATGCATGATACGAATACTGTGGGATCTTCTATTGAGAGTATCCAGATAGTTAGAGAATTTCTAGATGTCTTTCTCGAGAAATTGTCGGGGTTACCATTGGATAGGGAGGCTGAGTTCAGTATTGATATACTACTTGGGATAGCTCTAGTGTCCATCAGTCCTTACCGTATGGCACCAAAGAAGCTGAAAGAATTGAAAGAACTGAAAGTACAATTTTAGGAACTTCTCAATATGAGGTTCATCTGACCTAGTGTGTCTCTGTGGGGAGCACCGGTTCTTTTTGTTAAAAAGAAATATGGTACTATAAGGATATGTGTAGATTACCGGTAGTTGAATAAGTTGGTAAAGAATAAGTACCCACTCTTGAGGATTGATGATTTGTTTGATCAGTTCTGTGGGGAAACTGTGTTTTAAAAGATTGATCTCCTTTCTGGGTATAATCAGTTAAAGGTTAAAAAAGCTGATATGTATAAGACCACCTTTAGGACTCGTTATGGTCATTACGAGTTCCCTATCATGCCATTCGGTTTGACGAATGCTCCAACTACATTCATGGATCTCATGAATTAGGTTTTTCAACCGTATTTGGTTTAGTTTGTCATGGTTTTTATTGATGACATTCTGGTATACTCTATGACTGATATTGAGCATGATGAACATTTTAGAATGGTTTTGCAGATTCTTTGCGAGAAAAAGCTCTACGCTAAGTTGAGCAAGTGTGAATTGTTAAGAGAAGTTACTTTTCTAGGACACGTGGTTTTTGCTGAGAGTATCCTTGGACCCTAAAAAGATTAAGGCTGTTCTTGAGTGGAAACAACCCAGGAATTTGTCTGAGATATGGACTTTTATCAGTTTAGAGGGTTACTATCGTAGATTTGTGGAGGGGTTTTCGCTTATTACAGCTCCCTTAACCATACTGTTGCGTAAGAATGTGCCCTGCATGTGGACCGATGAGTAGCAATTGAGCTTTGAGAAGCTCAAATCTGTTTTAACTTAGGCACCTGTTCTGATACAGCCTGAATCGGGAAAGAAGTTTGTTATGTATAGTGATGTGTATCACACCTGTTTGGGTTGTGTTTTGATTCAATAGGATAAAATGGTGGCTTACGCATCCAGACAGCTTAAGCCACCTGAGGACAACTATTTGACGCACGATCTTGAGTTAGCTGCAATTATCTGCACATTGAAAATTTAAAAGCGTTACCTTTATGGTGAGAGGTGTATAATCTACACTGATCACAAAAGCCTCAAGTACCTCCTCACTTAGATGGAGTTGAATATTAAGCAACATAGATGGATTGAGTTGCTTAAAGACTACAACTGCATTATAAAGTATCATCCTAGTAAGGCCAATGTTGTGGCCAATGCTCTTAGTTGGAGATAGATGTCTGAATTGAGGGTGATGTTTGCTCGCCTAAGTTTGTTTGAGAAAAGTGGTTTGCTAGCCGAGTTGCAAGTTAAGTCGTCATGGATTGATTAGATTTTGTATAAGCAGTTATTGGATGATTCTCTGGTTCTTTGATTTGAGCAGGTTGAAAAGAGTAAGACTTCTAATTTTGGATTGAATAGTGAGGGTGTTTTATGCTTCAGAGGTCGGGTTTGTGTGTCGAATGATACTAAGTTGAGGTAGACTATCTTGTAGGAAACGCATAGTAGCCCTTATGTTATGCATCCCAGTGAGAATAAAATGTGTCGAGATTTTCGTGAGTTGTATTGATGACCCAGTTTAAAGCGTGAGGTGACTGATTTTGTGTTCTGTTGCCTGACGTGCTAGGAGGTTAAGGCTGAGCACTAGCTTCCTTCAGGTTTGTTTCAACCCGTTAAGATTTCATTGTGGAAATGAGAACTAGTAATTATGGATTTCGTTAGTGGGCTGCCCTTGACACCCACTACGAATGATTTTGTTTGGGCCATCGTGGATCGGTTGACCAAGTCTGCTCATTTTCTTCCGATTAGGACCAATTATTCTCTATAGAAGCTAGTGAAGTTGTACATTTCTAAGATTGTTAGACTTTATGGGTTCGGTATCGATTATCTTTGGTAAAGACGCTCGATTTACGTCTCAATTTTGAAAAAAATTACATGAGGATTTAGGTAGTTGGTTAGACTTCAATATTGCATTCCATCCAAAAACTGTTGGACAGTCCGAGTGGGTTATTCAGGTATTGGAGAATATGCTACAAAGTTGTATTATCGACTTACGTGGTAGTTGGGAGGAGTTTCTGCCACTGAGTTTGTTTATAATAACAACTTTCAGTCCAATATTTATATGGCACCTTACAAGGCTCTATATGGTCATAAGTGTCGCACCCCTTTATGTTGGGCCAAGTTAGGTGAGAAGAGGATTATGGTTTCAGATTTAGTTTCTGAAACAGAGGATAAGGTTATACTGATTCGGGATCATCTTAAGCTAGCTTCTAACAGACAGAAGTTTTACGCAGATCTGAAGAGGAATGACATAGGCTTTGTTATGGGGCATCGGGTTTTTCTTAAGGTATCTCAACAGAAGAATGTTTTCCGATTTGGTCGTAAGGTCAAGTTGAGCCCTAGGTTCATTGGGCCTTATCGAATTTTGAGGCGAGTTGGGTCAGTTGCCTATCAGCTAGAGTTGCCTCCAGAGTAGGATCATATACATGATGTGTTCCATGTCTCGATGTTGAGACAGTATCAGTCTGATCCATCTCACATTTTACCTGTTGAGAAGATTGAGGTGAGGTCAGATATGACATTCGAGGAGGAGCCGGTACAAATTTTGGATCGAGAGGTAAAGGTCTTAAGGAGGAAAACTATTCGTTAATTAAGGTTCTGTGGCGGAATCATGGTACGGAGGAAGCTACGTCGGAGCCTGAGGACTTGATTCCTTAGCAATATCCACATCTATTTGAATCAGGTAAATTTCAAGGCAAAAATTTTTTTAGGGGGTAGAGTTGTAACGCCCCAAAATTTGTGTTTTTGAATGATTAAAATCTGATAAGTGAATTAATCTAGTTCAGTGGTTAAGTGTTGTGAGTAGAGTGTGTGAGCTTTTGGGTTCGAATCTTCTTCCTTCAAATTTTGTTATTTTTTGCCCAACCCTGGCTTTGGATATTAGAGTCATATATTATTTTTTGCTCAACTAATGATAAAATGAGCCTGCTAGTTCAGTGGTAAGGTGTTAACTTACCCGTTGGTCTTGTGTTCAAATCCCTACACGTGCAAATGAGAATATTTTTTCTTTTCTCTTAGTGTGCCACCCATATGGCTAGTGTTTAAGTCAAATTCAAACTTTGGTCAACTGATAAGTAGCAAAAAATCTAATAAGTTAGTATTTTTTTTAATTTTAATTTGTTTTAATTTTATTTTTGAGAAAATCCCATTGCAAAATACTCCCCCACTCAACCGTCCACCTCTCCACTTTGCCTCATTCTTCTTATTTTGTTTCACGTTAACTGCTATCAGAAAAAGAAAATATTCTTTGATTTTTCTTCCTTCTTTTCTTTCTTATTAATGCTATGAATTAACAACTATGTCAATTTTATTTGTTACTCTCAAAAATTCCTTTTTCCATATTGTGTCATTGTTTTGCTATGATTCTATCATTGGGATTGGTTGTGCATATTGTAAGGTTCAGTAAGGTTTTGAATATTTTGATGTTAGTATGTCATTGTTTTATCGAAAAGAAGTAGGTTTGTTGGACTAATTTTTTTAATGCATTGTTAGGAGAAGATCGTGAGGCATTTGACGTTCCTCCAACAAATTAGGTGCCTTAGACAACTATTTCTATCAAGGGTAAGTGATTAATGTTTACGTTTAGACGCTGACTCGTTTTGTTAAGGTTTTTGGATAGTGGTTTTGGTTGAATTAGAGGCTTAAATTTAATGTATCGATGCTTAATGGTTGGTTTTAACTGGCGATTTAGGTACTAGAATTCTAACCATGGTGCTTGCATCAAAAACTAATCAGGTGTGTAACGAAAAACCTGAAAATAAGCGAATGGCGCACCGCTAAAAAGTGGACTATCGACGCAACATGATCATGTGTCATACCGTGTGGGCCATACAGGCTAGATCAATTGATCTGTGTGGGTCATATGGACGTGTGTTAGATCGTGTGGGTCACACGGGTTGAGCTAGTTGGGTCGTATGAGCCATATGGGCGCGTGGATCTATTGTATGTGTTTTAATTACTAGCACGTCTAAAATGGAAAATTCTTATGTGATCTGTAATTTGATAATTTTGATAGCATGTTTTGAAGTGACAAGCATGCATGACATATATACATTTATTATCTGTTAGTACTTGCATGAGCATTGGGGTGGGAATATTAATACGGCGGAGGAAGTGTTGGTAGTTTAACTATCTGCCTTATCTGGTTGTTTGAACTACATATATCTATTCTAGTGGCTTGACCACATATATCTGAATTTGGTGGTTTACCGCGTATTATTATCTAACAGCTTGACTGGACTATTTTTGAAAAGTGACATATGCTCTCTTATTGGTGTGTGGGGTTGGATTGGTATCTGATACCCTAACTAGTGTGTAGGGATGGACGGAAATGGTGTGTAACAGTTGGGGGTAGGATTTGATTCTATGTGTGATATTGCATATGATTTTGTATCAAAGATTATATTTGAATCTATATTTGAATTGCATCTAAAAACGTATCTGTTAATGTATGTGCAACTGATATGTTGCTTGGGATGTGTTACACACTAAGCTCATAAGCTCACTTTTTTGTTTGTTTTCCTTTCAGGTAACCAACAAACTTAGGACGGGTTGGTGTAGCGGGAGTTCGGGTTAAATTTTTGTTTTATAATTTGGTTAAGTTAAAGAGTTATTTCTAATTGGATTGTTTTGGACTCTTTGGGGATTGTTAATTGTTTCGAATTTTATTTGTTGTTTTGAACTGCTTTATTGTATTTAAACTATTTTATTTCAAAATGCAAATTTGTAGAATTTCAAATCAAACCACGATTTTTAAAAATCTATATAACTTAAAGAATTCTGCTGCAAAACTAAGTGATCTTATAAGTGCTTTTCTGCAATTAAAATGCATTAACTTAAAATTGTTTTTTTCCATAAAAAAATGAAAAATATCATTATAAAGTTTTGTTCTATGTTACTTTTCTGATTTTAATTTCTGGTTTTAAAATGATCGTATGTAATTCCTCAAAATTCTGCCATAACGTCTAGACCGAATTTGGGGTATTGCAACGTGGGTTTGAGTGAGTTGAAATGCATTATCCTTCTATTTATGAGTTGGAGAGGAGTCATGGGTAATTTTAAGTATTGTATCAGAAAGAATAGATATCAAAACTTATAATGAGATTGTTAAAAAAAATAAAACTATTTATTTATTGCTTACTTTTTATAATGAATCTCTTGTTTCTAAAAACAAAAATAAACACTGATTATTTCTTATTAGAAAACCCATAGAGTGAAAAAAAAAAAAGAAGACCTGGGATCGACATAAATCATTCTTGGAACCTTAAGATCTTCTCTAATCGCAAGTTCTTCATACTTGGAAACTTGAAGCAATCTTTTGTCGATTCTAACATTTCGAAGTTTTAAATCTTTCACTGATATAAACATAGAATATTTGCTGTAATTCTTCTGTAAATGACATATATTGTGTATAAGCTCACCTTGGGTGAAAGAACACTGGGATGCAACCAACTAAAATGGAATGAAAAAGTATATATTCTTGCTAATGAATCCCCGGAGGTTGTGTATAAAAGATTGAGATTCGAAACAAGTTCAAAGGACATTGCATTCATGTCCCAAAGATTTACAGCCGAGAAATATGCAGAGCTTTTTGGAAGCTCGACAAAGGCGAATGATCTCATTCCTTGTTGAATCCTTATGTCTGGTTCTTAAAGTAGTTGCAAAAGAAATTAAGTATGGCCAAGACCTAATTTGGGTTCTCATCAAATTCTGCCATTGAAGAACTAGACTATCATCATTCGATGATGGAAGCTGTCGGGTATGGAATAGTGATGTTCTTGCAGGTTACTTATTCGATTTTAACATCCATATGTTCTTAAAGAGTGATAAAAATCTAAACTTGCTCTTTCAATTAGATTTTCTATTGAATTTCTCTTGAAATTCTGACCAATCCTATTGGAGATCAAGAAATCATGGTTACCCAACATTGTTTTCCATTCGAGTGTTCATTTAAGCCAATTAACCAAATCGAAGTCCATTGAATCTCTCATTGAAGTACGAATCCCCGTAGATATGGACAAGATAGAAACCAGGATAATATTGTGATGAAAATGGCGAAAGCAACATTTGAATCATTAGCTAAAAATCTTGTATTTTTTCATCCTATTATGGAAAAATACATTTGAACTTGAATTAATAAATTGTTCTTCCATAAATTCAAAGCCCCAGAGTTTTCAATCCAAGGACACGCATAGTGAAAGAGAAGTAAACAGGAAATAAAAGTTGTAAAATTAACGGCAAAATTAATTTTGTTAATTTACTAACAAATTATAATCTGTGTCAAAAGAATAATGATGGGGCGGCAGAAGAATTTTATTCGTAAAATCACAAGTTCAATACAATTATTAACACATGCCTAAATAATTCGCTTTTTTACGTGGATAATACAAAATTAATATTTAAATACCTAAATATATATTAATATCATTATTTACCAAAATGGTATGTTTTCAACCGTGTACACGGGTGAAGGGCATGAAAGAGGAGGCACCACGATTTTTTCTGATTTAATCATAGAACCATCATTACCAAATGATATGTGTTAAATATATATATACACAGTGGAGGGTACTTGACAGGCGACACCTAGTGTTGTACCCCTATTTAAGCAGTGTTTTCTTGAATGGTTTTGAAGAAAACATGAGAAGAGGGAAAAAAATTGGTTGTAGAAGAAGAGAAATCTGAGAAGAATTCGTAAGGTTAGTATATATGAATTTTATTTTTTTTACATTATATTTTATTTTGAAATAAAATATTGAGAAATTAAATTATTTTCATAGATTTAGTATTGAAGATGGATAATCATTTTTTTTCATATGCGTTTATTTCAATGGAGTAATTTTGACAACAATTGGATGTATATTTGAATGTCGCCAACAAATAGCAATGAGATTTAATAGAAATGTTTTGGTTGATGATATGAAAAAAAGGATTAGTGCAAAAATTTTAGATGTTGTGGGACGAAGATATCGAGACTATTCTACAAATTTCTAGTTTTGACAGATCCCATCAAATTCATCGAGCTAGAACTTGTATACGATGAAGATGTGGAGACAATAGTTGCACTTTATTGCCAGAATCCGAGTCTCCAAACTGATCCAGTTTAGTTGTTTGCTGAGTTAGCTGATGTGGAGTCAACTGAAGATTTCACTCTATTAGGTGAAGAACATAGAGTTCAAGATCCGTGTATAGTGGTTTTGAATGCGTACGTTGATAAGCGATTGACTGTACGTGGTACCGACATTGATCTTAATGCTCCACTTACGTCTAAGAACCTTAACCCAGGTCCTTGTTTACAAATACATCCGGTAGTGATTGAGACCGATGCAAATCGTGATGATGGATATGATAACAATGGTCCTTCCAATCACGAGGTTAAAAATTATAGTGATCCCGATCTAGACGAGGTCCCGTGTAACACCCCAAACTTGGCCTAAACGTAAGTATCGAATCCTGAGGAATTACATTAACTTGTTCAAAAAAACTTTTGATTTAATCAAACTCATAAATTTTGGTACAACTCTCAAAAATGTTTTTTTAAAAAAAAAAAAACTTATGTTTGAAAACAACTATTTTTAACCCAGAATTTGATTCTGGAATCTCGTATTTTGAAAGTATTAGTTCTGACAAATCATTTTCAGTTCAAAAGGAAACATTCATTTTAAACTATTTGTTATTTACAGAAAAATACTTAAACAATTACTTAATTTTCCGACGGAAAACTTCTAGAGTTTTAGTTGAAAACTGAGTTTTAATTTGTTATGCTTGAATGATTTCACAATTTAACGTTAAAATACTAAAAGCCAACAAACAAAACACAAATTAAAACTTAGCCAAAAATAGAATTATAGTCCCAAAATAGTTAATTACAAAAACCACCTTATTTTAATTAACCGAAAAACAATTTGAGCTCCCACCATCCAATTCTAAACTTATTGATTACCTGAAAAGTCAGAAATAAAACAAAGGAGTGAGTTATAGAGCCCAGTGCATAACGGAACTTAAACATAGAACACACATATCACAAAATACAAATCAGAGTATCATAGAGAATTTCATCACGAATAATTGAGCAGAATTGAGAATGCATGATCATGTCAATGAGATATTTTTCAGAAATCATAATGCAGATCTTTTAGAAAACTTCTACAGAAAACTTCTACCTAACTTTGCTACACACCAAAATAAAGTTCCCCAGAACTCGTCTAACCAAATCACACCAACAGATAATTGTGGACATTGCCATCAGAGTTGTAGTTAAAACTGCTAGATCAGATATATATGGTCGAGCCACTATATTGCAACCAAGTTGCCAGAAAAGAAGTATGTGTTTAAACCACCAAATAGAGCAGATCATTAAACTGCCAGAACTTTCTCCATATCATATTATCCTAGCCCCATGCAATTTGACATGACATGCAAATACAGAAACAAAATGATAAGCATGTTAAACATGCATGCATACCTTTAACAGAAACCAATAAGCATGCGATTACATGCTTTGCAGATAAATATATCACAAACCCAATAGAACCAAATTAATTTCTCCATAACGTCACATGCACGGTCATATAGCATATTTAGAGAAATACAAAATAACATATTCAGACATCATTTGCTCATAAACAAACATAGTAGCATGGATACATGCCATCAAAATTAACAGTAGTTAGATCATGCGAACTATATTCACATAATTTAATTATATCACCTACGGTAGCATATTAACAAATTTCATGTTTTCATGCCTTAATTATGTTATATGGACCCTACGAAGAGTCTAAATACGTATTATGGGTCAAAACGGGCCTAGATGGAAATTTTCAAAAAAATGGGCCCACACGACCCAACTAGCCAGCCTGTGTGGTCCACACGGCCTCATACATGCCCGTATGGTCCACACAACAAAATTAAGCTAGCCTATGTGACACAAACGACTCTGTGACGTCAACAGGATGCTTTTCAACTTTTCACCGTTCGTTATTTTTCTAATTTTCCATTACATACATGATCAATTTTTTATGTCGAATCAACACTCGCAATTCCAGATCCTAAAATCATCATTCAGAATAGACTAATTAGCTCGATTTTACCAAATTCGACTCAGTAATATGACATAATTATCGCTAAACAAACTTAATTATTGAAAAACCAACCCTTATCACAACGAATAATTACTTACCCTCACACCGACAGTAGCTCCAAATTGCAATTAAACTGCTAGAGAATTGTCGCACACTTCACGTTTTTCTTCTATCAAAAACCAAAACAATAATTACTCACTTACCTTTCTTGAAATATAAAAGAGCAACAATGGCACTATTAACAAAAGAATACGAAATCACTTACCTAAATAAGAATACCCCAACTTCATGCTCAAATTCACGCAAATACACCCAAAAGAATCGATTATCTTGGCAAAAATATTCGAATGACGGCAATAAAATAGGAAAAATAAATAGTAAAAGCTAAAGTTATCATTGGCGACAGAAAAAGAAGTGACAAAGAAACAAAAAGAAAGAGAAATGAGAACTTGAAAGGGAAAAATAGTAGAGAAGAGACGACCGGAAGCATTCTCGGTAAATCCAAGAAAATAATGTAAAAATAAAAAAATCTCAAATATGGAGAAAAAAGATGGAAACATGAAACGACTGAATGAAAGGAGTGGGTGTAACAACCTGATTTTCAGTGGTTTTAGAAATAGTGGTTTCGAGACCATAATTCTGACATAATAATCTATAAATATTGTTTATTAATATTTATGAGGTCATTAATGTGGTATTAATTTTTTATTAGGAAATTTGAACATTTAGGTGGTTAATTAAGTAAAAAGGGTTAAATCATAAAGGTTGTAAAAGTTTGATTCTATTAGAGGAATGTATTAAAATGGCATAGGAAAGGCAAGGGAAGGATTCAAATGGCAATTATACCATTTGAAAAATGGTGGACGGTTAGCCTAGTGAATTATAAGGATTTTTATTAAAAAGGTTTTTAATGGCAAAATTGTAAATAAATGGAAATGTAAGTAAAATTAAAAGAAAAAGATGAAAACATCTTCCCTAACTTCATCTTCCACCGAAATTAGAATAGAAAAATAAAATTGAAGAACCTTAGGGTTCGGCTAAAGAAAGGTTAAGGCTTTTAGGTAATTTTCCTACCCATTTTTAGTAATTTTTATGTTTTTGAGCTCATATTAGCTTGATTTAGCTAACATGAGGACTAATTTGTGAAACTATTAAATGTTAAAAATGTTGCCATTGATGAGTTGAGTTATTTCTTGAATTTAATGTTGAAATATGAAGCTTTGCTGCTTGGGTAGACTAATTAGTAAAGTGATTTTTAGTGATTTTGACGTTTAAGGACTAATTTATTAAAACGATAAAATTAATTGTACTTAATGTGAAATAACTGCAAATAGGTAATTTTAGAAAGCCATAGAACATTCAGCTAAACTTGGATTTAGAAAGAAATGGTTAATTTGCTTGTTTAAGGCTTAGGGACTAAATTGAATTAAAGTGTAAAGTTTAGGACAATTTTGTAAAATGACAAAAAGGAACCTAATTGCATGAAATGGATTAATTATGCTGTTATTTTAATTAATTTAATGAAACTATTATTTTATATCAAGAACGTATCGACAATTATGGAAAAAGAAAAATTACGGAGTAGTCCTTATACCTTGGCAATTTTGCAAATCAGCCTTGTAAGTTTGTATGTTATTTATACTTCTAATTATTTTATATTCTTTGTTAATATAATTTTCTTAGATGTTATATTGAAAAATAGTATGATATTGGAAAAGAAAAAAAATGGAATACTGATTCAACTGAATGTGTTCTAACAAGCAATATCTACTGATTCTATTGAATGTGCACAAATGAGCAATATCTACTAATTCTACTAAATATGCTAAAACGAGCAATATCTATTGATTCTACTGAATGTTCGCTCGAATGAGCATTACCCACTAATTTTATTGAATAAGATCTACTGTACCGATATTTGGAAATGAATATTGAAATAATGCTCCAAATAGTATTCATACGATGGAAGTTGTGATTGTTGGGAATTTCCATTTATTGATTATTCGAACGAACTTACTAAGCTTTACGTAAGTTTACCTGTGTTTGGTTTTTTTTGTAGATTACATTTTTGTAGGCTCGAAAGGTCGGATCAACACGAGAAATCACATTATCCAGGAATCTTGGTAGACTTTGATTTTCGTTTGGGTAATATGGTATGTAATATGACTCTTTTTGGATATGTAGTATTAGTATTTGGTTTGTGTAAGTTTACACTTATAACTTGTGTTGTTAAGTTTGAATAATCAATCGAAAATGCATGTTTACTTTAGATGAATTGGTTGGTCAAGAATCAACTGCAATGATACTAGTTGAGTTATGGTATGAAATGAAGTGAATGTAGACTCTGATAAGTAAATGTGCCTTGAAAATGCAATTATGGAAGTGATTTGTTATGATATGTTGAGGTGTCAATGATGACACATTGGTTAGACACTTAGGTTGATTATAATTTCATGAATTGATTGTTATTAGAGGTGTTTAATGACCTATGAGATTGTATGTTTGAATATGTTTTAGGTACCTAAGCAAATGGGTGAAAAATGAGCATGATTTGGGTCAATTTTGGCCACACATGGTCTAAGACACAGGCTGTCACATGGCCGTGTGTCATACACGGGCAACCCATACGGACGTGTGCCCCGAGCATGTATAGATGTAGTTTTCACACGGCCTGTGACACGGCTGTGTGATCCAACATCGAATGATACACGGGCTAGCACACAGCCAAGGACATAACCGTATGTCTTTATTTTGAATGTTACACGAGCTAACACACGACTAGTGACACAGTCATATGACATTATTTCGAAAGGTACACGACCTAGAACTCGGGTAAAGACACGGCCATGCCCTGAACCACACGGTCTGGATCGTGTCACATGGTCGTGTAACCCCTATTTTGAAAAATTTTAAATTTTCCCTGAATGTCCTGACTTGTTTCAATTTGGTCCCTGAATGCTCGTACCTTATTTTTAGGGTTTTAAGAGCTCGATTTAAGACCATAATTGAATGTTCTATTTAATTGTGTATAATAATGTATGTATGGAATTTTAATTGATAATTGAAAGCTATTTGTTATGAAATGTTCTGACTTATTCGGTAATACTTCGTAAACCCTATTCTGACGATGAAAATGGGTTATAGGTGTTACAGTGAGAGAGAGAATGAGAGAGTGGGAGCAAAATTAGAAGATAACCCTCTATTTATTATTATTTAAAACTACCCACTAACTCCTATCAACCTTCACTAAATCTGATAACTAACCACTTACCAGATTCCCTTAGAGTTCAAAACAAAAACAATTTTCACTTTGCATACACAATTATTCGAATACAGGACCTTTAGGTAAGCTGAAGTCTTACCACTGAATCTGCAAGCTCATTATTGTCAACAATTGAGTGAAAATAATTTATAAATCAGATATTCAAAGATAGAGGTTTAGGCAAAAATAGCAAAAAATTAATAAAAAGGATTCGAACCCAGAACCTCTCATACACAAACACAACACTTATCCATTGAACCAAATTAGTTCCCTTGACATAATTTTGACAATCTTAACTCAAAAGCCGAATGTAACCACTCGTGATTTCACCAATTTAATTTCTTCTAACCCGATATTTAGCTGTGACATCCCAGATGATATCGATAACGAAAGAGCGAATGATGATGGAAATGTTAACATGTCTTCAGTTGGGAACCCAAGTCGAGGCATTGTGATACACAATGATCTTGGGGCACATATGTCGATCATAGATCTCGATGTGATGCATGCTTTCGAGTTCTTAGAGTACCCCGATATACTACCTGCTCATCGATTGGTCCTAGATCCCGAATGTGAGGAGTTGTTCATGGGCCAAAAATTTGCAACCAAGGAAGATTGCGTATTTTCCATTAAGTGGTATAACATGATGTCGGTTGACTACAAAGTCACATTGTCTAAACTGACATTTTATATTGAGGAGTGTTGGAGGTTAGCAGAAGACTTCAATTGGCGGGTACGAGCTGTATTTATTCAGAGGTCGCAAATGTTGGATATCCAAAAATTTGTTGGGCCTCATACATGCACTTCAACACGTATAATGCAAGACCATCGCAAACGTGATGCCAAAATTATTTGCAACTGCATCATGCTAATGGTGAAAGACATGTCCATCATTCCTGTTTCGGTACTGATTGTCGAAATGCAAGAACGATTCTAATACCGAATGTCATACCAGAAAGCATGGATAACTAAATAGATGACAATGTAGCAGTTGTACAGAGATTGGGATGCATCGTATAATGAGCTGCAAAGGTGGATAGTTGTTATACGAGAGTATGTGCTAGGAACTGTCATTTGCAAGCACGACCTTATTACGACTCGAACGGCCAACTACAACTGAGAAAAAGAATTTTCCACTGAATGTTCTGGACGTTCGATCCATGTAGGGGGCATTTCCCCACTACAAGCCGCTTGTACAGGTTGATGGGACCTGACTATATAGAAAATATATGCAAATCCTACTGATTACAGTTGTGCAAGGCGAGAACTGGAACTTGTTCCCGATAGCGTTCGCCATTATGGAGTCAGAGATCATGAAATCATAAGAATTCTTCTTGACAAACTTACGGGCGTATGTTGTTAGGGATAAGAATATTTACATCATATCTGATAGATCGAAGGGACTGATAGTCGGAGATCCATTTACTGCATTTGGCACATCACAGCTAACTTTCTTCAAGACTACAAGAATGTAGACTGGCAAAAACAAGTTGTGAAAATGGGCAAAATTTAGTTTTAACATATATTTTAAATGTTCTTAATACTTCCACAAATTAATTCAATAGTGTAACTTATCTTTTCTGAATACATACATAGCATATGAGCTAGAGTCATACCTTTTCAAGCAAAGGATGACCAGACTTGAGGGTGACATGCAAGGTGAAACAGATACTCCTTCTCGAGAGTGGTTGGGTACCATGGACCCGTGGCAATAGGCTAAAAGTTTTGATGACGAGGCTTGATATGGTTATATGACCACCAAGTTGGTAGATGCGATTAACTCCGTGTTGAAGCAAATACGACATCTTCCAATTTCATCTATTTTCTCTACTACATTCTACAAGCTAGAAACCTTAATGCCAAGAATGAGGCTGAAACAACTAAACCAGATAGAGGCGGGACACGTGTTTGTTGAAGAGGTTAGGAAGGAAATGGATGCGAACCGTCGGTGATCGAGGTTGATGAATTTAGAAATACATTCTCGACAGTTAGAAACTTTTCGAGTTATAGAGTCCAATGACCGTCGAGTCGGTATCCCACCTAGGTCCTACGAGTTGATTTCTAAAATAGACAGTACGATTGCAGGAAGTTCCAGTCACTTCGTTACCCCTGTGTGCATATCGTTCCAGTTTGTGCTCGTGCCTTGTTCAATGCTGAACAATATATCAATAAGGTGTACACTCGCAAGTGCACATTATTTATTTGGGGAAATGAGTTCCCGCCTTTTGTGATTTGTCTACATGGGAAGTGCCCCCGTTGACTTTCAAGCTTGTCTTAAACAAAGGGTTATGTAAGAAGCCGAAAGGTCGCCCTCAAGTCACCAAGATTCGTAATAAAATGGACATGAGGAAGAAAATTGATGACAAACTTTGTGGCATGTGCAAAATATCTGGTCATAATCGGACTAAATGCCCGTATCGAACCTACCATATTAGATAATCATCGCAATCAAGTAGAATATGAATTCATGTACTCCATGTTCAAGCTTGTAATAAAAATTTTATGATTATTGTCATAATTTCATATTTATATTTTGGTATTTATATTGTTTTAAAAAATGAGAAGTTTGTTAAAAGGAAATTAACCCAAAAGTTGTGTTCTAAAATAAAATCTTTGTGGTAAATACAAACTTGAAAATTAAGTAAAAAAAATCAAGTAAATCATTTGCTATTATTTAATTAATACAAACTTGAAAATTTAAATTACAAACTATATGTAGTAAATACCATGTTACACGTTCTAAAACTGGTGGTTCGATGGTGTCATCATAGGGATAAACCGTTGTAGCACCCAGCGTTGGAGTTGAGGGTGCTCACGGATGTCATTTTTACCCTCACCCGGAACATCGTTCATGCCATATATTGGAAAACCTTGGGGTGCGCTAAATAAACTTGAGAAATCGTTCATAGCATCCATCGACAAACCTGGGGTGGGTTTGGGCTGAAGGTATCAAACATCATCAATGGTCTCGGATCCGGATGATTTGAACTTGAACCAAGAATCTTCAACTGATATGCGTAGCCTGACGAGCCCAGAAAATAATTATCAACCTCCAAGTCTGGATGATAGGAACTACCTAGACTATGAATAAGACTATTTGGGTTTGGGCACTAGCTCCGGTTCAGGTGCAGGAGGTGAATGTGGCAAATGGTGTGAGAGGTACCCTAGTCTTTGCATGTGTGAAGGGACTAGCATCGTTTGCCCACCAATTAAAAAAGGTTTCCTACATGCCATGTACCAGTATTGGTATTCCTTTAAAGGTCGCAAATCAAATGCATAATTCATTCGAGGTCTCTGCCCAATCCAGTTGTTCCACAATAGAAGATATTCTTCATGCTCTAATGCTAAATTTTTATCGTGTTTTCTCATTTTGTTAATTCTGTCCCCTAACCTCCGTGGAACATCCAGAATATGTTGGATGCAGTTGAACTGTCGCAGTACTCGATCCCCATTATACCACTCAACTATCGAGAAATTCAGCAGGGGTATGTTAATGCACCACAAGTGTGAGTGGATGTGTATATGACTTCCTGATGCTTAGAGAATTACTCCATCTACAAAAAATTTAAACTTGTCAAAACAAAATTTAAACTCCATCTACGAAAAAGTAATTATAACATTCTTGTTGTAATGGTTAAAGTTTATCACCTATTCACGAGTGGGAAGACATATGTTTGGTGAGTAACTAATGCCAAGAATGGCATCTTGTAAAGCGCCTAGGGCTGCAGCAATACCAAACACCCGCCTATGTCCACGGCACAGTGTTTTGTCGTTCGACAAAGCTTGCAATACAATGTAGCTAATACTGCTAAGCTCCAACTGTTCAAACGGGCTACATATAAATCAAATAACAAAGGCAAGTACATTAAGTGGACCTTATTGTTATTTGCATCTAGCATGAGTACACCCCCTATCATATGCATTATATATGCTTGAGCGGCGCACATCACCTCCCGCTCAGTGGCAGTACTCAGTAAATACTCGATATTCGCCTTCAATCATAAAAATCTCAAAGTTGTTAATTTATTAGCACCATCATCGGGCGAGTGTCCTAGTAAGTTATAACAAAAGGTTGCCTGATCAGGCAATGTACTAACACCTATGACCACAATGCCTTTGATTGGGAGTCCGAGTTGCAATGCAACATCTTCCAGAGTGATTGTGTACTCCCCAGACGACAAATGAAATGTATGGGTCTCCGGGCGCCACCGCTCGACTAAAGCGGAGATCAAGTCGTACTTCAAATCAAACATTTGGATCAATGCCACTGATCCGGATCCAGATGCCTCCAAGTATAGCATAAGATATTCATCTGGTAGATAGACCACACCATTGACACAACCCCTCAATACACGGTATGAACCCTGATCATATTAAATTATCACAATAGTTAACACATCCCAATTAAATTACCACATTAGTTAATATATCACAATTAAATAAAAAAGTCAATATTTACAAATTTTAATACCATCACATTAATCGTATTTGTTGTGTGATCATCTTCGCTAATCAAAGAAGTCATTTGGATATCTGCAGTTTCAAACAAATAAATTAATGTTTAAACATTTTCAATCATTACCAAAACACATAAATATAATACAAAAGCATGCAAATCAAATTAATAGAAAAATAGTATTACAATAATATCATTACAAAAATACTAAACAATTTGGTTCACAAAAAATAATTACCATTACAAAAATAAAAATTTTTTTATTATACATACGAAAAATTCGACATGCGATCTTTAAATCTAATTCATTCAAATAACATTAAATAATAATTTTTCAACACAAAATATATAAAACATGTAAAAAAGTACCATTTTAGTAAATAATCTTATAGACATATCATTTGAGGTATTAATTATTTTTTTTGTATTATTGGAGTAAAAAAACCACATCACATTTTTGGCCATATCATTTCAATATATAATAATCTTCTTTATACAAATTAAATAAATAACAAAAAAAAAACTCTCAAAATTTTAAGTACATAAAAAACAAAAAAAAATAATGTTAAAAAACATACCTGCTCCCTTTTTTCCTAACACTCATTCTACAAAACAAACTATAAAAAAAAAAAAAACTCAATGGGAACATTGTTATTTGCATCTACTTAAAAACAAAAAAATATATATATTAAAAAAATAGAAACATACCTAAGTTTCTTTCACACTCCCTTTTTTTTCCGTTTGTAAAATAAATCAAAATAAAATAAAAATAAAAATCTCAATAAAAATCAACACAAAGAACCATTTGTAAAATTAAAAAAAAAAAAAAAACATTCATAACCTATAAAACAGAAAATACCTGCTTCTCCTTTCTTTCTTCCCGCTCTACAAAAGGAATTTTTTTATCCCAAGCACAAACCCCACATAGATATATATGCTTCAATGAAACAAAAATTGGAGCAGAAAGCCAATTCTCGAGGGTAAAAAACACTAACCCGTGATCGATTGGTCTTGTCCGTCGCAGGCAGTTAGTGAACAATAGTGGTGCCGCCACCCGACAATCCTCCACCCCCACTTGCCGCATTATAAGTCCCCATAAAATACCCCTTAAATTTATTATTTTTTAAGTGACGTATATGACCTCTTTTCTTACCGGTTCTTTCATAACCCGGATATTAGTGTCATCTTTCTTACTCCCTCCACCTTTTAAATATATATATTTAATACATATCATTTGATAATGATGGTTTCATGATTAAATTAGAAAAAATTGTGGTGTCTGCCTCCTTCATGCCCTCCACTTATGTACACTATTAAAAATATATCATTTTGATAAATAATGGTATCGACATACCATTTACGTATTTAAATATTAAATTTATATTATCAAATAAAAAAACCCAAACAATTACATAATAAAAATAGAATAATGAAATGGACGAAAATCTGAAATATAACCAAAATATTACACTTTCCTTTTAAATCTGCCATTCATATAAAAAACAATATATAAAAATAACATTTTCTATAAATATATTTTTACACCATTTTTATTTCCTTTTACATTTAGTGGATTGATATTTTCTTTTTTTTCGATATAATCTTATATTTTCATCTATTTTATATGATTGATATATTTCTATTTTATTTATTTTCTTTTTAATATTATTTTTGCATTTCATTTATTTCATTTGCATTGAGAATTTTGATTAAAAAAGTAACAAATTATAAATTTAAAAAACACGAATCAGGTTGCGCCATACATATAAAAGAATACAGAATAGTGATGTATTTGGCGAATCAAATATCATGGTCTAATAAGGAACCTTTTGGATTTATTGATAATTTTTTAAAAGATTTCTTCAAAAATGTTTCATAAACTCCTCATTTATATCGAGTAGATCTGATTGTTGTGAGAATTCTTAATTCATGAGTTGTAGGTGTACCTATTTTATTTGCTTCTCCTAATGGTTGGTTGAGTAATAAAAAAAATTGTATTTTCTGGTACATCTTTATGGATTGGATTAGTTTTTCTAGTGTGTATCATTGATTCTCTTATTTCTTGAATCTGTCCATTTTGGATATGAAAATGACCCCTCTCACGAATTTTTCAGATTTTGAGACACATTCAATGATATAGAAGTATAAGTTGTCAAAATGAAAATAATAATAACCATAATAACAAATTAGAGGTGGGGATCAGTCAAACTTCTATAATTTGTAATGTAACTTGAATGAAATAAATAGAATTTGAAAGATGAATGAAAAGAAAAGAATAAAATCGAAATCATAATAAAAAATGAAATTCTAAATTATTAAATTAATAATTTATTTTAATTATACTTAAATTAAATTATTAAAATTTCTATTTAAATTAAATTAAATAATAAATTCTAAATATACTAAATCTAAATAATAACTAAATAAAAATAAAAATTTAAATAATATTTAAATCAAATAGTAATAATATATATAATAATATTATAAGAATAGTATAATAATAGATAGAATAATAAAATAAATAATATAGAAATATAGATTTCTATATCGAAATATATTAATATAAATATTATTAATTACTTAACATTAATAACAAATAACAATAATTGATAATAACTTGCAATTTGATTAATTAATAGCATTTGGATTGTTAGATAATTTCGATTCTTAATTGGTTTAGAAGTGGAATTTGATAAAATCACCCTAACTGAAGAAAGTATTTATCCTAGCTCTCATCTGAATATAAGATTAAAAATAATATTAAAATAAAACCTCACTAACAATAATAATTTCATCTTTCAAGAAAAACATTCAAAATTCGTATACAAATGTCCCCTACCCCGTCCTAATTAAATTGGTTGCATATAATTTCATACAACACACTGATCAACGATGGAATCTTTCTTTGCTTGACCTTCTTTTCTCTGATATGTTAGTCTGTCCCCAACTCCCTCATTATTTTAACAAGGCGGCTATCTTTTACCAAATTTTTAGCCAACATAAAATCCTCAGGAACAAACATCTGACCGACGATGTTGAAGATGGGTCTTCTTTCTCTCTTTTTTCACTTTCTTTTCCTCTCCATTTCCAGTAAGAGCTCTCTCTAAACGCCCAAAATGGAACACTCATATTTACATTTTTTTTGGGTGACTAATGTATCTTCCTTCATCTGGTTTTTTGGTTGTTTTGATCTTTGGTTTTCAGGCGGTGAGATCTCAAGCCAAGTGGGAATAAACTACGGTCAGCTTGGGGACAATCTACCATCTCCGGAAAAGTCAGTTAAGCTAATCCAATCCATTGGAGCTAAACGCGTCAAAATCTACGATGCAAATCCCGACATCCTTAATGCTCTCAGAGGCACAGATCTGCAAGTCTCGATCATGGTCCCAAACCAACACTTAACCAACATCTCCACAAACCAAAAACTAGCTGATTCTTGGATTCAATCCAACGTTCTCCCTTTTTACCCCAAAGTCAAAATCCGATACCTCCTCGTCGGCAACGAAGTCATCAGCAGTTCCCCTAAAGAAATCTGGTACAGCATCGTACCAGCCATGCGTAAAATAAAAAATGCCTTAAACACCCACAGGCTCAACAAAATCAAAGTCGGCACCTCAATGGCAATGGATGTCCTGGAATCATCATTTCCACCATCCAACGGCACGTTCCGGTCTGACATCGCCAATCCGATAGTTAAACCAATGTTGCAGTTTTTAAGCCGGACCAAGTCTTTCTATTTCCTCGATGTTTACCCTTATTTCCCTTGGTCCATCGACTCCAATAACATTAACCTCGATTACGCGCTTTTCGTATCCCGAACGATAAAATACACCGACCCGGTTTCCAATCTAACCTACAGTAATTTGTTTGACCAGATGGTTGACTCCGTTATTTTCGCAATGGAAAAACTCGGGTATCCGGATGTTCGGATCTGGATAGCGGAAACAGGTTGGCCCAATGCCGGCGATATCGATCAAATAGGAGCCAACATTTACAATGCCGCTACTTACAACAGAAATGTTATCAAGAAACTAATTGCCAAGCCTCCAGTTGGAACTCCGGCCCGACCGGGACGGGTTCTACCGTCTTTCATATTCGCTCTTTATAATGAGAACCAGAAGCCAGGTCCGGGAACGGAGCGGCACTTCGGGTTATTATATCCAAATGGGTCCAACGTGTATGGGATCGATTTGAGTGGGAAGACTCCGGATTCGGCGTACGAGCCGTTGCCGAAGCCAACAAACAACGAGCCGTATAAGGGGAAGGTTTGGTGCGTGGCGGCTAGAGGAGTCAATGCGAGCGAGTTGGGTTCAGCATTATCGTACGCATGTTCGCAAGGGAATAAGACTTGTGACCCGATTCAACCCGGAAAAGAATGCTTCAAACCCGATTCGTTGGTTTGGCATGCTAGCTACGCCTTTAGCTCTTATTGGTCGCAGTTCAAGAAGACCGGTGCGACCTGTTATTTTAACGGCTTGGCTACTCTAACGGCCAAAGATCCAAGTAAGTTTTAAATTCTTCATTTAACAAATAAAATATCTTTTACACACTAAATTATCGTCTAAAATGTGGTTAAGAGTACCCTTTAATCTTCGCACTATATAATAGGCCTATTAAATCAGCCCTTTTCAAACAAACCTTTCTTTTTTCGGTTTTAATGGTGTACTTATATATTTTTCAGGTTTTGGGCGCTGTAAGTTTCCAAGTGTGACCCTTTGAAGTTCTCTAGTAAGTCGTCAGGGGAGTGATTTGGGTCCCCCTTTCATTCATTTTTATGTAGAGGGTAACTTTTTGGCTGGCTGTCGGCACACAAACAAACCTCTCTTCTCTAGTTCAATCTTCATCAAGTAAAATGGGCACCCAAATCACTTTGTATTGCGCTGTAGTTTTATTTATTATATCAATCACTCATTTGTTTGGTCAGTGACAATAGAGTACTTTATTGAAATTTAATTGTTTGCTCTGCCCTCTATTAATCTGATTGATAAATTTTTCATTTCAACAACGGCTAATTGTCCTTTTTGTTGCCTTGATTCCCTTTCTGATTGTGGCTCAACAAAACCCATCCCCTGAGATTTTTCCTTTTCATGATAGAAAATTTGAAACAGGATAAGAAATGAGAAAAAAAGGCTAAATTCACGAGTTTTCAAATTTTGGTACCAATTTTCATAACTCGTTGCTTCGGCTAAAGATTAAAAAACCCACAAAGCATATATGATATAAAAGTGGCCTAAAAGCAGCTTTTACTATTTGAAAATGACAAGTCCATTTGGGAGGAATCTTGCCTGGGTTGGGTGGTGTTGTTTCACCTAAAAACTTAGAAAAGTGACATGACGTGCACATGGATGCAATGTGGTCTGTTGTCAGCGTATGCAACGAGTTGTACCAAAATACAAAGTATTCTTCCTTTTTTAGGACTTTTTTTTATCGGCACCTTCTTCGTTTTGGTCCCGAGAGTGAGATCTGATGTTTAAATTAAATGGCACGAAGCAAAGTTTCATGGCCCGACAGACTTCCGGTTGTGTCAAAAGATTCATCGATCCCATTATAGTAGTTCTTTTGGGAAAAAATCTGTATAAATTTGGATGACTTATGTCGTGTTAAATAATAATTTTACAAAAAACCAGATCAAATTCAAATATTTTTTATTCATATTTTGAATCGAGTAAAATACAAAATAAAAATAAGGGTTAACTCATTTTTTAACCATTCTCAAATTTTTTTTCTCAAACAATTTTCTAGAACTTATATTTTATTTAATTTCTGTTAAATATAGAATTGATAAGTGATAAGGCAATTGAAAAGCAAATGCAGTGGTAGACAAAGTCTTACTGTCACAAAGCTAAAACTTTAGTCTCGCAATCTGTGCGACATTAAGCGATTTTCTTCGCTTCAAATGCGCCTAAGTTAGCTTAACTCTCGCAAAATGAGAATTCTCGATAGAAATTTTCTTAATGTACCAAAAATAAAGCGGAAACAACTCAAAGACAAAAGAAAGATCGAAAGAACAGAATAGTCATAGAAAAGCAACATCCAAAAGGTGTTTGAGTAAATGCTCTCAATTAAGTATTCACTATTAAAGAATGTAATACAATGGTTGATTACAAATGAGGGGAGACCCTTTATTTATAGTTTAATTCCCTCAAATCCAACGGTACAACTAGTTTTACATCGACGGACGATATCAAAGCATATCTACAATTAAGGGATTTACATAATCTCCAAGATTACTAAATCAAATCTTATCAGATTACAAATATAACAAGATTACTTTCCCTATTTACCAAGGTAGCCCTAATTTACCAAAAGTGCTTCGTTGGGCCATTAAGGCTTCAAGTAGATGGGCTTTGTCACTTTTTCCTCGAATCGAGTAAGTTCAAGTGGGTCAAATGAGCCCTATTTAATAGATTGATCTCAATGGGATGTCCTTTGTGCAATGGTCACGAGCTTTGAACCGTAGCCCATGACATTTTCCCCCACCTATTCTCGTAACACCCTCATTGCATCCTCGGAATGACATTGATTTGACTCGTCTTTGAACTTTCTCAACGCCTTGGCCCCTTCTCGACTAGTCTCTCTATTGGGTAGTCCCACACATCGGAACCTTTGCCTCGACTGTCGTTGTCGCCTAGATTGAATCGTTTCGTGTTGGATCTGGTGTCCTAAGTGTAGTATTTTCGTCAATATACACTTGTAATTTTTTCGAATAGATTGATTAATAAAATTATTCATAAATTGCATTAATACTTTGTATAATGTCCTCATATGATTTTTGAACGCAAAGCAAAATGGAAGAAAATATTTCTCATTGGTTGTTTAATGTTTAACTGATACTAAACAGTATTACGTGGTTGGATCGTAATGTGAAAAGACAACTTATATTAGTAGACAAACCTAAACATGTCCTTAGTTTAATCAGAAATGAGTAAACTGGAACGGCGAAAATGTGCAAGTGTACACAATCGTAATAAGTAGTAAAGTGACAAGTATTGTCGAGTTATCGTATCAACAGGGACTGTGCAAGCGAATATTTATGAAATGTAAAATTTAACAATTTGGTGGAGGAAAAATATGTTGATTTGAAGACGTGTTATAAAAACTAAAAATTAACTAAGTGATTAACTAAGAAAATAAAAAGTAAAAATTTCAATGCATGATTTCAAAAACTAAGTTTAATCAGTATGACATAAATATGTTAGAACAATTTTATTATTTAACTTAGAATAATTAAAGTTGTGTTCATGTTGTTATGAATAATTTCACGATAGCTCAATAAATTGCTAACTAATGCACATACTTACCTATTAGAACCTATTAATCTATTGATCATATCTCTATATCAATTCAACCGATTAATCAAATTTTAATAAACAAATAAAAGATTACGTGAGGTAACAACATATCTCTATACTGAAACAATTTAATCACAATAATCTTGCAAGTTATGCAAGGCTAATGTATTGTTTAATACCGTCACTAATTTAACCCACCACTACCTTAGAAGATTAAACATGCACCAATTAAATATTGTGTTAATTAATTACAATTTCAATCATTTTAAATAATTAATTCAATTTTTACCTTACAATTAAAATGAAAGCATAACATAAGTATGATTTTATTTAATTGAACAATTTACTGAGACCTAATAACAACATAAACACATTTTTAATAATCTAAGCGGACAAAATGCAATTAATCTAACACGAAAGGAATTTAAGTCATTTTAATTAATTGAAGAACAACACAAATATTCATGTTCATGATCAAAACAAAACTAAAAACAAAGATTAAGAGAAGGTAACTAGAAAAACAAATCTCGGTGGTTTTTCGAAGCCAGACTAGTGAGCTCATCTCTTCTCTACTTGTTCTGCTGATCCAAGGCCTTCACGAACACTTGATTGTTGCTACTCCAAGAGGCATGCAAGCTCTTTTTCAAGAGGGGAAATCGGCAAGGGAAGAAAATAAGTGAAAGACAACACAAAGGGAAAAAGAGAGAAAATGTGTGTGAGAGAGATGTGTGAGTGAGGGATAGGGGTGTTCAGTCGGTTAACCTACCCGAAATACCATTAACCGACCCTTTAAAACTCTTAACCATTAACCGAACTGAATTTTTTTCAAAAAACTTAACCAAACCGATATTTTTCGGTTAATTCGGTCGGTTAACCGAATTAATCGAAAATTATATGTTTTTTATTTTTGGTTAAAAAAAGTATGAAAATTAACCGAATTAAATTATTGAATCGCTACATGATTAAAAACACTACATAAGTCTTGAAATTAACACATAATTGAAATGTAAGCCTTTAATATTCTCCATTTGTATCCATTTCTTCTCTCCAAAAGAACTCCATTTGCATTATACCTACAAAAATATGTGCAGAAAGTGAGCATATAATAGAAATATGTGCATTTAAAAAAATCAAATAATATAAACAAATGAATGGATTGTAAGTTAACAAGAATAGGATAGTAAACATACCCTTCAACTCACGAAAGCTCATGAATTTAGCGCAGGCTCTGACGCATTCCAAGAAAAGTCTAAACATTGAATCGATTAAATAAGTAGGAGTGATATGGTTAAAAAATTGAAACTATTAAAATAAAATAATAAATATACCATTTTCAATCTTGTCAAGCTCTTGGATTTATTATTCAATCTTTTTGATGTCTTCTTGTGATGATGATTTTTGAACCCAATCTTGAGTACACACAAGAGCTTGTAAAATTTTAGGAGTTAAAGAACTCCTATATTGATCAAGTACACGTCCTCCGGTGCTAAATGTAGACTTTGAAGCAACCGTAGAAATCGGTATAGCTAACACATCTTTGGCCATTTTTGAAAGAGTGAGAAATCTAGGGCTATTCACTTTCCACCACAATAAAATATCAAAATCTTCAACAAAATCCTCATTAGCCTTAGCTAGATATTTATCCAATTCAGATGTTTTATCCTCACCACTATTTTCCAACTCACCCCTTTTTATACAAAGCTTGCATTCTCCTTTTCATTTTTTGCTGTGGTTCACCAAGAGAAACATATGTTGGCACACTTGATTGGCTACAAGTACTATGAAGTTGAGTCTTATACTCATCAAACAATTCATACAAAAGATTCCTTCAATTTTTGCATCATTTCACAAGCTTTTTCAGAACTAGACATTTCGCTAAATGCAAATTCTAGATACTTTAGTTTTTGCCTATGATATAAAACATACGCAACAAACATAAGCAAATTCATCTTATCAATATCACCCCAATACTTATCATACTTTTCTTTCATCTTGATGGCTATAACATTGAAATCAACATTACTATTTAATTGAGCATCTCGTAAAAGAATATCAATTTCAGAAAGCTCGTCAAAAAAATTATTTGACGTGACATATAAAGTGCCAGATATACGTAAAGTGACTTCATAAAAGTGTTCCAAGAAATCCCTCAAGTTTCTAATAGTAGCCCAATCATCCACATTAGGCCAACCCTATCCCCTTTCAAGTTCAACCCTAAAGTTTGTATCTTGCTCCTCAAATCTCTTAAAAGCTCTCTTAAAGTTTTGAATAGTGTCTAACATTAAGTAGGTCGAGTTCCACCTAGTACAAACATCAAGACACAACATCTTCTTGCAGTCTATCTTTTCCACCACAACACACACCTTAAACTTTTATAATCTAGCTGGAGATTGTCTCACATATCTAACAGCCCCCTAACACGTTCAACAGATTTATTCATTTCCTTTAAGCCTTCAACAACAATCAAATTCACAATGTGTGCCATGCATCTCATATAAAGATATTTACCATTTTGAACTAAACCCCCTCGAGAGTTAAATTTCTTTCTCAAATAACCAATAGCAACATCATTTGAACTTACATTATTAGCAGTAACAGTAAACAACTTATCAATCCCCCAATTCAACAAGCATTTCTCAATCACCATCCCAATGGACTCACCCTTATGACTAGAAATTGGACAAAAAATTAAAATCTTTTTATTCAATTTCCAATCGTTATCAATAAAGTGAGCAGTGATACAAAAATAATTAACTCTTTGCAAAGAAGTTCATGTGTCAGTAGTTAAGCAAACTCTAGAACAAGAACTTCTCAAAAGTTGTTTTATCTTAACCCTTTCATCTAAATACAGTTGATAAACATCCCTAGTCATAGTAGTTTGTGAAGGAATATGAAACCTAAGACATGCCACGAACATAAATTTCTTAAAGCCTTCACTTTCAACAAACTTGAAAGGTAATTTCTCAATCACAACCATTTGTGTTAATCCTTTCCTGCATGCTTCTTGATCAAATCTCCAAGTTGAAAGATGCCCTTCCCTCTCTTTAACTCCCTTTCTAGGTAAAACTAATTGTCCTTGGCTAGTGTCAACAACATTACTAGGATTTTTCTTACATGAACCAACATGATATTTCAATGACCCCGTACCTGTTTTTTTTTTCATATCACAACAAAATTCCTTTTGACAATAATTATATTTAGCCTTACTTGCACCCTCACTATTAATAATCTTAGTGATGAGACCAAACTTCTGACCTTTGAGGAGTGGCTTTTCTTTTCCCAGTAGTCCTCTTTGTTTTGCTTAAAGCTCCAACTTCCGAATTTTTAGAATCTATCGAAGTAGGAGGTATAACACTACCCTTAATAGATGTTGGTTTGGTGGACATTCTGCAAGAAAAAAATTATATAATAAATTAAAATACATTTATAATATTAAACATATTTTGATATTGAGTTTTAGAGAAATAAAATATTGTTTGTCTTTTGATGTTGAGTTCAACATATACTATTACATATTTTTTTTTTTCAAAATAAACATAGAGGATCCCTTAATTCTACCAAAGAATAATAGATATGGGGTCTTTGGTCCCTATACTGCTTTTATCCATGTCTAATAACTTCTTGTTGACTAGTTCATCGTTCTCAGAAGTGGATCAACTAGACAAACTTTAAAAGTTGGATTTAAAAAAAATCATGGTGCGGAATAATAAACTAAATTAATATACTTGATAATAAGAAAATTTTGGAAAAATAATAATACCTAATGATAAGCAATTTTTTTATTAAAAAAAGGATTAATCTTTTGAGTAGAAGTAAATGATCCATATCTCTTCTATAAATGTTTAATTTTCATCCATTGCATTAACCATTCATTTCCTTTTTATTTAAAGGAACCTTTCGTAGAAGTAACCATTCATTGTCTTTATTTATATTTAATGTTCATGCATTGCTTGTAAATTTTACATTTATCGTTTTTAACATTTTATTGATATTTTATTTCTATCCATGACCTTTATTACTACATTTCATCAATTTAATTTGGTTTGAAAAAAAATTATTTGAATTATTTTTTATCTGAAATATGAAAAACTTGATATTAATAATATGAAAAGGTTGAAAATTGAATGCAAAAAAGAAGAAGAATTAAACTTTATTTTTAAAATAATAAAATAATTTTCTAAAATAATATTCTTTCAAAAATAACAAAAAAATAACATTTAGTGTAGATGTTCTCTATATAACATATCTTTGGAACAAAGAACCCAACCTTAAATGCTCAAGGAATAAGTGGCCCAAGAAACCCAAACTTCAAAAACTCTTAAGTAGTACCTATCATAGCATTACACTTAATTCAACAAGCACCCGATGCAAAACAAAATAGAAGGGCGAGCAATGGAGTAGAATCCTTGAGCATGACCTTGTTGAACTAAGAACAATAGCCTTGACTAGTAAAAGAAAAATGAATCAAGCACTCTCATAAACTAGCAGTTGCCAAAACCAGCAGCCTTCCATAAACCATCCCATTTATTATTTTTTCTTCTCCCCAAACCCTATCTCATCTTCTACTGTCAATCCGATTCCTTACTTCTCCGTCCCCATAATCCATCATCAACAACCACCGCCCACCGACACACTTCCACTCAGGTAACTCTCCATTTCATTTTTTAGGCAATAACAGAGTAACTCAGGAGATATGTTCTTCTTAAGCAGACCTACAAACTTGACAACTACAAGCATGAGAGGAAAAGCCTACCTCAACTCGCCGGTGATGGTGACCTGGTAGATGCTAGACGGTGTGACTGGTGGACGTCGGACAATTCATGAAGGTGACTGATAGTAACAATAGAGAGATTTTGGGAGATTTCAAATTAGGGATTTTAAATTTTGTGGGTTAGGGTCTTATTTATAAATTTGTTATTTCTGTCGTGTGTTTTAGTTTTAGACTTTTAGTTTTAGGATTTTTATTTTTATTTATTAAATTATTTGTAATTTTTATGATTGGGTTGGGTTGGGTACTTGGGTTTATATATATTAGATTGAGTTTATATTGGGTTTATATTGGATTAGGTCTGGGTGGATAGTGGGCTATTTATATATTATAAATTTATTTATTAATTTTTTTGGTTAAACCGAAAAAATTCAATTAACCGACAAATTTCGAATTGAATTAACTGTTAACCGAAAACACAAAAAATTATTAACAACCAAGCTTCCAATAGAACCAACTAGCACCAAAAACATTCAAAAATCATCAATGACATAATCTCTATACTGTATTAATTTCACAAATTAGCCTACTAACTAGCTAGATTTCATCATAATTAGCTTAAAACTTAAAAATTATGAAGAATGAACTAAGAAATACTTACATGCACATTGAAATAGAAAAACCGAAGCTCTAAAGCTTAGAAATGGAGTTTTTGGTTGTTGATAGAAGAAAATAAAGAAGATGAACACTTTCATTCTTTTGTTTTTATTATAATATTAACTTTATTAATTAATTTAACATATATAACATATAAAATACAAATAAAATGAATGTTTGCCGTCCACTAAATCCCAATACGGACAAATTACCACTTTAAGTCATGCAATAATATTTTTTTATAACCCTTTGACCCAAATTAACAATAGAAGTTGACTTTTGTACTTTTTATAATTTAGTCTTTTTTCTTTAATTAACTATCAAATCACTAAAATTTCCTAACCAAAGTTCAATATACATATATAGTCACTCTATAATAAAGATATTTACAGCCTCAGTTTATAGAAACGAGGTCTCGATACCTCATTTTCTAAAACCACTTGACTTTAAGGACAAACAATTCATTTTTACTATTTGTTCAATAAGCTAAAATTTATCATATCCAAAATTCTATATATTACCAAATTTGACTCGTAAATATTAAATAATATTTACAGACTTACTTGCCAGATTTGTGGTCCCAAAACCATTTTTTTTGACACGACTAGAAAACGAGTTATTATAAGGTGCCTCGTAAATTAATTCTTCCAAAGTGACCATTGAGCAGATTTTTCACAATTTGTGCAAAAGTGGCAAAAATATCCCAATTTATGCAAAATTATTATAAAAATAATTAAAAATCAAAATGTTTCATAAATTAAGCTCAAATTAATTATTTTACAATAAAAGTATAAAATTCGGTAGATATTACTTAGAAATTGCATGAATTAGAGCTTAAAAGGTGCTAAAAAGCCTATATGTTTTAGTGTTTCCACACCCCAAACTTAATTCATTTCTTGTCCCAAGTAAAACACAAATTGCAAACGAAATTTAAGAAAATCACCTTTGAAAAATTTCTTCAACAATCATTTCCCAGAATTATGAGTAATTATGCTCAAGAACAAAAATTTTGGAATTATGCAACTCAAGTATACATATTGTTCGAATTATTCTCAATTATTATCACGATAGCAAGAATAGACTAAATGCTTTATCAATAAAGATATGCTAAATTCTTACCAATTAACTTTTATTTCCTTAATTAAGACTAATTGCAATCGCTAAGTTTAACTATGCCTTCATAAATTGAGTTTAGCAATTTCTCTCCACTAATGTAGTCAACATAGAAATCTGAATCAATAGGTGTTTTAAATAGGTTATAACGTGGCTAGGCTAAGGGTAGGTAAAATATAGATAATTTTAAGCTAAAAACCTTAGACTCAGCTTGCATCAGACCTTCGAAATAAATACCTTCAAATTCACCAAATCATTTTGCATTTGAGTACCCATGCTCTTTGTACATCTATTTTTTTCGAGTACATATGCTCTCTCTCTCTCTCTCTCTCTCTCTCTCTCTCTCTCTTTTAAACATATTTGAGCATATTATTGCATGTACTACAATTTTTTTTTGAAAATTTGATACTTGTTCTCAACTCCCCCAAACTTATTTTTAGAGAATATTCTGGATAAATCGAGTCTAGTGTTTGAGGCAATTTAGAGATAATTATGAGAGAAATAATGACTTATTATTGCAAGGTACAAATAAAATCATGCCATATAGTCTCAAAGTTAGGTTTCAAGGGATAGATATTCATTAAGATTGGCTTGAAAGGCTAAAACGGTCCAAACAAAAGTTTGCCTAAATCATTTTCAAAATTCCATGCTTCCTAGGATTTCACCTCAAGAAATTACTAAGTCAATTCTAGAGACTTAAACTTTCATGCATTCTTAGCTTTCTGAAGGAATTAAAAATTTTATGGTTCGATTTACATACTTTATTAAGAGTAAAATTAATGTCATAATGCATATAACATAGCAATTATTGAGATAATAGAACTTTATTTCCACTAAAGTTTAGCATAATTGACAAAAATTCACATTTTTTAGCAAAATATAACTTAATCATATCATAAGAAAAATTTATTCTAATTTTTTTTCAATTTTTGGTCCCCTACTTAAAATGAATAGTGTCCCCATTGTTAAAAACAATAAAATGAACGAAAATATAGAAGTGAATAGATACTGTACACCAGGTAGAATCCTAGGAAAATGAGGTGAGTCAAATTTGATTGCTTAAATACCAAGCTTTCCTAAACAGATCCAATCCTAGACATGCACATATCTATTGCCACACTTCTTATTTTGCAAATTGTTCAATTTTATTAATAATTTCAACCTCTTATTTTATAATGCGAGAAATAGAAATATCCTAAAAGAACCTAAGCCTAAAGACTTAAAATGTCCTAAAAAATAAAATAAAATAAAATAAAGTAAAGACAAGATCCCCTATTTTTTTTATTTCTTTGCAGACCTCTCAGAATCTGGCCTATCTTTTGCTTCATCGCCCTTGTTTTTGCTTGAATCGCCTCGTTCCTTCTTTGACATTGGAGTCATGGATCGAATATAAAGTCTTGGTTGTTAGTGGAATTTTTCGGCCCTCAAGATTTAAAATTTTACTTGGATCAAACACTCTAGATTGGGTCCATCTTCATGGACCTTTATTAGTTGAAATTATGCTGGTAGTAGTAAATGATCCTACCGATTGGGACTTGAGTTTCCCTGGATCAAATACTTGTGTTTGGTTCCATCTTTTCTGACTTTCATTGGGTCTATCTTCTCTAGCTTCAAGCAATCTTTTGTGTGGATACCAAGAACTGCTATTTTAAATATCTGCAATATGCCATATGATGTCCTTCTCATGCCTTTTCAGGTTCATAGGTAACTCTACTTCCTGAATTTCAATCAAAACTGGAAATGTTAATCTCCCTGGTTCAACCTAAGGTTTTGGAAAAAATTCCTTCATATTTGTTTCCAACAAAGTTAGATTGTCATCCTTGTTATTGTTACTTGGTAGATCAGACGTCAATATACGCTCTAATGGATTGTCTGCTGAGTTGAGTCCCTCACTTGTAAGGATCAATGATTCTATCTCGAATGTTGAATAACATACCTCACCTACATCAGGATATTTCATAGATTTGAATAAATTAAAGGTTACATAATTATCTTGTACTCATATGGTGAGTTCCCATTTCTGGACATCTATCAATGTTCTCCTAGTTGCCAAAAATGATCTGCCCAGAATAATAAGGATGTTCTTATTTGCTCAAAATCCAAAATAAGAAAATCAGCAGGAAAAATAAATTTGTAAACACGTACCAGAACATCTTCAATATTTCCCTCCAAATGTGCTATCAATCAATCCGCTAGTTGAAGTGTAATAGTTGTCGGCCTAACCTCACCAATCCCTAATCACTTGAATACAGACTTGGGCATTATATTTGTAACAACCCGTTTTTAGTGAAATCAGAATAGTAGTTTCGGGAGCACAAATCTGAAGTCAAAAAATTAATTTTATTATTATTTTATTTCCTACAACATGATAGTAATACCATATAAAATTTTTGTTAAGAAATTTTACCGTTTACATGTTCAATTTGATAAAAGGACTAAATCGCGTAAAGTGAAAAAGTTGAGTTTTAGGAGCTAATGGTATTAAATAGTTATAGAACCTTAAAGTATGAGCCCTTATATGGTAATTAGACCATTTATGTGTTAGTGGTTGAGCATGGTTTGGCATAGGTATAATTATTAATGTTTTAAAAGGTTATATATTTAATTTAGTAATTAAATGTGAAATTAAATAAAGTAAAATAAGCTTTCATCTTTTATTGTCTTCTTCAACCGATTTTCACAAGAAAAAGTAGCCATTTTTGAAGCTAGGGTTTGAGCATGCTTGTTTGGCCCGATTAGGTATGTATTTTGTCCCCTTTTTATTGATTTCTATGTTTTCAGGATCATTGTAGCTTAATTTAGCTAGCCCGGGGACTAATTTGTGAAACTGTTAAAATATTAGGGTTTTGCCATAGATGAACATACATGAGTTTTGATGTTTGATGATAGAAGATGAATGGTTGTTGATAGAGAAACAACTTTTGTTAAGTGATTTTTGGTAAAAATGTCAAATAGGGATTAAATTGAAAAATACTAAATATTACATGGTATAATTTGAGAATTAGTGAAATGTGTGGGCTACTATAAGTTTAATAGATATTCGGCTAGGCTTGGGTAAGGATAAAATTGTATGAATTTTATTTTCCAAGCCTAAGGACTAATTTGCAAAGAAGTTAAAAGTATAAGGGAAAAATGGTAATTTTGCCAAAAATATAATTTTGGGCTAAATTGAATGAATTATATATTAAATTGAGTTAAATTTATTTGTTTAGATCAAGACAGACCTCGTACGACTTTAGATCGAGACAAAGAGAAAGTTTTAGATTAATCGCCTCCGTATCTACGTATACTCATCGAGGTAAGTTTGTGTGATTAAATTGTGTTTATATGTTTTATATTGAATTATTTATGAATGGTGAATTGTTATAAATATACATGGTTTCATATCCAACAAAGTTTGACAAATACCGAGTCCCGTTTGAACCTTAAGAATCTGTAGGATACAAATGACATGTCATTAGGGTCTACATGAATTGAGTGCTGGTCTTGAACGTCCTACTGATGCTTGAGGTCTGGCATGTGTTACGGATACTCCATAGTTCGTGTGAGCAGCATCGTGTAGCTACATTTTGACCCACAGCTCGTGAGAGCATACCGATTACTGCTCGTGAGGGCATACCGATTAAAGCTCGAGTGAGCATACCGATTCACAGCTTGTATAAGCATACATGTACATAAATTGACGGATTACTGTTATATGAGCTAGCACACTATGTGTGAGCTATCCCAGTTATTCAACGGTATTCTAACTGGTTCAACGGGCAATGTTTCGATATGAAATGATAAGAGTTCGATACGAATTATTACAGGTATATACATGAATTATATGGAAATGTTGTTACATGGTATATGGAAACTTGAATTGGTAGATACATGTATTTGGAACTTGATCAATTGATGTATTCATCCATGTTAATTGGCTTATATATGTAATTACATGGCTAACATGGTTGGTGTATATGTGCTTAGGCATTTGGCTAAATTATTTTGGGATATGCTTGTTTACTTACCTATTATATGACTAAATGGTAAGTTAAATTCTATGTTATACGAACTTACTAAGCTTAAGTGCTTACTCTGTGTTATTTTTCGTGTTTTATAGTGAATCAAAAGCTCGTTCGAGTTAGAAGCTCATCGGAGCTATATTACACTATCCATTGGCTCTTTTGGTACATTTGTTTGTTAAATTTTGGTTATAATGGCATGTATAGGTATTTTTGGCTAATGTGGCCATGTGTTTTAGTTGTGGTTTTGGCCATTTAACTTGGCTTGTGATTTGACATTTATTGGTGAAATGGTATATTTTTGGTATGTAAATATTAGCCTTAATATGGTTGATGATTTACTTAATGTGTTTGAATGATGGAAATTGAAATGATAGTGGAATGTGCATATTATATATGTTTTATAACTTGTTGCGAATTGGTACTTTGCTATGGAAGACATATATGTACATTGAGGCTAATAATTGAATGATATGGTTGGTACCATTTGGTATGTTTTGGTAAGGTAACTACATGGTATGTATTGATGCAAATGTGCCTATAAGTTAGTTGAGTATTTTGTTCAATTAGAGTACGTGATTATACATATTTACATGTTGTCATTTGAGGTGCCTAAGGGCATATTGGTTGTATGATGTTATACCATATGTATATGACTTGTTTATGCTTGATTTGAATGCCTTGTTATGGCTTGTAATTATGTTTAATGTTGAGTGTAGGTACATGCCAATTTGGGTGAGAAAAATGGCTTGTAAAATGGCCTATTTTCATCCACACGGGAAGAGACATGGGCATGTGTCTCAGCCGTGTGTGACACACGGCTAGGTGACACGACCGTGTGTCCCCTGTAGCTTTCAAGGGGTTGCAAGTCAAGTTATTACATGGCCTAGCACACGGTCTGGCACACGGGCGTGTGAGGTTATTTCGAAGGGTACACGGTCTAGCACATGAGCGTGTGGCTTGGCCGTGTGACCCAAGTCACTAAGTTACATGGGCATGGACACGGACTGGGACACAGCCGTGTGTTCCCACTTTGAATGCTCACACGGCCTGAGACACGGGCATGTCTCTTGGCCGTGTGACCTCTGCAGTTTTGAAATTTTAAATGTTTGTTAAAAATTCTTCGAGTTTTTAATTTAGTCCTGACTTGTTTCTAATGCATATTTAGGGCCTCGAGGGCTCGTATAACGGACAATATGTATGATTTGACTTGGTACATGGTCTAGCACATGAGCGTGTGGCTTGGCCGTGTGACCCAAGTCACTAAGTTACATGGGCATGGACACGGACTGGGACACAGCCGTGTGTTCCCACTTTGAATGCTCACACGGCCTGAGACACGGGCATGTCTCTTGGCCGTGTGACCTCTGCAGTTTTGAAATTTTAAATGTTTGTTAAAAATTCTTTGAGTTTTTAATTTAGTCCTGACTTGTTTCTAATGCATATTTAGGGCCTCGAGGGCTCGTATAACGGACAATATGTATGATTTGACTTGGTTTTAATATGTTTATTAATATGATATGAAACGTTTGTAATTTCTGTCTGTTTGAATTGTAAACTCCAGTAATGCTCCGTAACCCTGTTCCGGTGAAGGATACGGGTTAGGGGTGTTACAATATTGATACTTGCTCCTAAATCACATAGAGCCAATCCACAATAAGAGTCTCCAATGTAATAAGGTAAGGTAAAACTCCTCAGATCCTTCATTTTCAGCTGTAGTTTATCTTGCAAAAATGTGCTACATTCTTTTGTCAAGGCAACTTGGCATAAATCGACATTTGCTCCAAAGCTTCCACAAGAGGGATGTTGATATATAATTGTTTAAGCATATTTAAAAATTTCTTAAATTGTACCTCTCGTTGATACTTCTGGAGTTTCTACGGATACGAAGGTGATGGAGTTTTAACCTTGACCGGATAGCTTTTCAGAGGTGCGGATGTCATTGTGTTTATCATGAGCATTGAGCCTTTAGGATAATTCTGTTGTTCTTGGTTTTCGATAGAAGTCATAGGAGTAGGCTTCTCCACTATGGGAACTTCAAAATTTGGTTGAACTTCCTCCTGATTAATAGCTACCACAAGCTCGTCTTCGATTTCAACATTCCTTGGTTTCAACATTTTTCACTCCTCAAAGTAATAGCTTCACATGGTTCTTTGCATGTACTCCTTGTATTCACTGTGTTACTTGAAAAAGCTTCTTGAGGTCCGCTTGTGAGCTCGTTGGCTAACTGTCGCATTTGGTTCTCTAGATTCCTTAGAGTTGTATCGTTTTTGGCCATATATGCTTTCAATAGGTTCTCTAAACTACTTAAAGACTCAGCTAGCTGAGGTTTTTTGCATCTGTTGAGAAAAACCAGGAAAATGATTTGAATGTGAAGGCATATAGGAATTACCTGGAGCAATCCCTTGATCACTCCAGGAGAAATTGGGATGATTTTGCAAAGAAGAGTTGTAGTAAGTTGATGTCGATCCTAGCCCACTTCTATTATGGTTCTGGTTGTCCATGTAATAGATGGATTCAGGGTTCAATGGGCAGTCTTCGTACATATGAACATCTCCACAATAAATACAAGAGATAATTTCAAACCGGCTTGGTTGTTAACCTGACATGTTAGCATTAAACTCACTAGTAGAAAAGTTCTTAAGGATGGAAGTCATAAAAGATACCTAGGCTGCCAAATACATAAGTAGATCATCTTCAAAAACTCTGGCCATTCTTTTTCCTGTGGCTACATGAGTAGTTTGCCACTAATAATTGTTGCTAGAGATCCTTTCAAGGATTTTGTATGCTTCATTGTATAATTTTTTAAGAAGAGATCCATTGGTTGAAGCGTCTACTACCATTTTTTTATGTGCATTGAGATCAATGTAAAAAGTCTGCAACCTAATACAGTGAGGAATGCCATGATGAGTACATTTTTGAAACAACTCCTTGAATCATACTCATGCATCATAGAGAGATTCGTAGTCAAGTTGTTGAAATGTGGTGCTTTCATTTCTGAGCTTGGCATTTCTACTCGGTGGAAAATACTTCATCAAGACTCATTCAACCAATTCTTTCCATGTTGATATCAAATGAGGTGGTAAGGAATTCAACCATGATCACACTTTTTCGTTTAGTGAGAATGGGAATAACTTTAACCTCAAAGCGTCTTCAATTATTCTGGCTAGCTTGAATGAATCGCTTACTTCCATGAATAAGCAAAGGTACAGATGTGGATCTTTGATAGGCTTTCCACTAAATTAACCCATCATTTGCAACATTTGGAACATAACCAGCTTTAATTCAAACTGAGGAGCCTCAATTTTGGGTCTCACAATTGTCGGATTTAGTCTATTGAATAAAGGCACAACATATTTACAGATGGGGCGGTCTTTATAATCAGCAACAATGACTGGGTTATAAGCATTGTAAAAAGCTCCTTGGTTTTGATTTTGTCGTAGAGGATACATAATCAGCTAAAAATAGAAAAAGAAATAAAATAAAATAAATTTAAACCAAATTGCAAAATAATTATCTTCACAAATAATGACAAAATATTGTCCTAGTAACGATGCCAAAAATTTGGAACGATGGAAATATGCAAGTGTACACAATCGCAACAAGTAATAAAGTGATAGGTATTGTTGAGTTATCGTATCCATAGGGACTGTGCAAGGGAATATTTATGAAATGTAAAATTTAACAATTTGGTGGAGGAAAAATATGTTGATTTGAAGAGGGGTTATAAAAACTAAAAATTAACTAAGTGATTAACTAAGAAAATAAAAAAGTAAAAATTCCAATGCACGATTTCAAAAAAATGAGTTTAATCAATATGATATAAATGTGCTAGATCAGTTTTATTCTTTAACTTAGAATAATTAAAGTTGTGTTCATGTTGTTACGAATAAAGTAAGAATAATTAACTAAGAAAATAAAAAGTAAATATTCCAATGCACGATTTCAAAAAATGAGTTTAATCAATATGATATAAATGTGTTAGATCAATTTTATTTTTTAACTTAGAATAATTAAAGTTGTGTTCATGTTGTTGTGAATAATTTCACAGCAACTTGGTAAATTGCTAACTAATGCACATACTTACCTATTAGTACCTATTAATCTCTTGACCATATGTCTATGTCAATTCATTTGATTAATTAAATTTTAATAAGCAAATAACAGATTACGTGAGGTAACAATATATCTCTATATTGAAACAATTTAATCACAATAATCTTGCAAGTTATGCAAGGCTAACATATTGTTTAATATCGTTGCTAATTTAACCCTTAACTACCTTAGAAGATTAAGCATGCACCAATTAAATATTGTGTCCATTAATTACAATTTCAATCCGTTTAAATAATTAATTCAATTGTTGCCTTACAATTAAAATGCAAGCATAACATAAGTATGGTTTTATTTAATTGAACAGTTTACTGAGACCTAATAACAACATAAACACATTTTTAAAAAATCTAAGCGGACATAATGCAATTAGTCTAACACAAAAAGAATTTAAGTAATTTTAATTAATTGAAGAGAAACAACACAAATATTCATGTTTATGATCAAAACAAAACTAAAAACAAAGATTAAGAGAAGGGAACTAGAAAAACAAATCTAGGTGGTTTTTCAAATCAGACTAGTGCACTCCTCTCTTCTCTACTCATTCTACTGATCTAAGGCCTTCACGAACACATGATTTCTTCTACTCCAAGAGGCATTCAAGCTCTTTTTCAAGTGGGGAAATCTGCAAGGGAAGAAAGGAATTTAAAGGCATCACAAAGGGAAAAAGAGAAAATGTATGTGAGAGAGAGATGTGTGAAGTGGGGGGATGATAAATGAGGAAGTGAGGGTGGCTATTTATACTTGAGATTGACAACTTAAGTTGGCTAAAAATAGCAACCAATCCCTCATCCTATGGCTTTCCATGCAAGTGGAAGGAGTGGTTGAGTTTGAATTTGTTGTTTTTAGCTTGTGGTTAAAAATAGAATGCATGAAAAGGGGAGAGGTTTGAATGGCATTTAGGAAAAGTTCAAGGGCTGATTTGCAAGTGTGAAAATAAGAAAAAAATAAGTTGATTGGGTCAGCAATATGAGACAGTTTGGGCTGCTATTTTGGGCTTGTCCATCCTCTCTATTTTATTACTCAATTCATCATCTTCTACTCACAAGGTGCCTCATAAATTAATTATTCCAAGGTGATCGTTGAGCTTATTTTTCGCCCTGTGTAAACTGCCAAAAATATCACAATTTATACAAAATTGTTATAAAAATAATTAAAATTCAAAATATCACAATTTATACACATTTCACCTATGGGTATTTTGAATTTTATAATTTATGAAACATTTTGAATTTTAATTATTTTTACATATTATTCTTTCAATCGGTTTGTGGAAACACTAAAATTATAAAATTTGACAAAAATTACTTAGAAACTGCATGAATTAGTGCTCAAAAGGTGCTAAAAAAGTCTATAGATTTTAGTGTTTCCACAAACCGATTGAAAGAATAATATGTTATCTATCAAGTCTAATTGGGGAGATGCTCTTGTTGGGAATTGGAGCGGATGACTCCCAGAAGATAGAGACACAGATGTGACTGACTAGACTGGCAGTACATTGGACTTGACCCAAGAAGAATAGATCCTGAATCTGTTTATGGGTTTATTCACTTGTGACTTCCATAGTGTGGCCTACCTAAATCCTAAGTGGATGACGGACTATGTATGTGTGATTCGTACCGAGTTTGAATAGATAAGGAACCAAAAGCTAGTGTGTTGGGTGTATGAATTCTGCAATATGTAGAGTCATTCAAAATTGTGGAATTCATAGCCTGAGAGATAGACAAATGATATCCTTTCATATGCATTACATTGTTGAAGAAAAGTAAATGTGGCCACGAGTCATTGTTAACTCCCGAAAAGAGTTCTATTTCATGCCTTTAGACCTAGCTAATTGCTTGTACATGGGTACATTAGTGGCATGTTAGAACATTTTATTAGTATATTTATCATTTGCACTAGGAGCTTGGACTATGTTTACATGCTAGATACTTTTAATTGTGTGTGGAAGGGTTGTGTTTGGTGGTTTGGCAGGTGCAGGATATGGAGAAAAAAATAGAGGAGTGAAGGTTTGCTAGGGAAAAAAGTTGGATAGTTTGCCATTTGTATGTTGTGGCAATTCAGGAAGATGATCGAGTCAACATTCAACGCATATCAATTTCAGCCCAACTCTACTTGTACCAAAACAATCTACCTAAAAAAGAGGAGAAGATATCGTTGGCTGTTGGAGCTATTCTAGGAAGAAAAAGCCTATAAAAAGCTGATGGAGGAAGCCCTACGTGTGGAGATCCGATGGAAAAATTTGAGGGTAGCGGCTTAGAAGAGATGAAAAGGGGAGACCAAAGGCAGTCCCTCTCAGCCATCACAGGACATTGTGCTATTGGATTACGGATTAATTTGGCGATAGTCATCTTCCTAAATTCTTCGATTATTTCTTATTCCGTTCTCCATGAATTAACTTGAGACCTTGCTCTCGAAAGAAGTAGATCACTTTAGGTCTGTTCTAAGTAGTAGATTAAGTGCGATTTTGCTGAGGCATTACTGAAAGTAAGGGTAGATTCTTAGTAATCCCATCGTTTCAAATCAATATCCTAGACCTTTGAACCGTTGCCACAACATCTTTGGCATATCAGTCTTATTTATTTATTCACTCGCATTTTATTCACATAAATATTCTCTCAATTGCCATTGCATTTTTACTTTTGCTTTGCCTTAGTATTTTCCACTATTAGTCATTATATATTTCATACTCATCTTTATTACTTTAATTTATCACTGCGTACTTAACTCGGCTTTGCCATAACATTAATCATTATCATAACTTGACCATTTCTATACCTAATTTGATCTCTGTGGAGATGATCTCACTTATCACTTTATTACTTGATTCAACGTGTATACTTACACAATTCGTATAACATATTCACACGTGACAAGTTTTTGGCGCTATTGCCGGGGACTGATAACTTGGTGTAATTTGGGTTGGTTATTTTACTTAATTCCATTAGTTTTATTTAACTTAGTTTATTTTAACTTCCACAAGTTTTCCATTAGTGCATGATAAGAGACATTCTTGCTAACAAAGAATATCCTTTTGACCTAAAGATAGAAAGAACTTTACGAAAAAGGCAGAAAGAACTACGAAAAATGGCTAGGAATGGGAATGATCCTGATCTCAATAATAATCTGAGTGGTCAAGATGCTAATCATCCTCTTCGTAGGGTGATACCTGGTATGAATAATAATTTGAATGGTCAGGGTGCTAATCCTCGTCTTCGTGGGGTGATGATGACCGAGATAGACCAATACGAGAGCATGTTGTGCCAATTTTGGATGACCTGAATCCAGGGATAGTCAGACCACAAATACAAGCTCAACAATTTGAACTGAAACCAATAATGTTTCAGATGTTACAAACAGTAGGATAGTTTGGTGGACTGCCCATTAAAGATCCAACACTGCATTTACGACTTTCTCTAGAGGTTTGTGACTCATTTAGGCAACATGGTGTTCTTAAAGACTCTCTACAACTTAAACTATTTCCATATTTTTTAAGAGAATGTGCGAGAGCATGGTTGAATGATTTACCGTCGGGAATAGTGGCATCATGGAATGATCTTTGCTAGAGGTTTTTGCTATGGTATAATCCCCCATATATGAATGCCAAGCTTAGAAATGATGTCACATCTTTTCGGCAATTGGAGAATGAAACACTATATGAAGCTTGAGAATAATATAAAGTCTTAATTCGGAAATGTCCAATACATGGATTCCAACACTGGACTCAAATGGAGATATTCTATAATAGGCTGAATGCACTTACAAGGATGATAGTTGATGCTTCAGCCAATGGTAATTTATTGGATAAATCTTATAATGAAGTATATGAGATTTTGGAAAAGAGTGCTGGCAATGATTATCAATATCCTAACTCAAGAGTTGGGACGGGCAAGAGAGTTGCTAGTACTATAGAGCTAGATGCAATCACTTCATTGACAGCCTAGCTGTCTTCTTTGGCTAATATGATTAAAGTAATGAAAATGCCTACTGCAATCTAAGAGATAAAATCAACCAAGCTATCATGTATTTATTGTGGTAAAGACTATGTGTTTGATGAATACCTATCAAATTCAGCATCTGTGTGCTACATGGGTAATTTCAACCAAAACAATAACCCCTATTCCAACACATATAATCCTGGGTGGAAGAAGCATCCGAACTTTAGTTGGAATAATCAAGGTACTAGGAATTTTAACAATACGGTAAGACAAAATGCCATCAATGCACCGCCTGGTTATACTCAACCTCTATCGAGGCAAAATGTCCAGCAAGGTCAGGCATCGGTTTCATCATCATCATCATCTATTGAAGCTTTGCTGAATGAATATATGGCCAAGAATGATGCTGTAATTTAGAGTCAGGCTGCATCTCTCCGAGCTCTTGAGAATCAAGTGGGGCAAATAGGGAATGCTTTAAATTCGAGACCACAAGGGGCAGTACTGAGTGATACCGAGAATTCAAGATCACAAGGGAAGGAGCAGTGCAAGGCCATCACTCTTAGAAATGGAGCTTAGCTTGATGATGTTGCTCAAGAAGCCACGACAGGAGAGGATAACTCGAATAACAACTAGATAAAAATCCCGAAGTCATCTGAAAAACATACTGAATCTGAAAAGAGTAAGCAGAAAAATGTTGTGGCAGACCCATATCATGTTGTCAATAAGAATGCCACGGCAAAACAATAGCAGCAACCTGAAGGACGACCACCTTTACCTTTTCCTTAGCAATTTCACAAATCCAAGCATGATATTTAGTTCAAAACATTTTTGGAGGTTTTGAAACAACTCCATAGTAACATATCACTAGCTGAAACTTTGGAGCAAATGCCCAAGCCTATGAAATTTATGAAATATATATTGACAAAGAAACCCAGATTGGGAGAATTTGAGACTATCACTCTTACTGAAGGCTGTAAAGCAATGTTGATGAATAAATTACCTCCAAAGTTGAAGGACCCAAGGAGTTTCACTATCCCATGTCCAATTGGAAATCATTATATTGGTAAGACATTATGTGATCTAGGAGCGAGTATAAATCTAATGCCTATGTAACAGCCCGATTTTGGGCCTAGTCGGAATAGTGGTTTCGGGACCACAAATCCAACGAGGGAAAATATTATTATTATTATATTTTTATGGTCTACAATTTCACAGAAAATTTTTGTAAAAATTTTGTTCGAAAATTTCGACGTTTGGGCACTCAATTTAGTCAAAAGGACTAAATTGTAAAAAGTGCAAAAGTTGAGTTCTACATCTTAGAGATGTTTAATTGTTATGAAATTTTACATTGGAGGTCTTTATGTGGTAATTAGACCATTAGTTAGTTGATGGACAAAAATGGGTATAGAATTAGTGAAATAGATTTTTTTAAGTAAGGGCATTTTAGTCATTTGGTAATTAAATAGAATTAAATGGGAAAAAGATGGCAAAATATGCTCATCTTCTTCATGGTGAACGAAATCAGCAAGGGGGGAAGCCATATTTAGGGTTTTTAAGCTTTCAAGCTCCATAGTAAGTGATTCCAAGCCCCGTTTTTAATGTTCTTTACGTTTTTGGAATCCCGGTAACTTGGTTTAGCTTATTCTACCATTAATTCGTGTTAGGGTTCATATTTGGAAAAATACCCATAGGTGAAATGTGTTTATTTTGCTGTTTTATGGTAGAATATGAAGCTAGAAATTATGTTAAACAACTTTTGCTAAGCGATTTTAAGCGAAAACGGGTAAATTGACATAATCGGTAAAAATAATTAATGTTCAAAAGTATGTGTTAGAGTGAGAACTTGATGTTGCCATAGAAGGGAAAAATGTTCAGCATGACATAATACTTAAGAATAAGTGATGAAGTTTAATTTCCGAGCTTGGGGATAAAAGTGTAATTATGCAAAAGTTTGGGGGCAAAATTGTAATTTTTCAAAAAGTTGGGTGGTGGATTATTTTAATAAATGTGAACATTAAACGAGTTAAATTTGCAATTATAGATCAAGAGAGACGTGAAGATTATCTCAAACGAGGAAAAGAAAAGATAGTGGAGTGAATTGCAAAATTACGATATTTTGCATCGAGGTAAGTAAACACGTGACTTAATGTATTATTTTGATATTATTTGACATGTGTTGAGATTTATTTGAAATTAAAATAAATGTTTGGCAATATTTCAAAAATGTTGTTAAATCGGAAAAGGTGGTAAGGGGTTGCAAAACACGGTTTTTTGGTTGAACACTCGGAATAGGCCGCAGTATATTACATATAAAGGGATTGCTGTGTGCTGATTCCCCGATTCATTGGTGGTTGCTAAGTGCTGATTCCACCGTATTTTTAAATGTGAAAGGGGGTTGCTAAGTGCTGATTCCCTCGAGGGGTTGCTAAGTGCTGATTCCCCTACTTATTGGTGGTTGCTAAGTGCTGAGTCCACCATATTTTTAAATGTGAAAGGGGGTTGCTAAGTGCTGATTCCCCCGAGGGGTTGCTAAGTGCTGATTCCCCTACCCATTGGTGGTTGCTAAGTGCTGATTCCACCATATCTTTGAAATGAAAAAGGGGGTTGCTAAGTGCTGATTCCCGCAAGAGGTTACTGTGTGCTGATTCCTCGATTCAGTGGTAGTTGCTAAGTGCGGAATCCACCGATAACGGTTAACATTCCGAGTGTTCAACGAGAAAATTGGGAAGGTGAATATTTCTATGTGGTGGACAAGTTTATGGGAGGAATATCTGGTTTGATACTAAATCAACCCATGTATAAGATGGAAGGAAATATCAAAAATGCAAAAGAAACAATTTAAATACAAAACTGTGTTGAACAACAGCAGTTGGGAAACTTTGAAAAATCACCATAAATGGTGGGAAATGAATGGGAGGTTGAATAATATATGAAATTGAAGTTGAATGAGTCTATTTTCATATGAAAGAAATAGAGTAAGCAAAAGAGTTGTATTTTTGGAGATATTTGAATTTTACTGAGACAGGGCTGGATTGATTTCGAAATCCCCTGTTCCAAATTTGGAAAATCACCAAAAATTGTACAAAAATAATTATGGCCTAAAATTTATATGTATGGATTCCTTATTGAGTCTATTTTTAATAGAAACAAACGAGACCACTGTTTGAATTTCGTACAGGGAGTTAATTAAATTTTAGTAAAGGGAGTTCAGAACTGTGGGGAGTGAAATAGGGGAAGGTTTAAAGAATAAACTGTACTAATTGGATAAATAAAAAATTCTGTGAATTTTATGGTGGAGAGATATATGAGTCTAGTTTCGGGGAAAATTTATGGAATTCAATTTGGATCCCTGTAGCTCTGGATAAAATAAATTAGCGACTATGATGCAGAAAAACAGCTTGCTGGAAATTACCCAAGCAATGAAATTATTTGTGAATAAATTTATATTATGGTGTAGTTATGTGAGAAATTACTTATTTATCATGTGTTTACTTACTAAGCTATATGCTTACTCGTTTTTATTTTTCCCTTGATTATAGTGATTTCCATCAACTCAGAATTGGAACGGAGTCAGACAATCATCTACACTATCCTCCACATTTGGGGTATTTTGCTACTAGCATTCTGGAAAATTATGGCATGTATAGACGACTTATGTAATGTGGAGTCACCATGTAAATATATATGTTATGGTTCGATTTAAAATGTAGTGTTTATTAATGGTTAAATTGTGTGTGTTTATACAACTGAACTTGGTTGGAATATTGAATTGTGTTTGTAGGAGGTTTAAGCAAAAATAAGCAGAAATGCTGTCGAATTTTTTTAAAAATTTAGTAATACCTCATACTATGTTCCGAACAGGAATACGGGTAAGGGGTGTTACATTTTAGTGGTATCAGAGCTACGGTTTAGTCGGTTCTCGGACTAATAAAATATGTGTGAAAGTCAGTCTATACATGCCATAAATATATTGTGATAGTGAGATGATTTCTGACAATTTAAAATTTTGTTTTATATAGTAAATGGACCCTGACCGAAGTGTGGCAGATGATGTTGAAAGTAATGCGCCGGCTCCCGGACAAGGGACCGCGCATGAAGAGAGTAGACATGAGACACATGGACAGGATGAGGCTCGGGAAGCCTTCCTCCGGATGATGAGTGATTGGTATACAGAATATGTCCGTGTAAATTCGAATGTTCCACCTCCTCCACCCCCTCCTATTCCTCAACCGGTCCCCGTAGCTCCGCGAAGTGCTGAATTGGTGAGATCAAATAAACCACCCGTTGGCAGAATTCGAAAGCATGGGGCTGAAGATTTCAGGGCCAATGTTGATGATGATCCGGAAAAAGCCGAGTTTTGGCTTGAAAATACTATTCGGGTATTTGATGAATTATCTTGTACTCCTGAGGAATGTTTGAAATGTGATATGTCATTATTGAAGGATTCGGCATACCGTTGGTGGAAAACATTAATATCGGTGGTTCCAAAAGAAAGAGTTACTTGGGACTTCTTTCAGGAAGAATTCAGAAAGAAATATATAAGCCAGCGGTTTATTGATCAGAAGCGCAAGGAGTTTCTCGGATTGAAACAGGGCCGAATGTCAGTAGCAGAATATGAACGGGAGTTTGTTCGGCTTAGTAAATATGCCCAGGAATGTGTACCTACGGAGGCTATTATGTGTAAAAGATTTGAAGAGGGGCTAAACGAAGATATCAGATTGCATGCTGGAGTTTTAGAGTTAAAAGAATTTGTGGTATTAGTTGATCGGGCCTGCAAGGCTGAAGAGCTGAGTAGAGAAAAAAGAAGGGCGGAGATGGAAGCTCGAGATATAAGGAAGAGGTCAATGGGCAGGACATTTCAATCTCACCTGAAGAAGTTTAAAGGGATGGATCCACGACCAACTGGTTCAGTTGGGTATTCACGCAGAGACCGAGGGAGGTCATATTCCGGAGCTAAAACTCGAGCTACCTCAGTGGCAAGTGTGGGCAATGTAGGAAACACCAGACCTAAATGTCAACAGTGTGGCAGGCGACATACTGGTGAGTGTTGGGGATTTAAACGAGCTTGTTTCAGGTGTGGTTCCCAAGAGCATTGTGTAAAAGATTGCCCTGAGAGAATAGAGGAAGAAAAATTACAAAGAGCTAGATCGGGTGATATTGTCAGTAGAGGCAGACCACCAAGAAATGTGGGAAGCAAAGCCAGTGGTAAAAGTGTGATAAAAGATGCAGCTGGAGGATCAGAAACTAGAGCGCCTGCCAGGACTTATGCCATACACGCTCGAGAGGATGCCTTATCTCCCGACGTAATTACTGGTACATTTTCTCTTCATGATATTGATGTTATTGCTTTGATTGACCCTGGCTCTACTCATTCATATGTATGCGTGAATTTGGTATCTAGTAAGAACTTGCCTGTTGAAAACACTGAATTTGTAGTTAAAGTATCAAGTCCTTTAGGCAAATATGTCTTAGTCGATAAGGTTTGCAAGAATTGTCCCCTGATGATTCAAGGTCATTGTTTCCTGGCTAATTTGATGTTGTTACCATTTGATGAGTTTGATGTTATTTTGGGGATGGATTGGTTGATATTGCATGATGCTAAGGTGAATTGTAGACAGAAAATCCTTGAATTAAAGTGTGAAAACGGTGAAATTCTCCGGGTTGAAACAGAGGAGCCGAATAAGTTGCCTATGGTGATTTCGCACATGTCTGCTCAAAAATACTTGAGAAAGGGAGGTGAAGTTTATCTTGCTTATGTGCTAAATACTGATATAACTGAGTCAAAGCTTGAATCAGTGCCGGTAGTCTGTGAATTTCTAGACGTATTTCCAGAGGAATTGCCTGGGTTACCTCCGATTAGAGAATTTGAGTTTTCTATTGACTTGTTACCTGGTACTGCACCGATTTCTATTGCACCGTATCGAATGGCTCCGACTGAGTTGAAAGAATTAAAAGCTCAGTTACAAGAGTTGACAGATAAAGGATTTCTGAGACCGAGTTTTTCTCCTTGGGGTGCTCCTGTGTTATTTGTGAAAAAGAAGGACGGCTCTATGAGACTTTGTATTGACTATCGTCAGCTCAATAAGGTGACTATAAAGAACAAGTATCCTTTGCCGAGAATTGATGATTTGTTTGATCAATTAAAAGGGGCAACAGTGTTCTCCAAGATCGATCTGAGATCTGGTTACTATCAGTTGAGAGTTAAAGAGTCTGATGTGCCGAAAACCGCCTTTAGAACGAGGTATGGACACTATGAATTTCTGGTAATGCCTTTTGGGTTGACTAATGCTCCGGCTATTTTTATAGACTTGATGAACCGAATTTTTCGACCGTACTTGGATAAGTTCGTGGTGGTGTTCATAGATGATATTTTAATCTATTCTCGGGATGAATCTGAGCATGCAGAACGTTTGAGAACTGTGTTGCAGATTCTGAGAGAAAAGAAATTGTATGCTAAATTCAGCAAAAGTGAGTTTTGGCTTCGTGAGGTTGGATTCTTGGGATATATAGTTTCAAATGAAGGTATTCCGGTTGATCCAAGCAAAATTTCAGCAATTGTTGATTGGGAGCCACCAAAGAATGTGACCGAGGTTAGAAGCTTTCTGGGCTTAGCTGGGTATTACAGACGGTTTGTCAAGGGATTCTCGATGATTGCTTCTTCTATGACTAAGTTACTGGAGAAGAATGTCAAATTTGAATGGACCGATAAATGTCAACAGAGTTTTGAAAAGTTGAAGGCATTATTGACTGAGGCGCCAGTGTTGGTGCAACCTGAGTCCGGGAAGGAGTTTGTAATTTACAGTGATGCATCGTTGAATGGTCTTGGGTGTGTGTTAATGCAAGAGGGCAAAGTAATAGCTTATGCTTCGAGACAGTTGAAACCGCATGAGAAGAATTATTCAACGCATGATTTAGAATTGGTTGCCATTGTTTTTGCTTTAAAAATTTGGCGTCATTATTTGTATGGTGAAAAGTGCCGAATCTTCACTGATCATAAGAGTTTGAAGTATTTGATGAACCAAAAAGACTTGAATCTGCGGCAACGAAGATGGCTCGAGTTAATTAAAGACTATGAGCTAGTGATTGATTATCACCCCGAAAAAGCTAATGTGGTTGCTGATGCCTTGAGCAGAAAATCTTTATTTGCTTTGAGAGCTATGAGTACGAGATTAACTTTATCTAATGATGGTTCAATTTTGGCTGAATTGAGAGTTAGACCGTTATTTCTTCAGCAGATTCGGGAAGCTCAAAAGAATGACAATAAATTGCAAGCCAGAAGAGCTCAGTGTGAAGCAGGAGTTGATTCAGATTTTCAAATTGGTTCAGATGATTGCTTGATGTTTCGGGACAGAATATGTGTACCGAGAAATAATGAGCTAATTTGGACCATTTTATGTGAGGCACACAGTGGTGATTTATCAGTCCATCTAGGTAGTGTGAAAATGTATAATGATTTGAAGAAGTTGTATTGGTGGCCGGGCATGAAAAAGGATATCTCGGAATTTGTAACAAAGTGTTTAATCTGTCAACAAGTGAAGGCTGAGCATCAAGTACCATCGGGTTTACTTCAACCGATAACGATTCCAGAATGGAAGTGGGACAGTATTAAGATGGATTTCGTGACAGGATTGCCTTTAACTCCAAAGAAGAAAGATGCTATTTGGGTAATTGTTGATAGATTGACAAAGTCAGCCCATTTTATTCCAATACGCATTGATTACTCACTTGATAGGCTGGCGGAATTATATGTTGCTGAAATAGTGAGATTACATGGGGTGCCTAAATCTATTATATCGGATAGAGATCCGAGATTTACTTCGAGGTTTTGGATAAAGTTGCAGGAAGCTTTGGGTACGAAATTGAATTTCAGTACTGCGTTTCATCCGCAAACTGACGGGCAATCAGAAAGAGTGATTCAAGTTCTTGAAGACATGCTCCGGTGTTGTATTTTAGAATTGAAAGGCAGTTGGGAGAAATATCTACCATTGGTTGAATTTGCTTATAACAATAGCCATCAGGCAAGTATACGAATGGCACCGTATGAAGCGTTATATGGGCGTAAGTGTAGAACTCCTTTATATTGGACTGAGCTCGGTGAGAACCGAATTCATGGAGTCAACTTGGTGAAAGAAACTGAAGAAAAGGTGAAAATAATCCGTGACTGCTTAAAGGTTGCCTCAGATTTTAAAGAGGAAAGAAATTGAGTTTCAAGTGGGTGATAAAGTGTTCTTGAAAGTATCTCCATGGAAGAAGATTCTGAGATTTGGTCGTAAAGGCAAATTAAGTCCACGTTTTATTGGACCATATGAAGTTATCGAAAAAGTGGGCCCTGTAGCTTATTGGTTAGCTTTACCGCCAGAGTTGGAAAAGATACATAATGTATTTCATGTGTCGATGTTGCGACGTTATCGTTCGGATCCTTCACATATAGTTTCTCATACAGAGATTGAGGTTTGACCAGATATGACTTATGAGGAAGAACCAATAAAGATTTTGGCTCGGGAGGTCAAACAGTTAAGGAATAAAAGTGTAACCTTAGTGAAAGTGTTGTGGCTAAAACATGGAGTGGAAGAGGCTACGTGGGAACCGGAGGAAATTATGAGGAAACAGTACCCAAACCTCTTTTCCGGTAAGATTTTCAGGGACGAAAATCCCTAAGGGGGGAGAGTTGTAACAGCCCGATTCTGGGCCTAGTCGGAATAGTGGTTTCGGGACCACAAATCCGACGAGGGAAAATATTATTATTATTATATTTTTATGGTCTACAATTTCACGAAAAATTTTTGTAAAAATTTCGTTCGAAAATTTCGACGTTTGGGCACTCAATTTAGTCAAAAGGACTAAATTGTAAAAAGTGCAAAAGTTGAGTTCTACATCTTAGAGATGTCTAATTGTTATGAAACTTTAAATTGGAGGTCTTTATGTGGTAATTAGACCATTAGTTAGTTGATGGACAAAAATGGGTATAGAATTAGTGAAATAGATTTTTTTTAAGTAAGGGCATTTTAGTCATTTGGTAATTAAATAGAATTAAATGGGAAAAAGATGGCAAAATATGCTCTTCTTCATGGTGAACGAAATCAGCAAGGGGGGAAGCCATATTTAGGGTTTTTAAGCTTTCAAGCTCCATAGTAAGTGATTCCAAGCCCCGTTTTTAATGTTCTTTACGTTTTTGGAATCCCGGTAACTTGGTTTAGCTTATTCTACTATTAATTCGTGTTAGGGTTCATATTTGGAAAAATACCCATAGGTGAAATGTGTTTATTTTGCTGTTTTATGGTAGAATATGAAGCTAGAAATTATGTTAAACAACTTTTGCTAAGCGATTTTAAGCGAAAACGGGTAAATTGACATAATCGGTAAAAATAATTAATGTTCAAAAGTATGTGTTAGAGTGAGAATTTGATGTTGTCATAGAAGGGAAAAATGTTTAGCATGACATAAAACTTAAGAATAAGTGATGAAGTTTAATTTCCGAGCTTGGGGACAAAAGTGTAATTATGCAAAAGTTTGGGGGCAAAATTGTAATTTTTCAAAAAGTTGGGTGGTGGATTATTTTAATAAATGTGAACATTAAACGAGTTAAATTTGCTATTATAGATCAAGAGAGACGTGAAGATTATCTCAAACGAGGAAAAGAAAAGATAGTGGGGTGAATTGCAAAATTACGATATTTTGCATCGAGGTAAGTAAACACGTGACTTAATGTATTATTTTGATATTATTTGACATGTGTTGAGATTTATTTGAAATTAAAATAAATGTTTGGCAATATTCCAAAAATGTTGTTAAATCGGAAAAGGTGGTAAGGGGTTGCAAAACACGGTTTTTGGGTTGAACACTCGGAATAGGCCGCAGTATATTACATATAAAGGGGTTGCTGTGTGCTGATTCCCCGATTCATTGGTGGTTGCTAAGTGCTGATTCCACCGTATTTTTAAATGTGAAAGGGGGTTGCTAAGTGCTGATTCCCTCGAGGGGTTGCTAAGTGCTGATTCCCCTACTTATTGGTGGTTGCTAAGTGCTGAGTCCACCGTATTTTTAAATGTGAAAGGGGGTTGCTAAGTGCTGATTCCCCCGAGGGGTTGCTAAGTGCTGATTCCCCTACCCATTGGTGGTTGCTAAGTGCTGATTCCACCATATCTTTGAAATGAAAAAGGGGGTTGCTAAGTGCTGATTCCCCCAAGAGGTTACTATGTGCTGATTCCCCGATTCAGTGGTGGTTGCTAAGTGCGGAATCCACCGATAACGGTTAACATTCCGAGTGTTCAACGAGAAAATTGGGAAGGTGAATATTTCTATGTGGTGGACAAGTTTATGGGAGGAATATCTGGTTTGATACTAAATCAACCCATGTATAAGATGGAAGGAAATATCAAAAATGCAAAAGAAACAATTTAAATACAAAACTGTGTTGAACAACAGCAGTTGGGAAACTTTGAAAAATCACCATAAATGGTGAGAAATGAATGGGAGGTTGAATAATATATGAAATTTGAATTTGAATGAGTCTATTTGCATATGAAAGAAATATAGTACGCAAAAGAGTTGTATTTTTGGAGATATTTGAATTTTACTGAGACAGGGCTGGATTGATTTCGAAATCCCCTGTTCCAAATTTGGAAAATCACCAAAAATTGTACAAAAATAATTATGGCCTAAAATTTATATGTATGGATTCCTTATTGAGTCTATTTTTAATAGAAACAAACGAGACCACTGTTTGAATTTTGTACAGGGAGTTAATTAAATTTTAGTAAAGGGAGTTCAGAACTGTGGGGAGTGAAATAGGGGAAGGTTTAAAGAATAAACTGTACTAATTGGATAAATACAAAATTCTGTGAATTTTATGGTGGAAAGGTATATGAGTCTAGTTTCGGAGAAAATTTATGGAATTCAATTTGGAGCCCTGTAGCTCCGGATAAAAATAAATTAGCGACTATGACGCAGAAAAACAGCTTGCTGGGAATTACCCAAGCAATGAAATTATTTGTGAATAAATTTATATTATGGTGTAGTTATGTGAGAAATTACTTATTTATCATGTGTTTACTTACTAAGCTATATGCTTACTCATTTTTATTTTTCCCTTGATTATAGTGATTTCCATCAACTCGGAATTGGAACGGAGTCAGACAATCATCTACACTATCCTCCACATTTGGGGTATTTTGCTACTAGCATTCCGGAAAATTATGGCATGTATAGACGACTTATGTAATGTGGAGTCACCATGTAAATATATATGTTATGGTTTGATTTAAAATGTAGTGTTTATTAATGGTTAAATTGTGTGTGTTTATACAACTGAACTTGGTTGGAATATTGAATTGTGTTTGTAAATTTGCAGGAGGTTTAAGCAAAAATAAGCAGAAATGCTGTCGAATTTTTTTAAAAAATTTAGTAATACCTCATACTCTGTTCCGAACAGGAATACGGGTAAGGGGTGTTACAGCCTATGTCTATTTTCAAGAATCTAGGAATTGGAAAGGAAAGACCTACTACGGTTATGTTGCAACTGGCTGACTGATCCTACGCACATTCGGAAGGTAAAATTGAAGATGTGCTGGTCAAAGTAGATAAACTTATCTTTCTTGCGGATTTCCTTATTTTGGAATGTAAAGCTGACCAAGATGTGCCAATTATTCTTAGAAGACCTTTTCTTACTACAGGTAGAACTTTAATTGATGTATAGAAAGGCAAGCTGATCATGAGGGTAAAGGATCAGTAGGTTACCTTCAATTTATTTGATGCTTTGAAATGTGCTGATGTTAATGTTGAATGTCATGCCGTTAAGTTAATAGAAATAATAGTAGAGGAGTTCTTAATGATTAATATGATCATTGTTAACAAATGTCCTGATAAATTGCTCGTTCGAGAACCAGCAACCCATGGCCACGTTCTATATTAATTTATCAACACAATGCCAATGAGAAGATATCGTTAACTCTTTAATTGAGCTATGAATTCCACTGTTCCTAGTAAACTAATGCCATACACAAGTCATGTACCCAACATACTGGCTATCGGCTTGATCATATTTAGAGCATAAGCCTCCACTTATATCAAAACACATGAGTTACAAACGCATAGTTAATGTGCAACAACCTATTTTTAGTGAAATCAGAATAGTGGTTTTGAGACCAAAAATCTGACGTGGAAATATTATTTTTTTATTTTAATGTCTACGGTATGTTAGTAATGTCGTATAAAAATTTTGTTAAGAAATTTTGCTATTTGCATGCTTAATTAAGTGAAGAGGACTAAATCATAAAAGGTGCAAAAGTATAGTTCTAGCCACTAAAGGTATCAAATGGCTATAGAACTTTAATGTAGGAGTACTTAGATGGTAATTAGACCATTTCTTTTATTAGTGGACATTCTTGGACATAAAATTAAGTGAAATCAAGGTTTATTAATAAGGTTAATTATGTAATTTAATAAATAATCTAATGTAAATTAAAGAAAACAAAAGATATCATCTTTTGTTGTCTTCTTCCACCGAAATTAGGAAGTAAAATTCTACATTGTTGCATCTTTAGTATTCGACTATATCTCTCTTGCATATCAAGATAAACCTCATACGGAGTTAGATCGGGGAAAAAACGAAAGCTTCAGATTGATCGATTATGTTTTTATGCCTTGTTTATCAAGGTAAGTCCGTATGTTTAAATAATGTTTTAACATTATTTGATATATGAATCCTAGTTTGTTATTTATCATGTCATGAAACGATGGAAATCCAATGACGTACGGCTATTATCGAGCCCTTTTTAAACCTTAGGAATATATAACATACAAATGACATGTCATTAAGGTTACCATGTTTTGGGTGCTGGTCCTGAATATCCTATCGATGGCTGAGTTTTGGCATTTGTTGTGGATACCCGTTAGCCTGTGTGAGTGGCATTGTGTGAGTAAACCCATTTATGGCTCGAGTGAGCAATGATGTAAAGGAAAAGGAAAAGGAAAAGGAATGGTTTCGACCATATGTTTAACACACTTTGTGTGAGTTTCCTGTGTATCCGATATTATTTTAAGTATTTCAACGGGCATGGAAAGGGAATGAATGGTAAGTGTTCTGGTCGGCTATATTATGAACCTATGGAAAGGTATGGAATGTCAATGAGCAATGTATGAATTCAATATTGATATGTTCATGTGAATTTACCTTACCATGTAATAATTCAAGTGAATTATATGTTAATGTACTAACAATTGTTATTGATGAAGCTTAGGCTTGTGCCAAGCTATTTGTTGGATTGTATCATGCTTAAATTTTAAAGTTATACATAGAAACGGTAAGCTATGTTCATGATTTACGAACTTACTAAGTATTATGTGCTTACGTAGTTTTCTTTCTTATGTTTTATAGATTATCAGAAGCTCGATTAGTTTGGAAGCTCGTCAGAGATCAATCACACTATCAAACAATTATATTAGTTGAATTTGAAGTTTTGGTCAGGGTTATAATGGCATGTATAGGTGGACTTGTGTTTAATGATCTAGTTATTTTTGGCATGTAAATGTGTTATTATGGTTGATGAACTTATGGTATTTTGATGCCTTGATGTTTTGTATTGTTATGGTGAAGATGATACATATTTTGAAAGACCAATTTGGCATGTGATGGTGTAGTTTCAATGTAGTCAATTATGATATAATTTGCTATGGCATTAAGCTAGATATATATGGATGAATATGGAAAATATGTATAAGATTAGGTGTATGTGCTTGATTGTGATTGAGGTGCTTATGTCGCATATTGGTTGGATGGTTAAATAGCCTATTGAATTAGTCTTATTATGCATGTTTTGGTATGTTTTGGTGCCTTGATTATATGTGCATATTGCTTGTAGGTACATGCTTTAATGGGTGAAAGAAATGGCTTGATTTTGGTCAATTTCTTGTTCACATGACCTAAGACATGGGCGTTTATCTCAGCCATGTGTGACACATGGCAATACGACACAACCGTGTAACTCCTGTAGGTTTTAAAGGTTGCAAGTTAGATAGTTGTACGACCTAGCATACGTCCTGACACATGGGTATGTGAGGCCATTTCGAGAGTTGCACGGCTTGGCACACGGGCGTGTGGCTTGGTCGTGTGACCCAAGTCAGAGAGTTACACGGGCATGAACATGGGCTGGGACATGATCGTGTGTCCTTATTTCGATTGTTACGAGGCTTGGGACATAAGCGTGTGTCTCAACCCATTGAGTTACACGGCCTGGCCACATGGCCGTATGGCTCCGACAGTTTGAAATTTTTTAACTTTTTCCTCAATGTTTCAAATGTTTCTAATTTAGTCCCAAATCATTTCTAAAGCGTTTCTATGGCCTCGAACGCTCGAATAAGGGATAATATGCAAATATGAATTGATTATGCTATGTTTAATGAAATATTTGGAAATGTAAGTTTTTATGTTACGGTTCTTACTGTAATGCTCTGTAACCCTATTTCAGTGACAGATACGGGTTAGGGAAGTTACATTTAGTGGTATCAGAGCTACAATTTAGTCGGTCCTTAGACTGAACTTAGCGTGTACGAGTCTAGAAATATATGCCATTATATAACTTGTGATAGTATGATAACTCTTGACTAGATTTAAATTATGCTTTCATATAGATTATGTCATCCAACCGAGCCAATTTTGATAAGGCTGACAGTAACGCGCAAGCCTCCATTCACGGAGCAACATCAAGTGGTAGTAGGCCCATGTCTAAGGGATGGGGAGGAGAGGCTTAGGAAGCCTTCTTCTAGATGATGAATGAATAGTTTACTGAGTTCGTACGAATGAACCTGATGGCTTAATGACCTCCACCCCCACTTGTTCCCCAATTGGTTCCTGTAGTTCCTCCGGTCGATAAAATCTATAAATATAGGGCTGAAGGGTTTAGAGCTACGTCTAAAGATGATCCGGAGAGAGCTGAGTTCTGGTTAGAAAACACAATCAGGGTTTCGATGAGTTATCTTGTACACCTACAGTGTGTGTGAAATGTGTTGTTTCCTTATTGAAAGACTCAATCTATCAGTGGTGGAACACCTTGATTTTAGTTGTGCCAAGAGAGTGAGTAGACTGAGAATTCTTTCAAACTAAATTTCGAAAGAAATGTGTGAGCCGGAGATTCCTTGGCAAGAAACATAAAGAGTTTTTCGAGCTTAAATAGGACCGAATGTCAGTATCTGAGCATGAGAGGCAATTTGTTTGATTAAGCAAGTATGCCAGAGAATGTGTACCGACTGAGATTGCCATGTGTAAACGGTTTAAAGATGGGCTGAATGAAGACATAAAGCTATTAGTCAGGATTCTAGAATGGAAAGAATTTGTTGTATTAGTTGATCGAGCGCACAAAGCTGAAGAATTGAGTAAAGCTAAAAGAAAAGTTGACTATGAGGCTCGTGATTCGAGTAATATATCAGTGAGAAAATCATATCAATCACCGTCAAAGAAGTCAAAAGAATATCAGAATCAATTATCAGCTTTAGTGGGTTACTTTGGTAGAGATCGAGGAAAACAACATACGAGTTCAAAACCTCAGGCTATGTCTATAGCGAGTGTAGGCAGTGTGAAGAATAACAAGCTAAAATGTCAACAAGGTGGACGTTGACACTTTGGTGAATGCAAGATGAAATACGGGGCATTTTTTAAATGTGGTTCGTATGAACATTTTATCAGAGATTGTCAGAGAAGACCGAAAAAGAAAAAGCTCAGACTGTTCGATCGAGCAACACTACTGCGAGAGGTAAACCGCCAAGGAACATTAAAAATATGAAAAATAGCCATAGTGGGACAAAAGACTTTATTGTGAGATCTGAGGCACGAAAGCCAGCTAGAGCTGACACGATCCATGCTAGAGAGGTAGCGTCAGGGCTAGATGTTATCATTGATACATTTTTCATCTTTGATATTGATGTTACTGCTTTGATTGACCCAGGGTCATCACATTCATAGTATGCACGACTTTAGTGTGAAGTAAGAAATTGCCTTTCGAGTCTACTGAGTTTGTGGTTAAGGTAACGAATCTCCTAGGTTAGTATGTCTTAATTGATTAAGTTTGTAAAAACTGTCATTTGATGATTCGGGGTTGCAACTTTCTGGCTGATTTGATGTTATTACCCTTTGATGAGTTTGATGTTATTTTGGGTATGGACTGGTTAACTCTGCATGACGCCGTTGTGAATTGTAAATGAAAGCTTATTTTGTTAAAATTCAGAACGATGAAAAGCTTCAGATTGAATCAAATAGATCGAATAGTATATCTAATGTGATATCAGTTATGTCAGCACTGAAATATGTTAGAAAAGACTGTGAAGTGTATCTTGCTTACATATTTGATTCTAGAGTATCTGAGTTGAAGCTAGAATCGGTTCTAGTGGTATGTGAATATTCAGATGTGTTTTCGGAGGAGTTACTTGGGTTACCGCCGATCAGAGAGGTTGAATTTGCTATTGACTTAGTGCCGGGAACATCTCTGATGTTGATAGCTCATTACAGAATGGCACCTATAGAGTTGAAAGAGTTGAAAGCACAGTTGTAAGAGTTGACAGATAGGGGTTTTGCTCGACCCAGTTTTTCTCCTTGGGGTGCACCTGTTCTATTTGTTAAGAAAAAATATGGGTCCAAGCGTTGATGTATTGACTATTGACAACTCAACAAAGTTACGATTAAGAAAAAGTATCCATTGCTGCGTATTGACAATCTGTTTGATTAGTTGAAAGGTGCGGTAATATTTTCAAAAATCGATCTTTGATCTGGTTATTATCAGTTGCGAGTTAAAGTCTTAAATGTGCCAAAAACTGAGTTCATGACTAGGTACGGACATTATCAATTTCTTGTGATGCTGTTTTGTTTGACTAATGCACTTGCAGTATTTATGGATTTGATGACAAAATTTTCAGACTGTATTTAGGCAGATTCATGGTGGTATTCATTGATGATATTTTAATCTATTCACGAGATGAGACCAAACATGCTGAACATTTGAGGATTGTTTTGCAAATTTTGTGCAAAAAGCAATTGTTTGCTAAGTTTAGCAAATGCGAGTTCTGGCTTTGAGAAGTCGAATTTCTGCAGACATGTTGTATCAGCCGGTGGCATTAGAGTTGATTTGAGCAAAATTTTAGCTGTGGTAGGTTGGAAGACTCTGAGCAACGTGGCTGAGGTTAGAAGTTTTCTGGGTTTAGCCAAATATTATAGAAGATTCATCAAAGGATTCTCGATGATTGCTACACCATTGACGAGACTATTGCAAAAATATGTTAAGTTTGAGTGGTCTAAGAAATGTCAGCAAAGTTTCAATTAGTTGAAAGCATTGTCAACTGAGGCACCGGTGTTATTTCAGCCAGAGTTAGGTAAAGAATTCTTGATTTATAGTGATGCATCGTTAAATGGTTTGGTCTATGTTCTGATGTAAGAGGGCAAAGTGATAGCGTATGCTTCTAAAAAGTTGAAACTGCACAAAAAGAATTATCCGACGCACGATTTAGAACTTGCAATGATTGTGTTTGCTTTGAAGATTTGGCGACACCATTTGTATGGAAAAAAATTAATATCTTCATGGATCATAAAAGACTGAAGTACTTAATATCGTAGAAAGATTTGAATTTGAGACAGCGTAGATGGCTTGAATTATTAAAATACTATAATTTGATCCTTGATTATCATCTAGGAAAGGCTTGCTTCGTGATGAAGCATACCAATGATGGCTGACCGTTAAGGAGGGCACTTAGCCCAAATGACTGACTTGGGATTTCTATAAGTCTGCTTTTTAAGGTAAATATGTGGGGGCAAGCTACACTGACACTAGAAAATTTGAGTTTCTGAATCTCTCGCAAGGGGATTCAAGTTGATCCTAAAAAAAATTGAGGCTGTATTGGACTGGAAGCAACCTAAGAATGTGTTTGAGATTCGTAACTTTTTGGGCTGGCAGGTTATTACCGACGGTTTGTGGAGGGATTTTCACTTATTGCAGCAACGTTGACCAAGCTATTACATAAAGGTGTATCATTTGACTGGACTAATGCACAGCAAAAGAGTTTTGAGAAGCTTAAAACTGTACTGACTGAGGCTCCTATTTTGGTACAGCTTGAACCTGGAAAGGAGTTCACAGTTTATAGTGATACATCACATGTTGGTTTGGGATGTGTGTTGATGCAGGATGGTAAGGTGGTTGCATATGCGTCTCGTCAGCTTAAGACACACGAGGTGAACTATCCGACGCACGATTTGGAGTTGGCCGCCGTAGTCTTTGCATTGAAAATCTGGAGGCATTATCTGTACGGTGAGAAATGTATTATCTAAACTGATCATAAGAGCCTCAAGTATCTCTTTACTCAGAAGAAGTTAAATCTTAGGCAGCGTAGATGGGTTGAGCTGCTTAAGGATTATGATTGTACCATTAAGTACCATCCTGGCAAGGCCAATGTGGTGGCCGATGCGTTGAGCCGTAGGGCTATGACCAATCTGAGAGTGATGTTCGCTCGACTTAGCATATTCGACGGTGGAAGTCTATTGGCAAAACTTCAGGTCAAATTGAAATGGATTGAATAGATTTGAGGTAAACAGTTGGGGGATAAGTCTCTTAGGTTGCATTTTTGTCAGGTTCAGAATGGTGGCACTACTGATTTTGGGATAAACAGTGATGGGGTACTTTGTTTCCGCGGTCGAATTTGTGTACCGAATGATGAGGATTTAAGGCAGTCGATTCTGAGAGAGGCGCATGGTAGTCCCTATACTATGCATCCCGGTGGGAATAAGATGTACCGAGATCTTCGGGAATTGTACTGGTAGCCAGGGTTGAAGCGTGAGGTTACCGACTTCGTTGCTCACTGTTTGACTTGTCAGCAGGATAAGGCTGAACATCAGTTACCTTTGGGTTTGCTGCAGCAGGTTAACGATAGACTTCGTTAGTGGGTTGCCTCTAACGCCCACTAAGAAGGATTCTGTCTGGGTCATCGTGGATCGATTGACCAAGTCTGCTCACTTCATCCCGGTAAAGACACGGGCGTGTGTCTCAACCAGGTGTGATACATAGCCATGCGACGTGGCCGTATGTCCCTTATAGGTTTCAAAGGGTTGCAAGTCAGGCAGTTACACGACTTAGCACACGAGCATGTGAGGCCATTTCGAGATTTACACTGCCTGGCACTCAGGCTTGTGGCTTGGCCGTGTGACCCAACTTAGAGAGTTACACAGGCACAGACATGGGCTGGGGCACGGCCGCGTGTCTCTACTTCGAATATGCACATGGCCTGAGACACGGGCATGAGTCTTAGTTGTGCGAGTCACATGGCCTTACCACACAGCAATGTGACCCTTGTAGTGTGAAAAATTCTAACTTTTTCCATGAAATTTTATATGTTTCCAATTCCTCTCTAAAGTGTTTCTAGGGCTTCGAGGGCTCGAATAAGAGAGAATATGCATGTGTTTGAATAGGATATGATGTGTTATATATAATGGTTGTATTGAATCTTTTAATTTAAAAAGTTTTCGATAATACTCTGTATTCATATTCTAGTGACGGATACGGGTTAAGGGTGTTACATTTAGTGGTATCAGAGCTACAGTTTAGTCGATTCTAGGACTAATGTAGCGTAGTAGATTTTAGTACATACATGCCACATATACCCTGTGACAGTGTGATACTTTTGATCCGTTCCAACATATTAATTCTTATAGATTCAAGATGTCAACTGAATCAAATCGAGCTATAGTTAATGAAGCTGAAAGTAATGTTCAAACTTCGAATCCTAAGGCAAGCAATAATGCGCCTATTCCACAATCTGTTAGTAATGAGATGAAAAATATGTTTATGGGAATGATGAACTAATGGTTCAACGAGTTTAAGCAAGCAAATCTTGCAGCCCCGCCACCCTCACCTCCTATTGTGCCTCCTCCGGCACCCCTGAATACTACCAACCTTATACTTGTAATTGTTACTTGCGTATCTATAGAAAAAATTCAAAAATGTGGAGCAGAAGAGTTTAGAGGTACGGTAGATGATGATCCTTCAAAAGCTGAGTATTCGCTATTAAACACAAAGAGAGTTTTTGTGGAGTTATTGTGCACCTCTGAAGATTATTTGAGGTGTGCGGTGTCCTTACTAAAAGATGAGGTGTATCTATGGTGGGATACTTTGAACATGATGGTACCTGATGATCGGGTTAATTAAGATTTCTCAGAATGAATTCAAGAAAAATTATGTTAGCCGGTTGTTTATCGACCGGAGAAAGAAAATATTTCTCGAGTTATAATAAAGAAATCAGACTGTAGTTGAGTATGAACGAGAATTTGTACAATTAAGCAAGTATGCTCGTAACATCGTGTCAAACGAGGAGGAAATGTGTATTTGATTTGAAGATGGGTTAAAAGATGAGACCCGCTTGGCTGTAACAACATTAAAGCTACGAGAATTTGTAGAACTTTTCGAGCGGGCTCAAATGGTAGAAGAGGTTTGTAAAAGCAAACGACAATCAAATTTTTGATTTAGAGATCATATCAAGAGGGGGTCATTCAAGCCTGCTCAATCATCTCCCTCGAGGAAATTTAAATTGACACAAGTCGATCAGCTACTCCTTTAGATTTTGTTAATTAAAAGAAACCGAGACAAAGTAATTTCAAGTTAGTCAATGCTCTGGCGGTGAGTGTTGGAAGTGTAAGAAATGTGGAGAGAATCGTTCTGGTGTGTGATGAATACAATAAAAGACATTTTGAAGAGTTTCGATAAAAGTCGGGAGCTTGTTTCTGTTGTGGGTCTACTGACCACTTTCTTCGTAATTGTCCTAAGAAGCAAAATGATTCTGGGAATCAATCAAATAATCCTGAAGCAACTTCTCAAAGGGGTAGATGATTTGGAAATGCTAGAAATACTACTCCCGGTTGAGGAGTGAATAGCAAGATGAATGAACGGTCGAAAACGAGAACACTAGCTAGAGCATATGGAATTTTGGCTTGAGAGGAAGCTACTGCTCGAGATGTTATTGCGGGTATTTTTTCTCTCTTTGATATTAATGTATATGCATTGATTGATCCTGGATTGACTCATTCGTATATATGCACTAGATTAGTAGAAAAAAAGAAAATACCTATTGAATTCACTGAATATACTATTAAAGTTATGAATCCCTTGGGTTAGTGTGTTTTAGTTAATCAAATATCTAGATCATGCCCACTGAAAATTAGAAGTTACGATTTCCTCGCTAGTTTGATGTTGTTACCTTTTGATGAGTTTGATATGACTCTAGGTATGGACTGGTTGACACTGCATGATGCTATTGTGAATTGTAGAAGAAAACATATTGTGCTAAAGTGTCAGGATGGAAAATGGGTCTAAGTTGAATTAGACAGATTGGATGGTACATCCAGTACAATCTTTGCTATGACGACACAGAAATATGTTAGAAAAGGCTGTGATACTTATCTTGCTTACATATTTGATTCTAGAGTTTCTAAGTTGAAGCTAGAATCGGTTCCAGTAGTATGCGAATATCCAAATGTGTTTCTAGAGGAGTTACCCCGGTTATCGCCAATCAGAGAGATTGAGTTTTCCATTGAGTTAGAACTGAGAACCTCTCCGATATCGATAGCTCCTTATAGAATGGCGCCTTCAAAGTTAAAAGAGTTGAAAGCGCAGTTGCAAGAGTTGATAGATAGGGGTTCTGCTCAACCCGGTTTCTCACCTTGGGGTGCACTTGTTCTATTCGTTAAGAAAAAGGATGGGTCTATGAGATTATGTATTTATTATCGTCAGCTCAACAAAGTTACAATCAAGAATAAGTATCCATTGCCGCGTATTGACGATTTGTTTGATCAGTTGAAAGGTCCAACAATATTTTCGAAGATTAATCTTTGTTCTGGTTTCTATCAGTTGAGATTTAAAGATTTAGATGTGCCAAACATTGTGTTCAGGACCATATACGGACATTATGAATTTCTTGTAATGCCATTTGGTTTAACTAACACACCTGCAGTATTAATGGATTTAATGAACATAATTTTTAGACAGTATCTAAACCAATTTGTTGTAGTATTCATTGATGATATCTTGATTTATTCATGAGATGAGTCCGAGCATGCCGAGCATTTGAGAATTATATTGCAAACTCTGCTTGAATAGAAATTATTTGCCAAGTTTAGCAAATGTGAATTTTGGATTTGGGAAGTTAGATTTCTGGGACATGTTGTATCAACCGAGGGCATCAGAGTGGATCCGAGCAAGATTTCAACTGTTATTGATTGGAAACCTTTAAGAAATGTATATGAGGTTAGAAGTTTTCTGGGGTTAGTCGGGTATTATCGAAGGTTCGTTAAGGGATTCTCAATGATTGCTACACCGATGACGAGATTATTGCAAAAAATATAAAATTTGAGTGGTTAGAGAAATGGCAACAAAGTTTCAATCAATTGAAAGCATTGTTATTTGAGGCACCGGTGTTGGTTCAACCTGAGTTGTGTAAAGAATTTCTGTTTTCAGTGATGTATCTTTAAATGGTTTAGGCTGTGTTTTGATGTAGGAAGGTAAAGTGATAGCTTATGCTTCCAGAGAGTTGAAGCCTCATAAAAAGAATTATCTGACGCACGATTAGAACTTGCAGCTATTGTTTTTGCATTGACGATTTGGCAACACAATTTGTACGGCGAAAGATGTCACATCTTTACAGATCACAAAAGTTTGAAGTATTTAATGTCGTAAAAAGATTTGATTCTGAAACAGAACAGATGGCTCGAGTTATTGAAAGACTATGATTTGATCATGGATTATCATCCGGGAAAGGCAAATGTAGTTGGTGATACTTTGAGGAGAAAGTCTTTATTGGCTTTGTGAGCTTTAAATACGCGGTTGAAGTTATCTGATTATGGTTCGATTTTAGTTGATTTGAAAGCTAGACAGATGTTTTTACAACAAATTTACAAGGCTTAGAAATGCAATGATATGTTATCAGCGAAATGGAAACAAAGTGAGTCGACTCCTAATTCAAATTTTCAGATTGGATCCGATAATTGTTTACTTTTCAAAGGTAGAATTTGTGTTCTGAGGAATTCAAATCTTGTTCAGAAGGTTTTGCATGAAGCTCATAATAGTGGTATGTCTTGTCATTCTGGTAGCAATAAAATGTACAGTGATTTTAAATAAATGTATTGGTGGTCGGGTATGAAACAAGAGATTTTTATTTGTATCGAGATGTTTAGTATGTCAGTAAGTTAACGCTGAACATCAGGTACGTTCTGGTTTGTTACAGCTAGTGATAATTTCAAAATGGAAATGGGAGCACGTCATAATAGATTTTGTGTCGAGTTTGCCTTTGTCTCTGAGAAAGAAAGATGCAATTTGGGTTATCCTTGATTGTCTAACGAAGTCTTCACATTTTATTCTGGTACGTACAGATTTTTCCTTGAAAGACTAGCTGAGTTATACGTTGCTGAGATTGTCATATTACATTTCTATTATTTCTGGTAGATATCCGTAGTTTATGTCACAATTCTAGAGCAAGTTACATGAAGCTCTAGGTACTTGTTTTCATTTTAGTACCATGTTTTATCCTCAGACTGATGGTCAGTCAGAGCGAGTGATACAGATACTCGAAGATATGCTTCGATGTTGTGGTTTAGATTTCGAAGGAAACTGGGAGAAATTTCTATCGTTAGTAGAATTCACGTACAATAATAGTTATCAATTGAGCATAAATATGGCACCGTACGAAGCTTTGTATGGTTGGAAATGCCGAATTCCATTGTATTAGATTGAGCCCAGTGAGCAAAAGCTACACAGGATTGATTTGATACGAAAAATTGAAAAAAATTTAAAGTTATTCGAGATAGTTTGAAAGCAACTTCAGATCAACAGAACTCATATGCAGATCTAAAACGTAAAGATATTGAATTTCAAGTCGCGATAAAGGGTTCTTGGAAGTGTCGCCCTAGAAGAAAGTTCTTTGATTCGGACGTAAAGGAAAGCTAAGTCCGCGGTTTATCGAGTCGTATAAGATTATCGAAAGAATTGGACCAGTAGCTTACAAATTGGCATTGCCTTCAGAGCTAGAAAAGATACATAATGTGTTCCACGTATCTATGTTACGACAATACCAGTCAGACCCTTCCTTGTTTTCTCACCTGTTGATGTCAAGATTCAGCCTGATATGTCATACAACAAAGAACCGATTAGAATTCTAGCTTGAGAGGTTAAATAATTGAGAAATAAAAAAATAGCTTTAGTTAAAGTATTTTGGCAACAACACGGTTAAGAAGAAACCACCTGGGAACCAGAAGAAACTATGAAAGAGTAATACTCGAACCTCTTTTTTGGTAAGATTTTCGAGGACGAAAATTCCTTTAGGGGGAGAGTTATAACATCCCGTTTTCAGTGAAATTGGAACAATGGTTTTGAGACCACAAATCTGATGTGAAAATATTTATTTTATTATCATTTTAGAGTCTACAAAATATTAGCAATGTCGTATAAAAATTTCGTGAAGAAATTTTACCATTTGCATGTTTAATTAGTAAAAAGGACTAAATCATAAAAGGTGCAAAATTAGAGTTCTATAAGTTAAAGGCACTAAATGGCTATAGAACTTAAATGTATGAGTACTTGGATGGTAAATAGACCATTTAAGTGATAGTAGGCATTTATGGGATTGGTTTATTTGAAATTATTAATGTTTTTAAAGGGTATAAAGGTAAATGAGTAATTAAGGTTAAGATATAAGATCGCTAATTTTCTTTATAAACAGGCCATTGTTAACAATTGTAATTTGAACTTTAATTTGGATTATCCGTTGGATATCTATGAAATGGTTTTGAAAGATTCAATAAATTGAGGTTGGCCCATTGGGTCTTTTTATCAAAACAGAAAAAGTTACTTACCCTTTAAGAACCAGCAAATTCTAGTAGAAACTATATAGTCGGAGGAAGGATTGTCTCAAAATTCTCACCTAAACAAATTGTACAACAACCTCATAATAAGCTTCAAACTAATCCAAACCAAAAGCCATCGTCTCAAGAAATGAACAAATACTCGTAGGTTAAAAAAAAAGGCAAAACAATTAACAACTTAACTTTTCCCTTACCACAAATGGCTAAACAACGAAACCTACAACGAGTATTGACACAAAACCACACGATAACAGAAGAGTAATGAAATCGGCAAGGGAGTAATTTAAGAAATATAACCAAAAATAAATTTACTGTAACAAGAATAATGGAAAGAAAATATAAAATACAAAGGAAAGAGAGAAAATAAAATAAAAACAATATGAATGTGAGGAAAAGAAAGTGAGAGACGTGGGGAAGGAAAGGGAGAATTTTGGGGAAACATAATTTTAATTTAACTTATTTTTTAAAATGAATATATTATCATATTGATTTTTTGTAAAGAAAGAAAACAAAATCCTAACCAAATTGATTTCCTCACAACTTATCATATTATCTAGAGTTCGAATTTAGCCCCATCTGTAAAATCCCTAACCCATATCCATCGTCGAAATAGGGTTACGGAGCATTATCAGAGTTTACAATTCAAACAAATAAAAAAATCCAAACATTTTATAACATATCAATAAGAATATTAAAACAAAGTCAAATCATAAGAATGCAATAACCATTTTTGTTCAAAGTGTCTTGAGACAAAGCCATTGTGTCTTGAGACCAACTTACCAAAATGTCTAAAATACAATCATTCAAGCATGTAAGGGATGTCTAAATGCCACCTAATTCCCACCAAAGTTGTACCAAACTGGGATAGTAGAATCAAGTTAGTAAATCGAGGGGTTTGTGAACTAGAAACTGTAATTAGGTTAGATAATTAAATAATTAGGAATAATTAAATAAATTATTAAAATAATTAGAATTAAAAATTTATGTTAAGAAAATAAAATTAAATGTTCTGGAATTAATTTCGTCAAATCGAATTTTAAAAATGAGATCAGATTTGAAAATAATTTAGAAAATAAGTTTTAATTGAAAATAATGACTTATTTAGAAAAAATGGAAGAAATTAGAGGTGGTTAAATCGGCAATGAACCAATTTTTAAAAATTGGTTGCCTATTTAACAACCCCCACGATCCCTTCGCTCTCATTTTCACATTTCATTAGAAAATTTGCCAAACACCAGATTAATGCTTTTCCCCCAAAATTAGATCATCCTTTATGATTTTCAAGCTCTTTAAACAAAAAATCCTCATTCAATTTTAAAGATTCATCACATTTTCATCCTCAATTTCTCAAGAGATCTTCACACATTTTAGCTCAAGCTAGCTCCATAGCTCGTCGATTTTGCAAAATTCAGGTGTGATTCTAAATTTTATGATTAAACTAAGTGATTTGTTATTTGAATTCAAGATTTAAATGAGTTAATCAAGATTTCAATAAATCAATTGATTTTAAGTTTATTTTCTGCTTGCAAATGGTAGATTTCGTATTTCTTAGCCAAAATTTTGTTTTAAATTGAATTCTAACTCATTTTGATCTAATTAAAAGGTTTCTAATGTTGATTTAATGAACCAATTATTAATTTGAACCAACTGAACGTTTTCCCCTTTTAAAAGATCACATAAGTTTGATTTTTCTAGAAAAATTAGATCTGTGTAATTAGATAATAGTGATGGTTTAGATCAATAATTAGATTATATTTAAGATGTATGAAGTTGAAATCTAAGCTTAGAAACGAGGTTCGAGTGGTTAAATATCTATTTTGACAAAACTACCTAACTTTTCTGTATTGTGAATGAGGAGCTTTAATTTACGATTTTAGAGGGATCTAATCATGTTTGATATTATTTATAATTCCTTTGTATTATGTTTGATGAGTATGTGAAGTGGAAACTCATTTGGGAGCCTCCACAATCAAGGAGAAAGGAAAACAAAAGCTTACTTGAGCTTTATTATGGAAGCAAGTTACTAAGGTGAGTGGTCTTGTGTGCTATAATTAATGCTCAAATTAGTGAGTTAAAAAGGGCTTAAGTGGTCTGATAATCTTATCTAAGTCCTAAGAGCTAGTGTTCTTACTTGAACTTTGTTATTTTCTAAGCAAGCTTACATGTGTTGTGATATGTTTAAGTGTGTGATGTGAATTTATGTGTTGGATATATGACTTAATACACTTTGTGAGCAACTGGTTTTATTCACACACATTTGATATGAAAGTGCATTTTGCTCATTCAGCAAAGTGCTTGCACTTAAGGTGTATTATGTGAAAGTGACAAGTGATATGAACATGGTATGTGTGATTGTGCATAAACCAAAAATTTAATGTGCATAAACAATGGAAAAAATTGGATATAATTGGAATGTCATTGGATTTGAGTATAAACTCTCTCTATTTTTCGGTAGAATAACAATCTCTCAAAAGTAGTGTGAATAACTTTACTGGTGCCATCTATTTATAGGGATAGAAGATAGAACCCTTGTAGAGTTGTAAAAGTTTATTTTAAATAGAAAAATAATATCCTTCGTGTTATATGAAGGGTTTTGGGTCTCTCTCACATCGAGTCCAATTACAAGTACTTCTTGGGCCTTTTTGACCTAGTCCTCTATAATATGATCCAACCCAATTCAGTTTTTCTATTTCCAAAAATAAAATTTAATATTTACATATTAAATAATTTTCTCATCCCAATTTTACCCACGCTAAAATTTTGACGATTTTACCCTTAGTAAAATTTTGACGATTTTGCCCCTTGGTAAATTTTAAGAAAATATGTTCAATATGTCACAACTCAACTTGTTCACTATGATTGAATGATTTATTTTAATCTTTGGGCTTCAAAATAGTCCAAAAACATAAACTCATTCTTCCATTATTTTTAAGTAATCCTATATAAGATTGCAAATTTCCATTTTCATTCCAATTTCTATTTTTGGAAACCTACATTCATTTCAAAATGATTCCATTTCTCTATTTCAAAGAAAATCGTAATCATTCTTAAATGTTTTTCATTTCTCTTTTTCTATTCATTACGTTAATTTTTATTCAAACATGTAATTCATTTCTAGTTTGAAAAAGCTAGCTGAGGGACCAATTAGACATATGCAGTTGAGGCTCAAATGATTTATAATTGATTTATAATTAATTTCTAGCTTTTCGCCTATCAACTACTCAGTGCTTGTTCAATGACCTTATCATAAGTGTGTTACCCTTAAAGAATATCCTTGATCTCTTTGGGATAATATCCGTTCTCCCAATATGATTCTATTTTATCTAATGGTAACCATTACATCTTCCTTCATGAAAAGTCAACCACTATCAAATAGTGATCAAGTCATCCATCATAAAGACGGATGTCTAGTGGCCACATTTACTTTTCATCAACCATGTATTGCTAATGAGAGATGTCATTTACTCATGTTTTGGGCTATGGATTTCATTGTTTTGACTGATGCTATATATTGCATAAGTCATACACCCAAAGCACTAGCTTTCAGTTTCTTATCTATCTGAACTTAGGCTTTTACTTACATCAAAGTGTACGAGTTACGCATACATCTATCATCAACTCAAGATTTAGGTATGTCACACTATAAACGTAACAAGTGAAGAAATCCATAAACGAATTCAGGATCTATTAAAATTGGGTCCTATCTGATGTACTATCAATCCAGCCAGTCAAATTTATGTCTATGTTTCGGGAGTCATCTGCTTCGATGCCCAAGACAAGGCATCTCCCCAATTTGACTTGATAGATGACATATTAGTCTTTCAACCAGTTTGCTCATTTTCAATTAGACTAAGGACATGTTTAGGTTTGTCTACGAATACAAGTTGTGTTTTCGTAGTACGATCCGACCACATAATACCACTTAGTAATAGTTAAACAATTAGACAACTAGTAAGCAACATTTGCTTTAATTTTGGTTTGCGTGTAAAAACCATGTGAGGACAATCATACAAGATATATTAATGTAATCAATAAATTTGTTTTATTAACCAATCTATTCAAAAAATTACAATTGTATATGTCACATCCCGAAAACTAGGATTTTGTGTCATAGGAATTAAAATATGATTAAATAAGTAATTAGTTAATAATAGTAAAATAGTAATGAAATTAAATAATTATGGTGTTATTAGTCGATGCATTTGTAACCTCCCAAATATAGCCTAGATGTTATAGCTAGTTTGAGAAGGCTACATTAGCAACCGAAATGGCTAAACTAACTTACATTACTTTTGAAGACCTTAAATAAACTCATCTTAAAGAAAATCATAGTTGTAGTTTGAGTTAGCTTAAAAGCATTCATTCATTAGGTCGTATATACTTAGGATTCATTTTATTGTTGATAGTGTTGTTTTAGAAAAATCTGTTTGCTTGTCACTCTTCTTTAAAAAAAACTTGATGTTAAACTAAGGTAGCGGAAAAACCATTTTTCAAGTCATTTTAGAAACTTAGTTGCCTTATCGATTTGTTTTTCAAAAATGGATCTGTTGCAATGCAGCAAAAACTAGGGAACAATATCAAATTTTACTTAAGTTCGATATCATGCATTATCCGGTTATTATGCTTGAGTAATCCATGCATACAAAAACCGCTAAATGAAAAAGCTACTAAGCCACAAACCAAAAATAATTACAAAAGTACAAACAAAAACCAATAAAGACTTAATAATACTTATTAAGAATAGTCCAAGGACCAAGGTGATTCTCCGTATGCCGACTCCGGTCTTAATTTTGAGGTTTACCTGAAAGGTTAAACACTATTGGGGGTGAGCTTATGAAAAGCTTAGTGTGAGTCGAACAATTATTTAAACAAACATAAATATCAAATACAGTTAAATACATTACCTTTAATAGAAGAAAACAAAACCATCATAGGAATTTTATATCATTACATAACCATTATCAAATTGATTTCGAATGGTGTGTGAGCATAGGTCATCATTCATTCGAGTAACAATCATTAATTTCAATACCATTCAATACAAAAAAATACAATACATAGCATAAATCAATAACATTCGAATATGTCGTGCACATGATGCAATGCAAAAAGGTTCCTACCCATACCATTCGCTACACACCATGAGTTCCCATGAACCCAACATTCGAACTCCAAAACATTATAGGCTTAAGCCCGTTGTGGTTAAAACCACAGATAAAAATATGCAGAAAATTCTACCAATAAAAATGAAATAAATTACCATTCCCTTCAGTACTCCAGGTGTAGTGCACTGACTACGAATAATACGGACTTAATATGCCGCCAGTACTCCACGGAACTCCTCCATCAACCACAAAATCCCATACCGATGCATATGCAATATGTCACACAATCTCATTCATAATCATATCTCAATACTTTTTACATTCATTTAACGTGCTCAACTTGTCCTCAATAATCACAAACTTTCTGTAAATGGAAACATTGTTCGAATCTTTCAAATTACCATTGTTTTGGTATCAATGAATATCGCTCAATTTCACATACTTTACGAATTTTCATTGTGCATAAATATCACCCTTTTCAGTACACAATATAACAAATATCTCATGCCTTTAAATCATGCATAAGCTTAATATCTCAATACATTATATCATTCAATCAAACATTCTCATATCTCATAACTCAAATATGCAATTACAAACTCAATCAAACATTCATACTATAAAACTAGCAATTTTGCCAACATGTCAATCTTTTAAGGCTCGAAACATACCTACTTCGACCACTCACAAAATCAATAATTTGGGTATTAATTCAATCCAATAAGAAAGCTAATTTATCACATATAACATGATATTTAATATTTTCAAACAATTTTATGAGTTTAGGACCCACACCTTATTTTTTGCTTCCTTGTAGCACACCAGCAAATTTTCTAATTTTCCTTAATAATCCCTTAAATGAACCAAAAGCAAAATTCAGTATAAATTTACCATTAAACCATACCCCAAACATCCACTTATGAGTTCAGACCAATCATTTAAATTATAACTATTTTATGAATTCAAACTAGTTAGATTCCTTACACTGTATCGATGCGAGCCGTACGTACAATCATTTTTTGCCTTTACGAATAATTTGGGGCATTTGGGTCAGCACCTAATTCAATAATATATTGGAAATTAGTATCTAATTAATGGTTAAATTCCTTAATTTAATCAATTCATAACCTTTACCCAACAACTACGTTGAAATAACAAACTAGTTATCCTTAATTACATTTACGCTTCACAATTTGCAAGATCTGATTGGCTAATTGATCAAGAAAGCCTCTCCCTAATTAACATGTGATGAAAGGCTGATTAGGAGGGTTCAAGAAAACAACTTAACATTGAAAAAAATATGGGCAAGACCCAAGAAACAAAATAACCCCCTTCCTTGCACATAGGCACACACACCATCACCCATGATGGCCAAAACTGGGGTTGAATTTTAAAATGGTTTGAGATCTTATTAAAATATGAAAACATACCTTTGAAATAATTTAAAATCCACCAAATTCTAGATCTGGAATTTTTTTTAATTGACAAGATTAATCAAGAAATTGAAGAGAAAAGAGATCTTACCCAAGCTAGTTGAGAGAAACGACAATGACACTTTCTTGGAAATGTTCGGTATCGATCTTGGGGTTCAAGATTTTAGATTTGGGGCTGATTTACATTAGGATAAATGACAGAAATAGAGTAAGGGCGTTGGTGCACAATCCTAATGTAAAAAAAAGAAGAAAGAGATGGTAAAATGGGAGGTGTGGGCGATGACAACAATGGGAGAGAGAAAGAAAATTGAGGAGAAAAGAGGAGAGGAAGAGCGTGAACGGAATGGGTAGAAAAAAATTTTAATGAAAGGCTGAAAAATACAATAAAAATATGTATTTATACTAGGGTTCAAGGGTATGGATGGCACACACATTAAAAAAAACAAGGGATTTTGCCAAATTTAATTATTTCGCAAGGGAAATGATTCGAACTTGGGAACTTGGGACCTCATTTAATTTCCATGCTTTCTCATATTTCTTTTAACCATTGGGATTTTTCCTCATTCTTGAATTAATTTTGCAATAATTTTTTTAAAAACAAGGCATGTCATATACTAGGGTTTAAGGTAAAATTTACAAATTAATCAAAATGGTGAGAGAGAAGGGATTTGAACTTGGGTTTCAAGGAATGTTTCACTAACAGTTAACCAACAAATCAATACATCATTTATTTCTTAAAAATGCATAGATAATATCAAAACTTAAGGCATGACCATTCTCTCTCGATTCACAAACCCAATTCTACTAACCCTCGTTTTTTGGGATGTTACAACATTAGTAAAATAATAATAAAGACTAATTTGGAATAGTGGTTAAAGTAGAGGTTAAATGTGTAAATTAAAATTAATGGTTAAAAGGGGAGCTATTAGAACAAGGGAGGATAGGGGAGGACTTATAGGGCAAATAGCCCATTTTTGAAAAAAAGGTTAGTTGGCTTTAAAAAGACACACCCATCGTCTGTGTATTTTTATTTTTTTTCTCCACTTCTTTTTTCATTTTTCAATTTTTTTATATTTAGAATGGAGAATATTCTCTAAACCATTTCTACATCTCTTATATTTTCTTGGCATCCAAACACTCTTTATTCCTTCAATTTTGCAAGAAAATCACTCTTTCTTCTCCAATTTCTTACCTAAACTTAGCTCGTTTTTGCTTAATTGGTACAAATTCATGGAGGGTTTTTAGTTAAAGGTAAATCTATTATTTTCTGATGTCTTAAATTTTTATTAGGTGTTTTAAATTTGAATTTTTATAGATCAAAGCAAGAAAATTAAAGATCCATGGTTTTAAAGCTATCTTTTGCATAAAAAAAATGGTGAATCTCATAATAAAGAGCTAAGAGATGTTTTTAAAATTATTTGTAGTATATTTTGTTGAGATTAAGCGGTTTACAAATTCAGTTTATCAAAATCTTTAAGTAATGCATGAATTAAATGATTTTCTTTTGAGAATGAGGATGAACAATGTTCTTTCGGAAAAAAATATTAATTAAATAAAATGAGCAAAGTTAGAGATCTATATCTATAATTAGGCACAAGTTAAGGGGGTTATGAGATAAAATTAAGGATTAAGTTAAAAATAAGAAATTAAGTGAAATAGATTGTACGAAATAAGTCAAATAAGTATGTGTGAGTGGAGAGCCGTTGTATGAACACAAAGAGATAAGTTAGATTGTTTTTGAATGCTTAGTAATATGTATATTTTTGTGCGAAGCTGAAGACGGTGGAGCCTTAACAAACTGGGACAAAGGTAAGTGAAAATTTGTCTAGTTCGACGAGCCATGGTGAGCTATAGGTGAGTGCATTTGAATGTCGTGTTTTAGCATGAATTGCGAAATCTAGAGAGTCGAAGTGTGGCTTGTAAACCACCACTTAATGGAATGTGAACAATGGCTTCTTCCATGTGCAAATCCTTACAAGTTTGGTTGAATCGTTGAGTATATACATTGTGTGATTTTAATAGTGCAAAATGCATGAACTTATAATATATATACATGGCTTAATTTTGTATACAATATATATATTAGTGGGTGTTATATATATAATATACAAATGGGGGAGTTGGTAATTTACACATATATATGCGTGTTATATATATAATATATATATATGAGTGGGGTTATATATATATACATATATAGACGTGGGTGGTTATACATATATTATATATACGCATGACTTTATTTTATATAATATAATATATTTTATTATGGGTATGGTTATATATAATATATAAATTTATGGGACTTTTAATGTATGCTTAAAATTTGAAGTGATAAAGGTCACTAAATAAATATGTATATTTCTAATATATATTCGTATATGATTTTGTAATATTTACAAATGGATATAAAAATAAATAATATAATTTGAACTCTTATAACATGCAAATTTTATCGACAGTGCGTATCTATGCATGCATGAACCCATAAGTGAATTATGAGATTTATGATATTGCGAATTTTGATTAGTGCAAAATTATATTATTGTGAAATGTAAAGTGCGAGCTCAATAGTAATGCGAATCAATTATATTGTGTAATAAAATGTGATTAAATATATATGTTAGCAATGTGAACACTTGAAACCATTGGATATCATTGGCATGCTATAGGATTGTGAGTACTCACCCTTTTTATTATGTGTTGGGCATTGTGGCCCAGAGATAGCGTTGGAGAGATAAGGGAATGTTGAGTATAGCTCCATTCACCATTGATAGCGTGGTGTGTTTGGAGAGTGTGAGCATATGTGCTACACTTACATGGAGATAGCGTGCAACTTTGTGAGTCATGTGGTGTGTTTTGGAGATCCGTTTATCCAATGAGTATATAATTTTACTATGTTTCATATTCATGAATTGCCAATATATTACTGTGTTGAGTATGAAAACTGTGTTATATGTGAATTATTAAAATGTGTTTAAATACTAACATGTCTGGTGTGTATATATCTGTGTTGTATGCATGTGTACTCACTGAGCTTTCCCAAGCTTACCCTTTACTTTACCTTGCAGATAAATAGTTCTCGGGTTAGTGAGGAGGGTGGCAAATCGGTGATCCATCGCAAGGCATTTTCTTTGAGTATGTGTGTTGAGCTTTTAAGCTGCGAAGTGAAGGCAATGTGGGTCATTCCAAGGGTTTAGTACTAGAGTTAGACTTAAACTTTTTAAACAAAATTTTCAACAAGTTGTAAACAAACATTATGGGCTATTTGTTTTTTTGGGATTTTTGAATGTTATAATTGTTTGCTTGATTGTTGATTTAGATGGTTTTAATTACTTGTTTTATGTGATGATAATTGAATGAACTAACAAATTTTTGCAACAAAGGGAGACAAACAAGTATTAAGGTTTGGCTTATACCTTCTGATTGTGTGAATGAAATGAGTAATTTAGAAAAGCATGCACTTAGGCCTAAATTCTTATATGAAATATTCTGTAATTGTATGGTGTGTATGGTTGGTTGGTGTGGTTCGTAAAGTTTTAAACGGAGAGTCACCTCGGTGGCTAATGTGATGATCCAAACTTAGGCCAGACCATCCTAGACAGGTTTTGTAACACCCCCAAAACCCGGCCTAGACGTTATGGCCAAATCTGGAAATGTTACATAAAATAGTTATAAATCTAACTTTTGTTTTTTGAAAAACTTGGTTCGTAAAGTTTTAAACGGAGAGTCACCTCGGTGGCTAATGTGATGATCCAAACTTGGGTCAGACCATCCTAGACAGGTTTTCTAACACCCCCAAACCCCGGCCTAGACGTTATGGCCAAATCTGGAAATGTTACATAAAATAGTTATAAATCTAACTTTTGCGTTTTGAAAAACTTGGTTCGTAAAGTTTTAAACGGAGAGTCACCTCGGTGGCTAATGTGATGATCCAAACTCGGGTCAGACCATCCTAGACAGGTTTTGTAACACCCCCAAAACCCGGCCTAGACGTTATGGCCAAATCTGGAAATGTTACATAAAATAGTTATAAATCTAACTTTTGCTTTTTGAAAAACTTCATGAACCTTTGCTAATTAAAAATCTGTTTTATATGAAAACGTTTGTCATACTTAATAGTTAAAACCGTTAATTATTTTCATTTTCTAAATAAATCAAATAATTTGCAATGGAAGTTCTTAAGATGTTATATTTTGGAAAACTGAGTTTCTTTTCTTAAAAACAGTTGATCGCAGAAACATAGTCATTTTTCAAAAAATCATTTTATCGAATGCCATGCCAAAACACAAAATAAAAGTCCAAATCCAAAAATAAACCCAAATGTTAGGAGAGTCCAAAAATTACAAAACTCTCAAAATAGAATTTTAAATAAGCCAAATTTATGTAAATAAAGTTTTAAGGAAACATAGACACAACCGAGCTCCCGTCGCATCGATCCGCCTAAGTCTGAGGGTTACCTGAAATTACCAGACAAACAAAGAGTGAGTTTTCTTTTAAAACTCTGTGTGTAATTCATATGTAAACAAAAATTCAGATTTAATCACATGGCAAAATAGATATTGACATAAATCTCTTACAGAATCAGAATCATAACAGATTTCATGCTTAATAGCTTATAAAATCACATACCGACCCCACTGAAGGCCCACAGTCGATCGGGACGACATGTATGACCCTAGGGAAAAAATTTTAATCTTGGGACCATACGCCCATGTGGCCCACATAGCCCACACACGCCCATGTAGTCCACACGGCCCAAATTGGCCTAGACCGTGTGTCACACATGGTCGTGTGTCACACACAGCCTACCACACGGCCGTGTGGCGTCAACAGGCCCCAATTTTAGCTTTTGCCATTTGTTGTTGTTCAAGTTTCTCACTACACAAGAGCGAAGATCACATTGGATAAGTAATCCCGGTGCTTGCTGATCATCACCACCTCCACATCATTTCTAATCTCAAAACCACCCTCTTAATAGCACGATCCAAATTGACTCGATGCTCCACAAGCCAGTCCATTCCCAGAATCAAATTAAATTCTCCAAATGGTAGATCAGATTAGCCGGAAATATAACCACTTGTATCTCCAATGGTACATTCCTATACAGTGTATTAACCCGAACAGATTTACCCAATGGACTAAGTACAGTAATCTCTCAAGAAGTGCTCTCAACAAAAATCCCCAAGTTTACAGAAAAAAGCTAGCTACGTAGGAATGTGTTAACCCTATGTCTATCAATACAAGGTAAAGGGCATCATAAATAAATAACGTAACTGTAGTCACATCAGCGGCGTCTCTGTCTTCATGACGTCTAGCAGCATAAACCAACATAGGCTGCCTCACCTCAGTCTGATTAGTAGCTTTGCCCGGTGCTTTCTGCCCTTTAACCATACCATTACCACCCTTGGCCAGACAACGGCCCCTAGGCGGCTACTGAACTGCCTGCTCAGGCTGAACAAACCCCAGAGCTGGAGCTTGCATCTGATCAGAGTGCTGTGGGCAATCTTTGATACGGTGCTCCACCGACCCACATCGCAGACACGCTCTCAACCTCCTTAAACATTTGCCCGGATGGCGTCTACCACAATTTCTACACGGTTGAGACACAGTAGGAGCAACTGGAACCCCAACTCTCGAAGGCCCATCAGACTGGGCTCATTTCTAAGGCCTCTGAATAGAACTAAAGGGCTCTGATTCCCTCTTATTACTACCTCTCTCACGGCCCCTATTCTCGTGCTCCACGCGCTTAACCTCTTCAGCGATCTTCACTTTCTCCACCAAGATAGTGAATTCCAACTCCCTCTGTAGAGCTATCAGAACCGTCAAGTTATCCCTTAATCCTTCCATAAAGCAGACACACTTCTCATACTCAATCGATATCATCCCACAAGCATAACAATTCAGTCTTAGAAATTTGGCCTCATACTCGGCAACAATCCTATCCCTCTAGGTAAGGTTCATAAACTCGCGTCTACAAGCATCCACATAACTCACCCCTACATATTTACTCTGCAATGCGGTTTTAAAATAATCCCAAGAAATTTGATCTGGCTGAGTGCCCTCCTCAACCGTTAACCACCACTAATACACCTTATCGTGAAGCAAAGATACTGCAAATGTAACACCCCTAAACCGTATCTGTCACCAGAATAGGGTTACCAAGCAATACCAAACAAACAGAATATTAAACCATTCAAATCATATGTTAATACAAACATAAACAAATTTCATTCAAATACGTCCATAATGTCCCTTAATCGAGCCCTCGAGGCCCTAAAAATATTATGAAAATAATCCGGGACTAAATCGGAAACATTTGGAAATTTTAGAAAAAAATTTTAAATTTGGACTGTTAGGGTCACATGGCCTTGTGGCCAGGCCATGTGACTCACACGGGTGAGACACACGCCCGTGTCTCAAGCCGTGTAGACATTCAAAATAGGAACACACGACCTTCTCCTAGCCTGTGTCCGTACCCGTGTAACTCACTGACTTGGGTCACACGGGTCACACGGCCATGGCACACGCCCACGTGCCAGGCCGTGTGCTAGGCCGTGTAACAACGTGACTTGCATGCCTAGAACCTACAGGGGACACACGGCCATGTCGCATGGTCGTGTACTACACACAGCTGAGACACATGCCCGTGTCTTTGGCCATGTTGCCTCAAAATGAACCTTAAAACACAAGTTTACCATTTCAAAATGCTTGGACCTTAAGAAACTCAAATACTAACCAAAATACTAAATCAAATAAAAATTAATCGGTTCAAAAACACATTAAAACCAGCCTAATATGTGCCTAAATAGTCTACCATCATTTGCACCACAATTATAGACAACGTTACCTCAAAATAATCATCAATTCAATTCACTAACTCATTCAAGCAATACCAAATCAATATACCTAATAAAGTTACCACAATCACAACAATTCAAATATATGTAAGCCACACATACTAGCATAGCAACTATACTTCATTCTCATACTATTTGCAAATCGGTTATTTGCACAAAATATCATTCATCACATTTACATAATCCAAACTTTAACCAAAATAGCACAAGAGCCTATACATGCCATATAATCTGAATTAAACGTTTTAAAAACTACTAAGATAAGCTAGATAGTGTGACTTAAGTGCCGATCCGATCGTCTAACCTTTCGAAAATCTACAATGACATTAAACAACACAAATAAGCTTAATGAAGCTTAGTAAGTTCGACGAGTTAAACGAAAATCTTAATGAACTAACTATAATAAATTAAACAATAAAAATCATCCAAGAAAAATACCCTGTCAGTCATTCCCAACTTCAATCGATAAATAGATCCATATTCAAATCAATACAAAAATAAATAACATGTCTTTCAAATTCATTAAACAAATTTCCTTACTGATATTTTCCATTCGAAGAACAACTTACGGTTAAGAGTACATCGTCAATAGAAGCTCATAAGAGTTGGTCCTCCCAAATACGCCAACAGAAGCTCGTAAGAGCTGATCCACCCAATCATGCCAAACAGAAAGTAAAACACAAGAGTTTGCAACAAATACTGAACCCCAGTTTACTTGGGTAAAATGCCAATGTCTCCCTCCAACACCATCTCCACTCTAAACCCCAATCATACACCAAATCACGAATGTACTCAAATCCCGCGTTCAATTCAAACCGAATATCTAATTTAATATTATAATTTGAACAATAATTCATTTCCAGCAATAGAATATATATACATAATACCAATCATCAATTTCTACAAATGTTAAATTTTAACTATACAAACTTACCTGGACTTAATTGGAGTAATTGCAGAATTTTGAGGACTATTCCATTATTTTTCCTTTTCCACAAGTATCTATGGGATCTTGATCTAAAATATAAAATTACTCATTTATTAGCATATATTTCATCTCCAAGCCATTTTACAATTAATACCCTTTTATTTTTCAAATTTGCACAAATACCCCAAACTTGTACAATTTTTACAATTTAATCCCTTAATTAGTTAATCTATCAAATTAATTAATTTTCTCAAATCAATAATCTATCCAAATATTCTAGGCCCTCATACAGCCCCTAATAAACCTAAATTCACTATCAAACCCTAATATTTTGACATTTTCACAATTTAATCCTAAAATCAATATTTAAAAGAAATCACTTTACAAAATCATCACACAACACAATCAAAGCTCCAAATCCATGTTATTCATCAAAAACATCTAATATTCATCAATGGGAACTTTAAAAAATTTTAATAGAATCAAAAATGAAGGTACGAGCTAGTTGGACCTAGTTGCAACTATCTTAAAAACATAAAAATTACAAGAAACAAGGAAGAAATTCACTCACATGCATAACAATTTTCTTGGCCGATTCTCTTAGCTTGAAAAACCATGAATTTCGGCTATGACAATATAAAATGAAGAAGAAACTTATTTCTTTTTACTTAATTGTGTTTTAATTTCAACTAAATTACAAGTTTGCCATTATAGTTTCATTATTTTGTCATTATCCATCAATTTGCCGTCCCACTATATTATTTAGGGCTTAATTATCACTTAAGTCCTTCCTCAATTAATAATGACAACATTTCATCACCTAATTGATATAATTAACAAGTTTTGCACCTTTTTCAATTTAGCCATTTTTCTTTAATTAACTAAATAGACATTAATATTTCTTAATCACATTTTAATATGACTATAATGACTCTATAAATATCCTAAAAATAATAATTACGAGTCAACACGATGAAAATTTATGGTCCCAAAACCACTTTTTCATCACCACTAAAAATCGGGTTGTTACAGCACCCTTCAATTTCTGCTTAGGGGTACAGTCGATGTAATTCATGATCCTCTATTTGGCCTCCACCCAATATTTGGCCACAGTCGGGACAACTCCAATGATGCTCCTAAATAACTTAGCCCCATTAGACTAGAGTCATTCAGTTACTAACCCATGACTCCTAGAACTAGAATGGGGTCCAGTGACCCTCACCAACACTCTAAGCATGGCTTGGGACAATGTGTTGTCCCTAGCCGAGCAACTTTGAGACCCGATCTCAGTAGTAGGTATAGTCAGTGTCTCATGCATACTACCCATCGAGGATAACTCAGCTCGAGTCCCTCTACGGCGCCCTCTGCGCCCACGAGTACCATGGCCACGCGTTCCACGAGCACTTATCATATTCACAGTTTTATCTACATTACAATGTTTTATGTATCAGTTTCAGTGTTTATTAGCAAGTATTTTATGCTTCAAATAAGTATCAGAAGAAATTTTAGAAATTTTCAATATCTAACTAACTCAATACAGTTTTAATCGTTTTAGAGTTTTTCTAATTAAAGTATTTCTAAGTCAGAAGTACTTACAGGATTGGCACCGGAGACTCGGTATTCCACAACTTACTTTTCAGATTTATTTAAAAATAACTTCACTCAGAAAATAATTTTGACAAATACAATTTTGAACCTAAAATCTTCAGAGCCCGAGTTTTGCAACCTAGGTCTGATACCACTAAATGTAACACCCCCAAACTCGATCCAGATGTTATGGCTGAATCTAGAAATGTTACGTAAAATAGTTATAAATCTAACTTTTACTTTTTGAAAAACTTAGTGAACCTTTTCTAATTAAAAACCTGTTTTATATGAAAATGTTTTCAAAATAATCACAGCCCTACACACCGCATAGTGTTCATATGACACTTTTCAAATAATCGCAGTAGTGCTGCCAATATATTAGCGACGTATCGCCTCACACATAACACTTCCTCCACATAATACATGTCCCACACCATAATCAAATATAAACAGAAATAACAAATGCAGAACATGCTTTATACATAACAAATCATACATATTAAACGTTATTTACATCAAGTTTCATACTATCAGTTTAACAGATTTCATGCTTAATAGCTTATAAAATCACATACCGACCCCACGGAAGGCCCACAGTCGATCGAAGTGACATGTGTGATCCATGGGAAAATTCTAAATTTTGGGCCCACACGGCCCAAAATGGCTTTCCCATGTGGCCTAAACGGCCCAAAATGGCTTTGCCCGTGTGGCCCACACGAATTGGCACACGACTGTGTGGTCCACACAGCCTGTCACACGGCCTGGCACACAACTATGTGAAGTCTACAGGTTTTAATTTCGGCTTTCACCGTTCACTGTTTTTTGAGTTTCTCTCTACACACCTTGTTTGATTTCAATGAGAATGCAACCACACGACTCTTGAGACCTAAATACGAAAAATAAAATGATTAATTACAGTATCTAGGCACAAGGTAGTCAAGAATCAAACTCTTCTAGTACACCAAAACTCCTCCAACTCTTACCGATAATCAAACTACAACCACACAAAATTACAATGTTGAAGGAGCGCCAAACGTCTCAAGATTCTCACCTAAATACGGCGAACTAATTAATCAACAATTAAAAAACTTTAACAACATCACTTGCATCCCAATACTCCAAAATTAAATAATCCAAAAACAAACTAAAATGTTACCAAAAAGAGCGAAATTGACATAGCCAAGGAAGGAACAAATTTAAGATCCAACGCACAGCAAGCCCCCCAATTGCAAAAAGCAAAGCCTAAGTTCAACAAAAATAACTAAAAGGAATAATGAAAGTTACCCTAATCCCTATGTAGTAGTGGCGCAAGAAGAAAAGAAGAAAAAATAATAAAAGAAGAAAAAGAAGAAAAACAATGACAGAGATATGCTAACGTGGGGTTTGAGGGGAGATTTCTTTGGAACAAAAATAAAATTAAAACTAACTCCCCCCACATCCACTAACCCTACAATCATGCAACAAATTCCTTCATACTCTAGAGTTAAACTCTAACTCAAATTCTACTAAGCAACACAACCAAAAATTAACTAACAAAATGCTCCCCCAAATACTCAAACTCACGACCCATCCTTCACGCCAAGGCCCTTAACCACTGAAGCATGTATCTAATTATGACGAATTTTATCAAAGCAAGGATTAAAACTTTAGGGCGTTACAAGTTTGGGGCATCACAATATATTGACGAAAATATTACACTTAGGGCACAGATCCAACAGTTACACATTATTATTGGTGTGGCGCCCCAAACCCAGCTGGGATGGTCTGACTCAAATTTTGAATATCATATTAGCCACTGAAGTGACTCTCCATTAAAACCACCACAAATCACACGAACCAGCAAACACACCTAACACAATTACTCATGGAATATTTGATAACCTAAAGTCATGCTTCTGTTGCGCTACTCTGATAATCAAGTCATCGACATAATTCATAAATTGAATTTCTAACAATCAAATATTCAAAAAGCTTCAATTAAACCTTCATGCATTGATAGGGTATTTAAAAGGTTATATTTATACGGATTTTAGAACCCGTTTTATTAAAAAAATGATAGACCTAAATTATAAAGTAGTAAAATGTTGAAAAACACCATTTCATAAGGATGAAAATAGTACAGTAGAGTAATACATATAAATCTTGTTTAGGAAGATTCATTAAAACATAATGCATCTCTTCATAAAGTCATCATCATTTAATTAGTTCACAGGTCACCTACTATTTATGTAATTTATCCAATTTTATATTTTATGCAGACTAAACAACTTATTAATTTCCACATCACACATAAAACAAATAAGACTTACCTTAATAATCAACGACTCTTCAACCTGCATTTACAAGTTAATCGAACAACTACTCATACCATTCATTAAGCATTCATTATCTACCATTCAATCATCTATCTAAAGTAGTAATAAAAGCTCCAAATCAAACCAAGTTAAGAGTTTGCAATGTACAATTACAAGCCATTAACCTTTCAAAGTCTAAAACCCTCTAGCTTAGTCCCATATTGCATTCCTTATTAAGTTGGAAACACATCAAACATACTCAAGGTAAATTGTATTGCTTTGGATCACTTGGTAGCTCACTTCTCCTTATCATTTTAGTTATATCATTGCATTGTAACATATAAAAGAGTGTGAGCTTTTCCAAACTCAGTGAGTGCAATTAGTCACAATATCTATAGTTAAAAGAACGCATACAATCATAATTAATTATGCTAAGCAATCAAGCATAACTCATAGAATTCACATTGATATGTTGGCACAATGTGATCATGAAGGATGTATACAAAATATATTACATTAGATAACCCAATTTCCAAATACGACCAATATAATGTGTAGCATAAAGCTATCAGCCACCAAACACAACCAAGTATACCCTCCAAACACAACAAAAATACCATTCAACATATCCACTTAAACATGTATACTTACTATTTTATACACAGTTTCACATATCACACAACTAATGTTCATATCACATATTCTAGTCTCATATCATGCACTTACAAGTGCTCACATTATGCTCAAATAGCCACAACATATAGACCTCATATAGTGTGCATAAAATCAACAAGACTCATAACATATTCAGTCATAAACACATAACATTTTTATTATCATCTCAATATACATCACATCACATATCACATTTAAGCATCATTTGCAAATCATCATTAGATTATGTAGAAACACTTACTCATGGAACTTAGTATAAGTGATTAGGTTACCTAAGCTCCCCTTTAACACTTTTATTTGTGCATAATTGTAACACACCAAACCACTCACCTTCCAACCTTGACATTAATGGCAAAAGCCCAAATAAGCATTTGTTTGCCTTTGTCCTTGCTTGTAGGACGTCCCAACGAGTATGACACTTTGCATTCACATTAAAAACATTACAAACACATTATAAAGAACCTTAAATACATTTAAATCATATAAAAATGCATACCACAAATAATCTATTATACTTACCTAAAACTAGCTAGTTTTTTCGAAAATGTGATTTCACCACACAAATCTAGTTTCTAAACCTTAATTTCAATTCCAAACATCCTAAATATCATCTACTTATAGATCTAAACCATTAAATTTACCCAATTACACTGATCTAATTTTTTCTAAAAAATCAAGCTTATGTGATCTTTAAAAAGGGGAAACATTCAATTTGCTTAAACTTATTAAGGATTTATTAAATTAAGATAAAAATACATTTTAATTAGATCAAAATGAGTTATAAATCACTTTAAAATAAAAGCTTAGCTAAGAAATACGATATCTACCATTTTCAAGCCAAAAATCAACTTATAATCAAGTGATATATTGAGATCTTGATTAAATCATTTAAATCTCGAATTGAAAAATAACTCACTTAGTTTAATCATAAAAAGTTAGAATCCCACCTCAATTTTGCAAAATTGATGAGCTATAGAGCTAATTCGAGCTAAAATATGTAAAGTTCTCTTGATGATTTTAAGGATGAAAACATGAGTGTTCTTCAGAATTGAAAAGAGATTTTGTGTTTGGAAAGCTTAGGGATAAAAAAGGATTAACTAATTTCGGAAGAATGGGAGGGAAGAAGAAGACATGAGGATTGTTAAATAATCACCAAATTTTAAAAAATTGGGCCATTGCCCATTTAACCATCTCCAGTTTTCTCCCTTTTCTAAATTGGTCATCGTTGTTCAATTAAAGCCAATTTCAAAACTATTTTCAAATAAAATCTCGTTTTTAAAATCTGTTTTAACCAAATTAATTTCTAAACACTAAATTTTAATTTCTTAACCTAAAAGTATTAATTTTATTTATTTCAATATTTTATTTAATTAATTCTTATTTTAATTATCTATCCCAATTACAGTTTCCAACTCACTAACCCCCGATTTACTATCCTGATTCTACTAACTCGATTTTTCAGATATGACAAATCTCTCCTTCTAAAAAAGAATTTTGTCTTCAAAATTACCTGTAATCACGTTGGTCGTGTTTTGGTCTTACGATTTTCTAATTGCAAAAATTTGAGCTGGTCCTCCTGTCTCAGTCTGAGTAGCTACGATATGAGCTATGATTTGCTTTGCTATCAGCCTCCCATCACCATGTCGATCTCGACCTTTGCCTCTCACAGTTGCAGGTGCAGAACATTGAGTCCTAGCAACAATAACTCTCTTCGGGCAGTCTTTCAGGTGATGCTCCTTTGTTCAACATCCAAAATATGCTCCTAATAGCCTCCAACACTCACCGGGATGGCTACGATTATAGTGTACGCATGACGACCACTCAATTGTACCACTAGAAGAAACCACTATTCGAATCTACGGGCGTGACTGGTTCAACTAGAACTAATGTCGTGCACTCTTACCAGACCTCTACAGGTTTTGACTCCTCTTATCTTGTCACTCCAAATCACTCGACCGATCAGAGCCCCTATTTTTGACCTCATCTAGCACTAGTCTCGGTGGCTTGATCAGAGCTTCCTCCACAACTTTAGCCTTCTCAACCATTTAATTGAAGCCTTCGGTTCCATGCACCACTAAACATACATGAACGTCTTGGTTCAATCTGAATCGAAAACTCTTGCATCTATCCTTCTCAAAACAAACCATCTCAGGAGCATATTGGATGAGTCATAGAAACTCCAACTCGTAGTCGACCAGTAAAATTCTACATTGAACCAAATCAAGGAACTCTCTCTTCCTTGTATACAAATATTGCTCACCCATGTATTTGTTCCCAAATGTCTCTAGAAAGAAATCCCAAGTTATACAATCAAGAGTAGCTCCCCTCCTAACCGTACTCCACCAGTGTTGTACTTCACCATTGAGTAAGGATACGATGCATCCAAACCTTTCCTCATCTGATTAGGCCATTTGCTCTAGGAATCTCTCCACACTCTCCAAATAATATTCAAATTTGGTTAGATTGTAGATGCTCGAGTGGCAGACCTCGATTCATAGCTAGGGTTACCTCTGGCTATCTGCTGGAATGCCCCGATCATCGCTTTCATTAAGGCATCGACACCCACATCATGTATCGCTTATCTTTGAGGAGGCACCTCTGACGCATTCATGTTAACTCTCCCTTGCTGATGAGGCATATCAATTATACTATAAACATAAACATAACATGAAAAACCAATAGCAAAGAGTAAGAAGCAACAACCAATCCTACCCAAAAACTAAGCAATTCCACACTAGCGTATTTTTGTTAAATGTTAAAAAATTCTTGGTTTTGTTCCAAAAACAAAACCAAATCATTATCTAAATTTTCCAAAAGTTTGAAAACCCAAGAGTTAATACCCTTGCTAACCTACTTTTTGCAAAGCTGACTCTGATATCACTAAATGTGGTGCCCCAAACCCAACCGGGATAATCTGACTCAAATTTCAAACGTCACATTAGCCATCGAAGTGCCTCTTCATTAAAACCACCACAAAGCACACCAACCACTAAATACATGTCACACAATTATTCATGGGATATTTGAGAACCTAAAGTCATGTTTCTATTGCGCTACTCTGATAATCTAGTCATCGACATAATTCAAACAATTACTCATATTGTTCATCAAACATTCATAATCTACCATTCAATCATCTATCTGAAACAGTAATAAAGGCTCAAAATCCAACCAATTAAAGAGTTCACAATGTCAAATTACAAGCCAGTAACAGTTCGAAGTCTAAAACCATCTAGATTAGTCCCACATTGCCTTCCTTATCAAACATACTCAAGGTAAACTACCTTACTTTGGATTACTTGGTAGCTCACTTCTACCCCTCGTTTTAGCTATATCCTTATATTGCTACACATAACAGAGTGTGAACTTTTTCAAGCTCAGTGAGTGCTCAAAGATTTCCACAAGTAGTCACTATATTCAAAGTTGACAGAAAGCAGACTATCACAATTAACCATGGTAAGAAATCAAGCATAACTCATAGCATTAACATTTATGTGTTGGCACAATGTCATCGTGAAGCATATATATAAAATATATTACATTGATAAGCAGATTTCCAAATACGACCAATATAATGTGTAGAGTAAAGCTATCACCCATAAAATACAACCAATTTACCCTCGAAACACAACCAATTTACCCTCCGAACACAACAAAATGTACCCTTCAAACACAACCATATATATAACCTCCAAACGCAACCAAGTATACGCTCCAAATACAACCAATTTACCCTCCGAACATAATAAAATGTTCGAATTAGCACAATTAGGACAACTTGCTTCGAATTTGAATACTCGACCATCAGGCACACTACCTAGTGACACGAAAAATCCCAGTCCGAGAGGGAAAGAACAGCGTAAGGCTATCACGCTTAGGAGTGGTAAAAAAACTTGTGAGCTGACTACAGACTCTACTGTAGCACCTCAAGATATTGTTGAAGTGATCCCTAGTGAGAAGGTTGAATTTGAAGAGCTTTTCGATGTGCCAAACAAAGAAGTTCCACAAACTGTCACTCATATGCCTAATGTTCGACCCTCAAAACTGTCAACGCAATCAAAAGTGTCAGTGCAACCAGATGTATCTCCACCTTTAACTTTTCCACAAAGATTTAGGGAGAATAAGTAGGACAAGCAGTACCAACAATTCCTGAACACACTGTAGCAACTTTAGGTCAATATTCCTTTAGTAAATGCTCTTGTGCAAATTCCAAATTATGAGAAATTTATGAAGGAGCTCTTGTCCAAAAAGAAAAAGCTTAGTGATATGGAAACTATTGCACTCATAGAAAGCTGTAGTACTATTTTGACAAATAAGTTGCCCCTCAAAATGAAAGATCGTGGGAACTTTACTATCTCATGTTCAATTGGAAACAATTATTTGGACAAGGCTTTATGCGACTTGGGAGCTAGCATCAACCTAATGCCCCTATCTACTTTCAGAAAGTTGGGAATTGGTTACATGAAACCTACTGCAGTGACATTGCAACTAGTTGATCGATCATTAGCTCAACCTGAAGGGCAAATCTAAGATATCTTAGTTCGTGTGGATAAATTTATTTTTCCAACTGATTTTATCATACTTGACTGTGAGGCAAATAATGAGGTTCCCATAATCTTGGACGACCATTTTTAGCCACCAATGAACTCTTATTGATGTTTAAAAAGGTGAACTGACCAAGTGGCTTAATGATGAGCACGTTAGCTTCAGTGTTTGTGAATCTATTCAATGCAGGGATAAAGAAGAATGCCATACTGTCGATGTGCTAGATGATCTAATTGAGGAAGAATTCAATGACCAAAGCACAATACTTGCTGAGGAGTTTCCAGTAACATCTACTAATGAATTCTTAGATAATTATGACAGCAAGGTTGAAGCTAATAATATTGAATTCAGGCATGGGTGGCAGATTGAACCTTTGAACTTATCCAACAGAATAATTCCAATTTTCAAACCATCTATCGACGAAGCTCTTGCTCTAGAATTGAAACCATTACCTTCTCATCTTAAATACGTCTTTCTTGGTGATAATAACACTCTCCCAGTTATTGTCTCTGCACTACTGGATGTAACTGAAGAAGAGAAATTGGTCCATATTTTTAAGCAACATAAACACGTTATTGCTTGGAGTATTGCTAATATTCGAGGCATTAGTCCATCTTTTTGCATGCATAAGGTCAAGTTGGAAGATGAAGGTAAGCAGTCGATTGAGCAACAAAAAAGATTAAACGAGAAAAAAAAGGAAGTTGTTAACAAAGAATTTATAAAATGGCTTAATGCTGGAATTATTTACCCTATTTCTGATAGCAATTGGGTAAGTCCAGTGCAATGCGTTCCTAGAAAGAGTGGCATCACTGTGGTTAGCAATGATAAAGATGAATTAATTCCTACACGTATTCCTACGGGATGCGAGTCTGTATGGATTATCGCAAACTTAATGCTACCACGAGGAAAGACCACTTCTCACTTCCTTTCATTGACCAAATGTTGGATAGGCTTATTGGAAGAGCCTATTACTACTTCTTAGACGGCTATTCTTGGTATAATCAAATTTCTTTTTCATAGAAGGATTAAGAGAAAACAACTTTCACATGTCCCTTTCGTACTTTTTCTTTTCGCCGTATGCCTTTCAGTCTTTGCAACGTACTAGCCACATTTCAAAGGTGCATGATGGCACTATTCTTGGATATGATTGAAGATTCTTTTGAGGTTTTTATGGATAATTTTTTAGTCTATGGGAATAATTTTCATCACTGCGCTGACAATTTGGATAAAGTATTGCAGCGATGTGAAGACACATATCTTGTTTTAATTTGGGAAAAATGTCATTTCATGGCAACTGAAGGCATTGTGTTAGGCCATCGCATCTCTAGTCAACGCATTGAAGTACACAAAGCTAAAGTCGAAATCATTGAAAAATTACCTCCACCGACAAATGTGAAAGGTATTCGCATTTTTCTTGGGCATGCAGGGTTTTACCGAATATTTATTAAAGATTTCTCAAAAATTGCAAAGCCTTTATGCTTATTGTTTGAACAGAATCAAAAATTCTTCTTTGACGATGCATGTCTAGATGCATTTATTCAACTAAAGGTGTAGTTAGTAAAAGCACTCATTGTCGTTGCACCAGATTGGTCTCAACCTTTTGAAGTTATGTACAATGCAAGCGACTTTGCTGTGGGTTTTGTCCTAGGACAACGCAAGGGAAAAATATTTCACGTCATTTATTATGCTAGAAAAACTCTTACAGAGGCTCAAATCAATTATACCACTACAGAGCAAGAATTGTTGGTTGTAGTCTTTGCTTTTGACAAGTTTCGTTCTTAGTTTGTCAGTGCAAAGGTTACCGTATTTACTGATCACTCAGCGTTGAGATATCTTTTTGCGAGGAAGGATGCAAAACCAAGAGTGATACACTGGATCTTACTGTTGTAAGAATTTAACATCGAGATAAAAGACCGTAAGGGTTCAAAAAATTAGGTTGCAGACCATCTGTCTCGATTGGAAGTTGGCAGTAAAAATGGAAACATACTTCAAATTGTTGACGCATTCCCAAATGAGAAGTTATTTGCAGTAGATGCAACCTCTTGGTATACAGATTTGGTTAATTATCTAGTGTGTGGAAAAAACCCATTGGAATGAGCCATAAAAAAGAAAGACTTCTTCGCGAAGTAGTGAAGTATCATTGGAATGAGCCATATTTATTCAAGGTATGCAATGAAAACATTATTTGACGTTGTGTTCCAGAAGAGGAGATGTTTTCAATCCTGAAGCACTATCATAAAGCTCCTTGTGGAGGTCATTCTGGTGGCATGTGACCTGTCGCTAAGTTTCTCCAATCAGGATTCTATTTGCCTTCATTATTCAAAGACGCCCATAATTTTGTGAATCAATATGATAGGTGTCAACGCATTGGCTCTATATCCCGGCGCAATGAAATGTTGCAACAGCCAATTATGGAGATTGAATTGTTCAATGTTTGGGGTATGGATTTTGTGGGACCATTTCCAAGTTCATTTGGAAATCTTTATATACTAGTAGTTGTTGACTACGTCTCGAAGTGGGTTAAAGCTGTTGCAGTCCCAAAGGACGATGCAAAGACAGTGCTTAAATTTTTTCACAATCATATACTCATCCACTTTGGCACACCAAAGGTATTGATCAATGATCAAGGTACACACTTTCACTGCAACCAAGTGGTAGCCGCACTGATGAGATACGGAGTTAATCATAGAATGGCTACTACTTATCATCCGCAAACTAATGGACAAGCCAAAGTATCGAATTAACAAATAAAAAGCATTCTTGATAAGGTTGTGAACCCTTCGAGGAAACATTGGTCTTCCAGACTGGTTGAGGCTTTATGGGCATTACGGACAACATACAAAACTAAATTAGGGATGTTGTCGTATCAATTGGTTTTTGGGAAAGCGCGTCACTTGCCAGTTGAATTGGAGCACAAAGCAATGTGGGAAATTAAGCAAGTGAACATGGACTATGAAGTTGTTGGAAAGAAAAGGCTATTGGATATCACTGAACTAGAGGAGATTAGGCGAAATGCCTATGAAAACGCTGTAATTTACAAGGAAAAGACCAAACGATGGCATGGTAGAATTATTTTGCAGTGACAATTTATCGCGGGTCAACAAGTTTTATTATTTAATTTTAGACTGAAACTACACCCAGGTAAATTGCGTTCTTGTTGGTCTGGACCTTTTGAATTCGTTGAAGTATTTCCTCGTGGTATAGTCACAATCATAGATTTACATGATGGACACTAGTTCAAAGTGAATGGCCAGCGATTGAAATATTACCTTGAAAATATTGATCAAAAGCAGGCAGAGACCATTAAATTGGTCAAAAAATTTTATTTCTTATGAAATCTATTTTTATTTTATTTTATTTTATCTTTGTTTCTGCTCAAGTTTGTTTTACTTTTTTTTGCAGAATAATTAGGTACCATTTTTAAAGCACTTGGGCTTTATTGTCAACGTAGTTCGTACTATTATACTATCACTTATGACTCAGCAAGAATGAGGGTACATCAGATCCCACCATTTGATCAAAAGTCACCTAGCCGTCTGATTTGTCTAAGCGGGCGCAATTCTCATTGGACGTATTTATTCCCCCTAATTTTATTTCCCTTCATAAAAGTCACGCCTTTCAATCTTTTTCTTTCACTCGCTATAAGCCCCTTCTTCACTGTGTCGACTATAACACATACAAAGTAGCAATTTTTATTCCCCTTCTCTTCCCCAAGCTCGTGCCTTTATAACTTTAAACCATCTTCACTCCCCAAACCAAAAAAAATATGGCAAGAACGAGAGGATCTGTCAAGAAAGTCACCAAGCCTATTGAAGAACACTCATCCTTTGCAACTGCAGTTTGTGAATCAGAATCCTCCATGCCAACGGAGAAAAAAGGAGTTGGTAATCTTTTTAACAAAAGCGGCCAAGGATCGATTTCAAGACAACATTTTGAAACAAAACTTCCACCCAAAACAGGGTATTCTCCTTTCGTAATAGCAAGACTTAGGCAAGCAATTCTACAAAACCATCTCTAAACTGAAGTGGGAGACTTTCTACACTCATCCTAGAAGCTATTCTCCTTCATTGGTACATGAGTTTTATGCTAACCTTTAAGACCATAAGTTAGAGCTTTTCTTTGTTCGAGGAGGCTTAATCCCATGGGATGCTAAAAAAATCAATAAGTTGTACAACACTAAAGTAGATGTAGATGAACATTCTGAGTTTATTGAAGATATAACAGACGACAGAATGGACCTGTTGCTGAAGGATTTATGTGTCGAATGAGCATTGTGGACGGGTTCACATCAAAAAAATTATACGATGCATCGCTGCTTCCTAACACTGCAAAGCAAAATCTGGACTTATTTTGTCAATTGCAGGCTACTGCCCTTTACTCACAACACCACAGTCAACCTCGATAGAATGTGCCTCATACATTCAATTGTCAAAGGAAGAAAGATTGATGTCAGTGCAATACTTCACCAAGAAATTACTAACTACACCGCAAGGCAAACAGGAATTTTGGTTTTCCCATCGTTGGTGATGCGACTGTGCCAGCAGAAAGGGATCGTGCCTCGTGATGATGAAGAGGATATCTAAAAGTTGGCCACTTCTATCAGCAATAAGCAAATCAGGCTTGTCGCTACAATAGAGGATATGAACATATCACAAAATTTCTTCTGCACTTATACCAGGGCTTATAACAACTCTATTGTAGTCGCACTAAGTTAGTTAAGCCCAACCCCACCCCCAGAATTTCCAGTATTCCCACCAATCATCCGAGATTATGAACCCTCTTTTAAGGAAGATGACTTAGAGGATCGAGACAGATCGATGGAATCCCCTCCCATTGTGCACGTCTCTGATGATGAGAAAGAAGAGGACTCAAAGGAAATTGACGATTGCATGTGAAGGATTGATAGTCTAGTCGAGGGTGATGTCATTGCTGGTCAAGAGGCATCTACTGTTGAGGAGGAAGTTACTTTGGGAGAGGGGGAAGCCTGTGTTGAAGTTGTGAATGAAAAGGCCGAGGAAGAAAATACTAAGATAGAAACTACTGAGAAAAAATTTGTTGAGAACATTGTCAATACATCTGAGTTTGTGCATACAACTACTGATAATCTGGAGTGAGATGGAGGTAGACCGGCAGAAGCTGCAAAGGTGACTAGTGAGCAGCACCACAAATCATTGGTGATAGTGGTCTATACCGGACCACTTAAGGTGACTCCTCCTGCACAGGAAGCAGCTGATGATGCCGGGGTAGCGCCAAAAACTAAAGAGTGATCCGAGGACTATGCGAAGCCCAAAGGAAAGAAGAGAAAGTGCTCCAAAGAGAAAAAATGCAAGAAGGAGAAAAAGAGGAGAAAGGAAAAACATCGTGCAACCATATTGATGGCTGGGGAAAACTGAGTTAGTTTATTTTAAGTTTTAGTTGTAGTATTCATGCATTGCATGTAGCTGTAATTTTCATTTTGTTCGTGCACATTGTCGTTGCAGTTTTATTGTCATCACATTTTAATGTTATTGCATTGGGGACAATGCAAACTTTATGTTTGGGGGAATGCATATGGGGTTTGGAAATACACCCACATTTTAAAAAATTTTTGAGTTTAATGAAACATGCAAGGTTTATTTGTGGTTAATGCAAATGTGTTTGGAAATTTTTGTTACATTCGATGCTTAATTCTTGAATCATGTGAATTATCAATGAATGAGTTGGATAAATTTGACTGAATGTTTTATCTTTAATTCTTCGATAAATGATTTAGGTTGCATTAGTAATGAATGACAAATAGCATTTCTTGAATCTCAAATGAATCTGCCTTTTACAACTACTCATATATATAGTTATAAATAAGAGATACTCCAAAGTAGGTGTATTGTGAAATGTTAAAGAGAGAACACTCCAATACAAGCGTTAGAAAAATGAATCTGGCCAAAGGCTGTCGCTGCATGAGTATGTGTCAACGCAATTACGTCCTTCTTGGGGGTTTGTTGCACTCCATCGTTACTTCTTAAGAACAAGGGTACAGTAATGCAACGATATCCCTTATTCACAAAAAATGGGGGGAGACATATATTGTACAATAAATGCTTTATTGGTAGATAGAATATAGGATTTAAAGCATGATGTTGGTTTTGATGAAGTTGCAATCTGATTCATTCATACTTATGTATTGTCGAGGAAATATTTTGTCATTTGAATGTGACTCATTCATTGGGATTTTTGATGATTCAAGTTGCTAGAATGATCATTTGCCTTAGTAAATTCTTGTGTAGCCTTGCCAGTTTTTATTTTACTTGAGGACAAGTAAAAAGTTAAGTTTGGGGTGTGATAGTACTAGAAAGAACATATGTTTTCTCCCTACTTACTGGTTAATTTGTTCCCATTTAGTTATCTTTAGCACATCTTTTAGCATTTTTAGTTTAGTAAGTTGCATTTTATAACTTAGTGGATCTTAGCCTATTTATATTTAATTTTGTCATGTTTTGGTACCAATGTCGTTGCATAAGTATTTTCAAATTGTGCCCAGAATTGTCGCCACACCTGACAGCTGTCCGGATAAGAACAAAAATGTGTGCGCTGTCTAGTCTGGTATGACTAACTTGTACATACAAAGGTAGCATGATTTTTATGAAAAGATACCTTGGCTATTTGGGAAAAATATAAATATTCATGTAAAAGGAAAAATAAGAGGCTTTTTGGATTATCATCTTCTTCAATCTATCCTTTGAAGCTTTCGGCTATGGCAGCTTAAGTCTGCTATGCGTGAATCAGCTTGAAAGGGCTGCAGACCAGCTCTTAACGAGGAGCCCTGAGTACGACACTAGAGGGAAAAGAGAGATTCACATCGAGTTGTCTAGGAATAGTATTCTCCACTTGTTTTTTTTATTTTTCTTTTCTAAACAGTGATGATTACTTTCTATTTCATGTTAGTACGGAAGTGCACATGATTTCTAAGTTAAATTTTATTTTATTCAATCTTGCTTCTATTGTTTAATCTTTGGGTTTGAATTTTTTAGCATAGAAGTGTTATTGCGGTCACTGACACTTGAAGGTGTAGTGATAGTTCAAGCTAACAAGCATGACAACGGAAGTTGCTTGAGGATTAGAGGAATTTAATCCACTTGTTCTTAATAGTGTTCCATTCCCATCATCGGAAGGTGTGGCTAATGTGCATGTTTAAGTCTTTGATTAAATATAGAAGTTAAGCTTGTTAAGGTATTCATTGCTATTTAATGCATTGACAATCACCTATCCTTTTATACCTTGTGAGTACTTAGCATTCTATTGAATATTCATGTTAGGGATCCCAGTTTATCAGTATCTTATTTTATCTTATTTTTTTCAAGTTATTGCTTCAACAACTACACTCACAATTTATATTATTCCTATCTATTTATTGCAATGACATTGATAGACAAAAGACAACCATCCTCGTGGGATCGATATCCGACAGACTCATATCTATCTACTATACTTGCATTGACAATGTACCCTTGCACATTATTATTGTGATGTTAAATAGCCGATCAAGTGTACATAAAATCAGCAAGACTCATATCATATTCAGCCATAAACACATAACATTTTCATTTTCATCTTAATATACATCACATAACATATCACATTTAAGCATTATTTGCAAATCATCATTAGATTATGTAGAAACACTTACTCATCGAACTTAGTTTAGGTGATTAGGCTACCTAAGCTCCTCTTTAACACTTTGATTTGTGCATAATTGTAGCACACCAAACCACTCACTTTGCAATCTAGAATTTAAATAAGCCATTGTTTGCCTTTGTCCTTGCTTGTAGAACCTCCCAATTTGTCTAACACTTTGCATACACATTAAATACATTACAAACACATTATAAACAACCTCAAACACATTTAAATCATCTAAAAAATGCATAGCACAACACATCTATCAAACTTACCAAAATCTATCTAGTTTTCCCAAAAATGCGATTTCATCACTCAAATCTAGTTTCTAAACCTTAATTTGGATTCCAAACATCCTAAATATCATCTAATTACAGATCTAATCAATTTTACCCAATTACATTGATCTAATTTTTTCGTAAAACTCAAGCTTAAGTGATCTTTAAATAGGGGAAAACATTCAATTTGCTTAAATTCATTAAGGATTTGTTAATCAAATACCTTTTAATTATATCAAAATGAGTTAGAAATCACTTTATAACCAAAGCATAGCCAAGAAATACGAGATCTACCATTTTCAATCCAAAAAACAAATTAAAATCAATTAATATATTGAGATCTTGATTCAATCATTTAAATATCAAATTGAAATAACAACTCACTTAGTTTAATCATAAAAAAGTTAGAATCTCACCTAAATTTTGCAAAATTGATGAGTTATGGAGCTAATTCGAGCTAAAACGTGTGAAGATATCTTGAGGATTTTAAGGATGATAACATGAGTGTTCATCAAATTTGAAAAGAAATTTTGTGTTTAGAGAGCTTAGGAATAAAAAAGGATGAACTAATTTCAGAAGAAAATCTTTAATTTGGTGTTTGGAAAATTTTTGAATGAAGAATGGGAGGGAAGAAGACGACGTGGGGGTTGTTAAATAGGCACCAAATTTTTAATAATTTAGCCACTACTCATTTTACCACCCCCCTCCATTTTCTCCCCTTTCCAAATTGGTCTTTATTGTTCAATTAAAGCCAATTTCAAAATTATTTTCAAATCCATCTCGTTTTTAAAATTCATTTTAACCTAATTAATTCCCAAACACTCAATTTTAATTTCTTAACCTAAAATTATTAATTCTATTTATTTTAAAATTTTATTTAATTATTTTAATTATCTATCCCAATTACAGTTTCCGATTCACTAACCCCCGATTTACCCTCCTGACTTTTGGGATATGATAATTCTATTGCGCATAAAGGACGATGTCAGGACTACGCAAAGGAAGAGTCGTATCAGGTTATTATGCAAATAGTGGAAATATGGCGTAGTCTAGGGTTACACCTTATCTGTTTATTTTTACCAAACTTCTACTTTGTAATAAGCTGTGATAAGTCTATAGTAAAAAGTTATTTTAAATACTTTCCTTTAATTTTGGATTTTAAGTCCTCCAGTTAAAGAAATAAATAAAATGTAATATTTAAAGTGTTCACCTGATTTAAGTATTGTGTTTAATAGCAGTCGAGATTTGAGCCCGATGAATCGAGTCGGGTTAGGGTGTTACAAAACACGTGCCAAACGAGTGTTTAACAAAAGCATTAACCACCACTCCATTCAAGTCAAGATAGAAATAAATAATTTAAATAATTCATATCAATCCAGAAATGATTTTAAAGACTAATTTGTTCAAATGTGTATTATAAAATAATTTTTTTAAAGTAATCATATACAAATCCAAAATCAAATTGCAATCATACATTAAGACAAATCCTTTAAATAAGACATTTAAAAATAAAATAGAGTAGTTTTTTTTTAAAATATATAAAACTATTTTATTTTATTTTTTCAACCAAAAGAACTTGAATTCTAAATTGACTAGTGAATCCACTTATGAATCTACTCTATTCAAACACACAAAATATAATTATATATTCAGTCAAGAGTAATATACATAATAAATTTTTTTTACAAACTTATTTAGTATGAAACATATTTAGATAAATTTAAAAGATCATTATGAATGATAAAGACGAACAACATTGAAAAAAAAAATTTAATGATTCTCTTTTTTTTTTTCTCTAGAATTAATCTTCATCTTCATGATTTCATGCAATGTTCCCTTCCATTATAAAGTTATTCTAAACATGAAGCTTACACTCCTCAATTTATAAGAGAATAAAAGAAATTAAAGTTGAAATTGAACTAATCGATCCCTCTGAAAAAAATTGGAGCAATTTAATACCTATTAATTTTGAAACTAAGTAACTAAGGAAAATTAAGTATTAACCACTAAAATTAACATTTTCCATCAATTTACATAATTTTGATTGATATAACAACAAATTAAACCCTCAACATTTACATATCCTAAAGACCAATATGTACGGTAATTCATTCTATACTAGTTTAATATAGGTTTTACATGTTGATTAAAAAAACTTAATACAAATTGAACTAGCACCACGAATACTCGCTGAATACTATATTTATGAAAAATATAAAATTTGACATATTGTAAATTAAACCTTACATTATTCAATATTTATTTATTTTCTTAAAAGTAAATAATTGACCATAATAATATGTAGATAATATATAATTAAATAAATGTAATTATGTTAGATTATTTCAGATTATAAAAATATATTAATTATTCATAATTTTTTTATATGAAATATAATGTTATTTATTACAAAAATAATTAAAATTTACTACTTAAAAAAGTAGTATATATATTTTCTTTTACTCTTTCCGGTTAAGAGAAATACAACAATTTAAATATAGAATAACTCCATATAAAACTTGACCTTTTCATTTATTATTATATAAATTCATTTAAAATTTTTATTACTAAAAATTAGTATTCTTATATAAATATGATCACTTTTATTATCAATTAAATTTTAAATTAATTATTTTAGAAAAATTAAAACTCATATTGATAAATGTAATAACTTTTATAAATAAAAAATATTTAAAATTATAAATCCAGCAACGCTTCAATGTTTCTTTGGACTTGTATTTTTTTTTTTATAAATTATAGATATATGCTTTTTTCACTTTGTGAAATTTCTAATTTATCTATACTATTATTTAAGTGTGAACACCAACTCAATCAAGAAAATTATTTCAATAATCTTACAGATTTTAAATAAATTATATTATTACTCGATTACCTTTTTCTTTTTCTTATTCAAGAAAAAACCTATAAAGAAATTGAAAATGTTGAGATTTGAACCCATTCCTCCACCATTTATAAATCTCTTCTTTACCACTTTAGCTTTATTTTGATATTTATATACAATAAAATGTTATTACTCCAATTGTTTCACCCACATTGTTTGTATATATATTGATATTTAAGTGTGTGACTATGTTGTTGCCATGAGTCAACTAGACACTAACTTAAATAAGAAAACTACTAAAATAATCTTACATATTTTAAATAAGTTATATTATTACGATGACACTTTTATATTTTCCTCATTAAAATAACCAACAAAAAATTGCAAATCTTAATCTTTGAACTTATATCACCAACATCTACAAAATCCTTTTTTTACCACTTTAACAAAAAAATTATTTAGATCTTTTTATACATTTCAACTTGTGTCCCAAGTCAACTCAATACCAACTAAAGAAAAATGATAATATTGTGATAAACAATTGGAGTAGATTTAAACTAATTTTTTTATTTCATATTTATTCCATTTGTATTTACCTATAGTCGACATATGTGATTTCTTTATGCATATGTGTGTGATAGAATTTCTATCATATAAAACGTTGAAGGAAAGTGTTGGGGATCGACCCGTATATGCAACGAGAAAATAAAAGTAAAAGTAGAAAAAGATCAAACACACAAATATTTATATGGAAAAGTTCCACTAAAGAAGAGGACAAAAAACCATGAGCAAATGAGACTTCACTAAACGAACAAAAACTGAAAGAGTAGAGGATGGAGATAATCTCAACAAATTAACCCTAAACCTCAAATGAACAAAGTACTTTGACTTAAACCCGAAATTCCCCAAAACTCTCAAAACTCTCTCAATATAAAAAATGATAAAGATGATTAATGTAACACCGCAAAACCCGACCCAGAAGTTTCGACCAGATTCTGGAGGTCACATTGGCCTCCAGAATGGCCCGCAACAAAATACCGAGCACATTCCTCGGTTCCCTTTCGAAAACCTCTTTTTCTCATGCTTAACAAAAACAATATTAAGCTTATCTTATGTTTATCAACATTAACTTAATCATCGTATTAATTAATTTAAAACCAAATTGATATTTCCTTACTTGGATTGCTAAACATTTTAGATTTAGAAAATTGTCAATTGAAATTTCAAATTTAGTTTTGCAACGGAAATTTTGACATTTTTCAACTAACTGAAGTTCATAAAATTAGGCATTTAAAATTTTGACTGAAAAGGAGGAAAACAATTTTTTGACTAAAATCCATGCATAAAATTATAAATCTACCTTAACTTTACGAGTCCAAAATCAAAACCCATACCACAATTCATATAAACTTATTTACAATCCGATTAAAAATAATTTATTAAATCTTAAGAAAAACTTATTAAACCAAACCAAGACCTAACCTCGCGAATTACCTGAAAAGGAAAAATTGGGGGGGGGTGAGTTACAAAACTCAATGTGAGTCTAAAACAAATGTAATTAAGCTAAGTCAAACAAAACACAGTAACACACAGTCACTCAAACTTACAAAAGGAAAGTTTGGATCACAAATAGATATCCTATCAGAGTAAAGAATCATTCAGCTTAAACATTAATCAGATGTACAAATATTATATACGAATGCAATGACACAAAATTTCACCTATTCAGCTATTGCACACCAACTCTGTCATCCATCACACACCAATAAGGGCATACAAGACCCTTTTCAACCTCTACACACCAATATTGGGTTATGGTGGACCCATCCAACCGAAACACACCTTAATATGGTCATTTTCCACTTGAATTATTACAGATTTCCTGCCAAATCATAATAATGCTATGAAACTGCTAAATCAAACTTCTTTTCGTTCATAACCAAATCCCAACCAGAAATGCAAATGCAAACAGAATTGTGCATACAGATAAATAGAATTAGACATGTTAATTTTTAGTTTCCATAATCAAAAAACATTTTGCAGCCAGTTCAATTTAGCTAAAATCAGAATCAAACAAACTCTTATTTAATTACTTAGTGGTAACAACAATATACACAATTTCTATTTATCACATCATACAAGCACTTAAGCGAACAATAAAATTTAATCTTATAAGTACACATAGGTAAATAAATTCAAGCTGTAATGGTGTGCCAAACACTTCTACAGAGGATTAAACGTGCAAGAAATCAATCAGGGACTAAAATGAATCATTTAACAAATAAGGACTAAAAACTGCAAAAGCAGGACCATACAACCATGTGGGAATGCTCGGATTATGCGACAGGAATACACGACCATGTGGTTAAGAGACACGCCAGTCTGGTTGAGATACACAGTCGTTTGGGCAGACCGTGTAACTCTATGACCCTGTGTGACAAAATTCACAATTTAGAAGCAGGGAAGACACGACCATGTGGCTGAAAAACACACCCGTGTAACTAAGGCACACGACTGTGTGGCTGAGAGACATACTCGTGTGCAATCAATAAAATCCCTAGCAGAGGCCACACGCCCGTGTGAGCCACTCTAGGCTGTGTGACAAGAAAATTGGCCTATTTTCTAAAGCAACACACGACCGTTTGGACGACCCGTTTGCAGCACATGCCTATGTAGCTACTCGTGTGGTTCAAAAACCACCCCAAATCTTACTGCAAATCACAAAAACCATCATTAAAACAACCCCAAAATTACAAGTGTTTAAGAATACACACCTAAAATGCGCTTCCAAAATACTATGAATCAACCAAAACACCTCTACAAAACTAATCTGAAACTCGATTACACAAATACATAAAGACTAAGAAAGTTATCGATCATAATAGGATAGAAAGATACGGAGACAATTGATTAAAACTCAAATCACAGTACTTCCTCTTTAGAATAAGGGGCAATTGACGACAATGTTAGAACAAATAAAGCGACACCAAAATTATTAGAGCTTTGGAGTATAGTAACAATAGGATAAAAAGAAACGAAAAATAAAAGAAATAGTCCGAAAATTGAAAATGAAAATAAAATGTGAAATACAAGATTGACGTGAGAGAAAGTAGGGAACAAACGTGAGTGGATTTTGGGTAAATTTTCTAAAATTAGAATTCCCACTAAACCTCCTAACGCCCTATCAGATACATCTAAAATCAATTTCAATTATATTCAACTACTTAACTACATATCAGAAAAGAACAAAAAGAATAATCCCTGATTACATGTGTGGGATTCAAACACAGGACCATGGGGTAAGCTAACACACATCTTACCCCCAAACCAGTAGGCTCATTCTGTTCCTAAAACACAAAAAGTAAGTTAAAAGTCTGTCCTAGCCATTGACCCAACCAACAGACCTTAGTACTTGTAACAACAAATTTGGGTGTGACAATTAATCTAGGTTACAACAGCCCATTTTATAGGTTAAACCTGTAGGTTAAATATGACTAAAATAACCCTAGACTAATCATAGTTTAATCAAGAAACAATAGTAGAGTTTAACTAGGAGAAGAAACCTATTTAAGTTGAATACACGTCGCCACGTCGTTTTCACATGGTCGTAACATCTAGAGTCGCGTCGTCACGACTTTGTGGCACCTCAAACCTGGTCGAGACGAATTGACCTGAATCTAGAACGTCCCATTAGCCACTTACATAACTCTCTTTATCAACCACCAAACACTCAAGAAAACCACCACTCCCACCTCATAATACTCAAGCAAAATATTCACATGCATAAACATCAATCATATAGTCTAGGGTAAACATATAAACTCTAAATCATGCTTCTGTTGTGCTACTCAAATAAATACAACAACAGGGGTAAATTTAGCATTTCTCATGCAATATACAAATCATACATAATTTAACAAGTTAAGCATACATATGATTTAAAGCAAGTGAACTTAGACCATATTGAAAAGAAACAGTTCAAAGTGATAAGAAAGACTCATTTAATTACAGAACAAAGATTTAAGGGCTAGTTCGTAAGTTTAGCAAAATACTTTGAAAAGCCATTTTGTAAAATTGAGAGTAAAATTATGAAATTAACCAAATAGAACTTAATCATGCAAATTTTGAAGTCATTTTATCACATTTAAGGAGTTCAATTGCATCGTATAAAAATCAAGACTATATTGGAAAACTATCAAAACATGGTTCAATCAATCAGTATGTCACGTCACGACCACACGACATTCCTCGTCATGGCGTCAATCCCTTGTCGCGACGTCATTTCAACATCATCGCGACTTCGTTTATAATAGTTGTAAAAAATAATCCAAAACTGCATATGACACTTTGTTACATTACCAAGCATACCAATTTGTGAAATTAGCTTAATTTCTTTAATCCAACATATCATAAGCATTCTAACACACTGCAAAACTTACCAACACATAATTCGACATCCAAGGCAAATAATTATGCTAGCATGCAATTTCTAACTTCATAAATTAATTACTTACCATACCAATTTTACATTACCAACATTTTTATGTGCATCAAAGGTCTATCTAATACCAGTAAGTCATTTAAAACTTGCTACAACATCTAGCATGCACTAAAACCATCTATATCCTTATTTACCTATAGGCATAGAAATCATTTATCCTGCAACTCAATACCATCATATCATGCATATTCAAAATCAACATTCTCAAGAAATCAATGATCAAAAACCAATTATAAAAGTCCATAAAACAATTCTTAAAATGTCTATTACAACCTAAGAAAATATTATTGTCATGTCAAAAGGCAATTCCAGGCAATTTTAGGAAGGAAGAAGAGAAATGACAGATTGCCAGCATAAATGCCATGACAATTTTAGGAAGATGCTAATGTGGCACTCAGTTCTCGTCACTGTCAGCCAGCTGGACGTGTACCAAATAAATCCACCTAAAAAAGAGAGAGAAAAGTGTATGCTAAGAGAGGGCACCTACCCTATAAAAGAGGAATGAGAAGAGAATTCTACACACGTGGATTTTACACAAGGATTTATGAGTGGTTTTTCTTCTCCAACAAATCTCGTGAAAAAATTGAAGAAAAGAAGAGAGGGTAACAGCTAAAGCACATAGCAGAGACGCAAGGAAGGGGACGAAGCATTCAACCTTGGGTCTTGCACAATATTGCAGCACTGGAGTTTGGAGCTAATTTGGTGAAAGCTTTCAGAAGTTCTTCCATCATTATCTTGATTAATTTCTGTGAATTTTAACTGTTAAATGATGTTGTTGAATGATACCTTTATTTTGGATGTTAATTTCCAACCCATGAGCTAATCACATCTGGTTGGAATTACTTGATGAATCTTTATTTCCATTAATTACCAGACATTATCTTGATTAGATCTACTGTTTCATTCAATTTGCGTTATTTTGAATGCATGCATGCAATCTCTAGACATAGATGGATGTATGGTATGGTCACAAACTTGATTTAATTCTGAAAAGGTTAGATGAATTAGATTGTGATCGAATGATACAAGCGAGTACTCGAAAGAATATCCGTAAGCACTCTAGACATAGTTGGAACCTATTTTAACATGATTAGAAAGTTTTAAAACTTACTTTAAAGTTTCATTAAGGATTTCTTTGGATTTAATGAAATTTCATGAAAATTACTATAAACATGTCAAAAATTTTGATACCATGAATTGGGTAGTTTTGCATAGTTTAAAGGTTTAGAATATGTCGTAGGTGAATAATTAGATGAAAAAAAATTAGTTTTAGACAAAAAGATTAAGTATAGATCGAGATATTCAAATTTTAAGTTTTCTATGATAAAGGTTTCGGTCAAAAGAGGACCTAGCTTAGGCTTGTGTTTTTTTATTGTTTGATGTATGTATTTGGCTGAATATTGATTATGTTGTGTGGTTTACTTTTTTGAAGTTTTGGAATTATTAGGACCTTCTACGAGTATAGGTAAACGCAAGGAAAAGCTAGCTTGAACTTTCGATTTTCGGTAAAAGTGTAATTAGTGAGTGTTTGGAATAATTGCTTGTGAACATGATTCAATGTTTTTTATTTGGGAATTTACTTGTAGCCTAAACCCCTACTCTAAATTCCAAGTGTAAGTTTTGCCATACTCATGTTTATCTTGTGAAATATGTGCTTATGTTATTATAAAAATGTGAATTGAGATGAGATGCAATTACATTTGACATGTGTTCCTGATTACTATTGTGAAAGTGCATATTTTGCCATACCAAACATGCCAAGTGACAGTAATAATTATGTGCTTATGATGTAAATATGCAGTGCTAGCGAACTATAAATTGGTAAGTAACATACGTGTGCTTAATAACAAATATTTTGGCCTTGTGATTCTTGAAACCGATGGATATAGTTGGCATGCCATAGGATTGTCAGTACTTTCTTATATGTTATATGATTTGGGTGTTGAGGCCCTAGGACATATTAGAAAGTTAAGGGAATGTGATCTAAGCTCCATTCAATGGGACATGTTGGTGTGTTAGAGAGTGTTAGCTTTATGCTTCACTTTTGGGACATGTTTGACTCTATGAGTCTATGCGGTGTGTTAGAGATCCGTGTAACCAATTAATAGTGACAGTGCCCACTTTTACGTTTCATAGCTCAAGTGCCAATTTATCTATAAACATGTTTTTGAGTAATGTGATATATTCTTGAATGTTATGTGATTATATGTGTAATGTGATATATGCTTAAAAGTGAATATGATTACCATGTAAATGACATAGTAAATAATGCATGAGTAAGTATAATATGACACTAGAGCTAGAACTGTTGAGGTTGTGCTATATGGTTGTTCCGTTAATGCTTGATGAATTGTTTCCATGGTAGTTGTTCTAGGCATTCACTGAGCTTGTTAAGCTCACCAACTCCCTTCTTAAACTATTGTAGATTAGTTGTGTGATGGTGTAAGTGGTGTGGTTCCGAAGGGTGATCCAAGCAAGTCATTTCTTATTATTTCGTAGGTCTTATTGTTATCTATTTTTATTTTCGGGATAAGACAATGTTGTAGACTTTTTCTGATATTTTCCATAATGTTTTGCATTCTTCCATAGATTATTTGTTCCTAAGTTTATAAGATATGTTTCGTATTACATTGACTATTGCTCGGACTTACTTTAATGTTTGAGACTATTATTATGGCCATTTTGATGTTTATTTGATGATGATATTATAGTACAATGTATTGGTACAAGTTGGAATGACTTATATACTTAAAAATGTGGAATTTTTCTCGTCTAAGCAAAGATATCAACATTCGTGTTGTAAAAATGATACCTCTGTGATTTTGAAATGTACAGGAAGTTAGAATCGTAAATTGGTATCGATACCCTACCACAAGTATCGATACTCGGGGTAATTTTATCGATACTTTTACAAAGGTATCGATAATTTTCGAGACTTTTTTTTTATGAGAAACAAAATGCCAATTTGATACCGATTTTCCATACTGTATCGATACTGTACAAGGAAAATATTGATACCCATGTTCTAGTATCGATACCTACATAGTACATTTTGAGATTTTGCTAAATAGACCTTGGGCATGTTTAATTATTATTTTAAGACCTATTGATGTATGTTCAACATATATAATCGATAATTAAGATGTTCGGTCAAAAACTATGCGAATGTCGAAGAAAAAGATGTTTCATTCTTTAAGTGTCTAGATATATTGTGTAGGATCTGAGAAGGTGGTGTGGCATCCTGATATTCGGGCTCGGCAACCGGGCCAACGTATAAGGTGTTACTAAGTGTTTTCCAAAATAGACTGGAAATTTATTCATCAAAAGCTATCACTATTTACTTTACAGATAAAAATTGGTTTCTCGATTATCAGATGAGTTGAGGTAAATTCTGTAGATTTGGGCATGTCGTCCAAGTTGGGTTTAGGGTGTTACAATTGGTGGAATCAGAGTTTACATTCAAAACTCAGGTTGTGATTTTTGGGTTCAAGTTTTGATAAAAACTATTTTAAGCAATTATACTTTTGATTAATTTTGAGAAATAAGTTTTTGAAAATTCTGAGTCGCTAGCGTCGATCCTGTCAGTAATTCTTCTTTAGCTATACTTTGTAGTATAGAAAAACACTGTAGTGTTAAAATTACTCTTCTTTTGCTAAAGACTATAACAACTCTGTAAAATTTTATGATAAGATTTTAGATATATGATTTCTGATAACAAATTTCAACTACTGCACAAAATTTTGAAATTGTAGATAAAGTAAGCATAATGAGTACGCGCAAAACCCTTGGACATAGTGCTCGTGGGCACGAAGGGCACCAAAGAAGGGCTTGATCTAAGCCATCCTCAATGGGAAACATTCCCAATTTAGATACGAGTGAGACAGTGGGAACACCAACTATTGAGATTGAGTCCTAGACTCAGACTGTTGGAGTCAACGCATTCTCCCAAGCCATGATGATGGTGCTTGAGAGGGTCTGTAACACCCCTAACCCGTATCTGTTGCCCGAATAGGGTTACAGAGCATTACCATAAAAACATAACTTAAAAACATTCCTCTCCAAACATTTTACTAATCATAGCATAATCCATTCATACACATGCAAATCGCCCCTTATTCGAGCCCTCGAGGCCTTGGAAACACGTTAGAAATGATTCGGGACTAAATCGGGAACATTTGAAACATTGTAAAAAAGTTAGAAAAATTCACACTGCAGTAGTCACATGGTCGTGTGGCCAGGTCGTGTAACATTTGAAATAGGGACACACAACCGTGTTCCAACCTGTGTCCGTGCCCGTGGAACTCTTTGACTTGGGTCACATGGCCATGCCACACACCCGTGTACCAGGCCGTGTAACTTTCGAAGTGTCCTCACACACCCGTGTGCCAAGCTGTGTGCTAGGGCTTGTAATTGCCTGACTTGTAACCTTTGAAACCAACGAGGACACATGGCCATGTCGCAGGGCTGTGTGTCATACACGACTGAGACACACGCCCGTGTCTTAGGTCGTGTGGGCAAGAAATTGGCAAAAAACAAGCCATTTTCATCTCCCATTTCAACCAAGCACCCATGCACAAATTGCACAAATGATCAAGGCATCAAAACCAACCCAAAACATACATAATAAGACCAATTCAATAAGCCATCATCCATTTAACAAATATGCCATTAAGGCACCTCAATCACAAAGCATCAAACATATCTAAACATATATCTAATTGGTCATATTTCATACAGACACATTTAACTAAATTCCATATTCAAGCATACCATAATTAACCATATTGCAAACATACCAAGCTTACCACTTTGGTCATAAAACCATGCATCAACTTGACCATATTAACACCAACCATCACGACACTTATACATACGAAAACAACAACTAGATCATTTATATATAATTCCACCTATACATGCCATTGTAACCTTGACCAAAACATCAAAATCTACCAATATAATCACTAGATAGTGTGATAGGTCTCCGATGAGCTTCCAAACCGGTCGAGCTTCCTATAATCTATAAATCATAAGAAAGAAAACTACTTAAGCATATAATGCTTAGTAAGTTTGTAAATCATGAACATAGCTTACCGTTTCAATGCACAACCTTATAAACTAAACATGAATCAATCCAACAAAAGCCTTGCATAAGCCTAAGCATCATCAACAACACAACTTAGTACTTTAACACATAACTTAATAAAATCATCACATGGTAAGATAAATATCATGAGTATAGTATATTTGAATTCATGCTTTCCATAGTCATGAATACGCATAAATTGATCATTGACATTTCATACCTTTCCATAGGTTCATAATATAGTCTATTGGAACACTTACCATTCCTTCCCTTTCCATACCCGTTGAACCACTTAGAATAATATCGGATACATGAGAATCTCACACAAAGTGTGCTAAACATATGGTCAAAACCATTCCTTTCCTTTTCCTTTACATTATTGCTCACTCGAGCCATAAATGGGTCTGCTCACACAAGTTGACGGTCAGAATGTAGCTACACGATGCCGCTCACACAAGCTAACGAGTACCTGCAACAAATGCCAAAACTCAGCCATCGATAGGACATTCAAAACCAGCACCCAAAACATGGTAACCCTAATGACATGTCATTTGTATCCTATATATTCCTAAGGTTCAAACAGGGCTCGATAGTCGTCGAAACATCGTTGGAATTCTATCGTAACATGATATGATAAATAACATAATAACATATAAATCAAATAACATTAAAACATTATTTAAATATACAAACTTACGTCGATTTTAAAGATGTCAAAATGTGATTCACTAATCTGAAACGTTATCTTTTCCTCGATCTAGATCCGTACGAGGCTTATCTTGATCTAAACAAGCTAATTCAATGCATTTAATATTTATACTATTCAATTTAGTCCAAAATTCATATTTTTGCAAAATTACACTTTTATCCCTATTATTTTAACTTATTTACAATTTATTCCTTATGCTCGTAAATTAACATTTATGAAAATTCGTCCACATTACAAGCTAGCCAAATTATCTACGGACTTCTATCAATCCATACAAATCATTATTTCATAATTTTACCATAATATTTTACTAATTTTACTAATAAGTCCCTAATTGATAATTTCATCAAAAATCACTTTACAAAAGTCGTTTATTTAACAACAAAGATTCATTTTCTTCCATAAAAGTTTAAAAATCATATAAACACATTCATGGCAAAACCCTAATCCTTTAACAATTTTGCAAATTAGTCCCTAAGCTAGCTAGATTAAGCTGCAACGACTTCAAAAACATAAAAAGATTAAAAATGGAATAAAAAATCATATAAAGAATGCTTGGTCAAACCTAGCAAGCTTCCATGGAGGTTTCTTTCTTTTGTTTTTCGGTGGAAGAAAATAGAATAAAGATGATAGGTTTGTTTTTTCAAAATTTACATTAACATAATTATTGATTTACTAAATTAACCTTTGTTATAACATAAAACTCTTCTCATTTAATGTTCATCTTTGTCCACTATTTATAATAATGGTCTAATTACCACATAAATCCCTCAAAAATTTAATTTCATAGCTAATAGACACCTTTAACTAATGGAACTATACTTTTGCACCTTTTATGATTTAGTCCTTTTTACTTAATTAATCATGCAAACAATAAAATTTCTTAATGAATTTTTTATATGACACTACTAACACATTGTTGATCTTAAAATAATAATAAAACAAATATTTTCACGTCAGATTTGTGGTCCCAAAACCACTGTTCTAATTTCACTAAAAACGGGCTATTATAGGGTCGTTGGGACCCATACTGGATCTGGTAGCCGAGGGTTAATAACAGAATGACTGTGGTCAAATAGGGTTGAATTATTTGGGGTTGTCATTCGGGTCACCCTAACTGTGGCTGAAAATTGGTTGCAGGTCACTGAGAGAATTATGAACGATCTGGACTGCACCATTGAGCAAAAATTGAAAGGTGCCGTTTCTTTGCTTCACGATGAAGCATACTATTGGTGGTAAACTGTTGAGCAAGGTACCCAGCCTGAGTGAGTTTCTTGGGCTTTCTTTTGTAACACCTTTAAAAATAAGTTTGTAGGGTAAGATATATCGAGGCCCAAAGATCAGAGTTTATCGGGCTTCAACAGGTTGAGAGATATGGCCAAGTATGAGGCCAATTTTCCTAGATTGAGCAGATATGCTCAGGGTTTGGTTATGAATGATTATGAGAAGAGTGTTCGATTTGAAGAGGGCTTGAGATATGAGAGTAAGGGTTTGGTAGCTCAAAAGTCGAAGCATGTCTTTGAGACATTAATGGAGAAGGAAAAAATTGCTAAGGAAATGAAGGGCGTGGAGCACGAGAAAAGGGATAAGGAGAGGAAATGGGCCAAGTTTGATAGGCCTCCACAGGTTGAGGCACCAATTATTTCTACTGGGATTCAGTTGTGTGGGTACTGTAATAGGCGTCATCTGAGCACGTATTTGAGGAGGTTAGAAGCTTGTTTTCGATGTGAGTATATGTAACACCACATTAAGGATTGTCCTCTATAGGTCGATCAGGTGCAAGCTCTAGCTTCGGGTTTGGTCAACCACTGAGGGTAATTCAATAGCCACCTAGAGGCCATGGTCAGGCTAGGGGTGGGAATGGTATGGGTTAAAGGCAGAGGTGCTAATCAGATTGAGACGAGATAACCTCTATTGGTATATGCGACAAGGCACCGCAAGAATAAAGACGCCACTGATGTGATAGCCGGTACATTTTTCATTCATTCTATTCATTATTTTTCATTGATAGATATTGGTTGATCCAAGGAATTCTTGTTGAGAGTAGTTCTGGTGGGGTTAGTCCGTTGGGTCAGTCAATGCAAGTTAACAAATTTTATAGGAGGTGTCCGTTTGAGATACAAGAGGTTGTATTTTTGGGTGATTTGATGAAATTATCATTTGGGGAGTTTGATTTGATTTTGGGTATGGAAAGGCTTGTGGTCCGGCCAGTGGTGGTAATAGTACGGGCAGAAGGCAAAGAGCATGGGTAGAGGTGCTAATCAGACTGAGGCGAAGTAGCCTACATTGGTTTATGCTGCTAGACATCATGAGGACAGAGACGTCACAGATGTTATCACTTGTATATTATTTATTCAAACTGCCCCTTATTTTGCACTAATAGATATAGGGTCAACACATTCCTATGTAGCTAACTCTGTTTCTATAAACTTGGGGATCTTGGTTGAGAGCACTTCTTGAGAGATTACCATACTTAGATTGTATAGGAATGTACCAATGGAGAAACAAGGGGTTGTGTTTTTGGCTAATCTAATGGAGCTAACATTTGGGGAATTGGAACTGATTTTAGGGATGGACTGGCTCGTGGAGCATCGAGTCAGTTTGGATTGTGCTACTAAGAGGTTAGTTCTAAGATCTAAGAATAATTTGAAAGTGGTTATGATTAGTGAGTGTCGGGATTACTTATCCAATGTGATATCCACTCTTGTGGCTGAAAAGTTGGTTCGAAAAGGGTGTGAAGTGTATCTAGCTTTTGTGAGTGACTCAGCTTCTGTGGATTTGTCTGTTGGGGACTTTCGAATGATTAAAGATTTTTTTGATGTTTTTCCTAATGAATTACCGAGTTTGCCACTAGATCAAGAGGTTGAGTTCAGTATTGAGCTTCTACTGGGTACAGCTCCAGTGTCCATTGCTCCTTATTGTATGGCATTGAAGAAGCTTATGGAGTTAAAAACTCTGCTTTAGGATATCCTTGATCAAGGGTTTATCCGTCCTAGTGTGTCCCCTTGGGGAGCACCAGTGTTATTTGTAAAAAAGGATGGTACCATGAGAATGTGTATCGACTACCATCAGTTGAATAAGTTAACAGTGAACAATAAGTACCCACTTCCGAGGATTGACGATTTGTTTGATCAGTTCCATGGGGCTTCTATGTTTTCCAAGATTGATCTCCGCTCTTGGTACCATCAGCTTAGGGTTAAGGAGGTTGATGTCCATAAGACTGCCTTTAGGACTTTTTATGGGCACTATGAGTTCCTAGTCATGCCCTTTGGTTTGACAAATGCTCCGACTACATTCATTGATCTTATGAACCGAGTTTTTCACCTGTACTTGGATCAGTTTGTTGTGGTCTTCATAGACGACATTCTAGTATACTCTAAGATCGAAGATGATCATGATGAGCATCTTAAAGTAGTTCTTTAGATACTTCAAGAGAAATTCGTGCCAAACGAGTTTCTAACAAAAGCTTTAACCACACTCCATTCAAGTCAAGATAGAAAGAAATAATTTAAATAATTCTTATCAATCCACGAATGATTTTACAGACTAATTTGTTCAAATGTCTATTCAAAAACAATTTTTTTAAAGTAATCAAATACGAATTCAAATCAAATTGCAATCGTACATTAAAGCAAATCCTTTAAATAAAATATTTAAAAATAAAATAGAGTAGTTTTTTTTTTTAAATATTAAACAATTTTATTTTATTATTTTTTTGAGCCAAATGAACTTGAATTCTAAATCGGCCAGTGAATCTACCTTTTTGAAACACACAAAATATAATTATATATTAAGTTAAAAATAATATATATAATAAATATATTTTTACACACATAAATCTTTTGTAACATTGAAAAACAATTTATGTGAAACAGTAGATGAATTAATACATTGTAAAAACATCTTATAAAAATAATTACGTAAAAAATAAAATGCTTAAAATACCAATAAATGAAATGTCAATATATATAACAAACTATTAACCAATAAATATTCATATAAATATATAATAATTCTCTAATAACAATTTAAGCATTAAAAATAACAAATACAAAAATAAAAGTTTTTTTTTCGGCCTTTCTCTTTCTTTTTCTCTATCTCCTTCCTTTCTCCCTTTACCACACGTCTCCCAAAAAAAATAGCTATCATATTTCAAAGACCAATATTTACGGTACATCATTGAATACTAGTTTAATATAGGTTTTAAATGTTGACTAAAAAAACCTTAATACATATTGAACTAGCACCACCAATATTCACCGAATACTATTGCCGATTAGTAGCATTGGTGAGATTTGATAATTTGTGTATTTATATTTTTTTTTATAAATCCCTAACATATAATGGTCATGTTTACTGTAAAATATAATAATTCAAAATTTTGTAAGTTCATAATTTATATTATATTTCTTTCAGAAAATAATTATATTATATTAATTTTCACTATATTTCATTTAATTTTTTGCTTATGTCTTATTATATTATATAGTAATTATATTTATTATATTATATTTAGCGTCATAATTGTATCAAAGTTACTAGATCTAGGATCGAGTAGAGACACAAAACCTTTGGCATCACAACAATGCAAAGCCAAATCATAAATCATGATTAAATGGAACCAAGTTAGGTAAAAGAAAAAGATAAATAGTATTAACCATGTTGCATTAATATGAAGAGGTTTTTATATTTATATACGAAATATACCGTCACATATTATCAAAATATTCTTTAACTTCGACACCTAGTGAGTTTTGAGCAACAACGTTGCCAGGGATTAACAGCTTCTTGGAGAAGGCGACTGTAGGACACAAGATTGGAGATCTCTGGATGGTGAGTTGTCATAGCAGCATCGATTTGGATCACCTCTTCCATCACCACTATACCAATTAGAGCCAAACAAATTAACCATGTTTTCATATTTGAGGCTCCCATGATTGGTCTTTGGTTTCATTAGAATAGTTTTTATATCACCTATTTATAAGGTTTTGGAATGAGACCTTATTTTAGAAATTACGTCAAATTAGATAATATTGTTTTTATTTTTTCTTTTTTTCAATTATTGTTGTTTAAATTGTAAAATGTGTTAATTTTTTAAATAATAAATTTTAGAAATTAGACCTAGTAATCTAAGGTTTTTTCTCAATTAGTGGAATATTGTGGAATGTGTTTGTGTGTGCACGTGTGTGTGTTTTGGCAAAAAGAAAGAGAGTTGAGCTCTAATCTCAATATGATGCAATCTCAATTACACTATATCTTTCCTTTATTATACCTAGCATATTATTCAATAAGAAACAAAATATATCATCCGGTGGCCCGGAATGTAAGCAGAGTCTCATTGTTCCATATATAATATTCATATATGTTATAATGTACTTTCAAATAAATAGTTTAGTAATATTTTTTTATATATAAAAACATATTTATATATTTTTATTATCACCTCTACCTTCATATATAATTAGTTTTAATGCTGGATGTAAAGCAAGTGATTTTACACGGTTAATTTTTAATTAGTCCTTTATAAATATTGTATTCTTAATAAATATAGTTAATGTAAAATAATATTTCATATTTGAATTCTTGATTATTATTAAAAAATGATAGTATATTAAAGCATTTTTAACATATTCATTGTACAATATAGTTTTACTTCATCTAATTAATGCAAAGTAGCATTGTTCAAAATAGTAAGTAGTTAACTTAATTAAAATAAATAAATTATTTTAATAATTCAAATATAGTCCTAATAAAATATTTATAATATTTAATGAAGTATTTATGAAAAATATAAAAAAATGACATATTGTAAATTAAACCTTACATTATTCAATTTCTATTTTTTCTTAACAGTAAATAAATTGACCATGATAATTTGTAGATAATATGTAATCAATATAAATGTAATTATGTTACATTATTCCATATTATAAAATATATTAATTATTCATAAAAATAATTAAAATTTAGTATTTAAAAAAGTTGTATAATTTTTTCTTTTACTATTTTGTTAACCAAAACAAAATAATTTAAATAGAGAATAATTCAATATAAAATTTGAACATTTCATTTATTATTATATAAATTGGTTTAAAAAATTTTATTACTAAAAGCTAGTATTTTTAAATAAATATCATAACTTTTATTATCAAATAAATTTAAAATTAATTATTTAATTAAAATTAAAATTCATATTGATAAATGTAATAAATTTTATCAATAAAAATATTTAAAATTATAAATCCAGCAATTTAATGAACAACAAAGGCTATAGAGTCATTTCAATGTTTCATTGGACTTGTGTTTTTATACAAATTATAGAAATATGCATTTTCTATTTGTTAAATTTGTTATTTATTATCTATATTATTATTTAAGTGTGGACACCAACTAAGTTAATAAAATTACTAAAATAATCTTACAGATTTTAAATAAATTATATTATTACTTGGATACTTTTTTTCCTTTTTCTTTTTCAAGAAAAATCCTATAAAGAAGTTGAAAATGTTGAGATTTGAACCCGTTCCACCACCATTTATAAATATTTCCTTTACCACTTTGGCTTTATTTTGATATTTGTATACAATTCAATGTTATTACACCAATTGTTTCACCCACATTATTTGTATATATATTAATATTTAAGTCTGTGACTATGTTGGTGCTATGAATCAATTAGACACTAAATTAAATAAGAAAACTACTAAAATAACCTTACATATTTTAAATAAGTTATATTATTACGATGGTACTTTGGTATTTTTCTCATTAAAATAAACAACAAAAAATTGCAAATCTTAATCTTTGAACTTATGTCACCAACATCTATAAAATCCTTTCCTTACCATTTCAACCAAAATTTATTTTTGATATATTTATACATTTCAACTCGTGTCACAAGTCAACTCAATACCAATAATTTGAGTACATTTAAAATTCTTAATATGATGTATTTACCTATTCAAATTTCTCTTTACGCTCAATTTAAACTAATTTTTTATTTTAATTTAATATTTATTCCAAATGTATTTACCTATAGTCTAAATATGTGATTTCTGTATACATATGTGTGTGATAGGATTTCTATTATATAAAACCTTGATGGAATGTGTTGGGGATCGACTCATATATGCAACAAGAAATTAAAAGTAAAAGTAGAGAAGATCAAACACAAAAATATTTACGTGGAAAAATTCCTCCAAAGAAAAGGACAAAAAACCACCGAGAAAGGAGACTTCACTAAATGACCTAAAATCGACAGAGAAAAAGATGGAGATTGTAACACCCCTAACCGGTATTCGTCCCCAGAATAGGGTTACAAAGCATTACCATAAATATGTAACTTAAATCCTTTGTTTACAAACATTTCATAAATTACCACATAATTCACTCATACGCATGCATATCGTCCCTTATTCGAGCCCTTAAGGCCTGAGAAACACTTTAGAAACGATTCGGGACTAAATCAGAAACATTTAGAATTTTATGGAAAAAGATAGAAAATTTCACACTACAGGGGTCACACAGCCATGTGGCCAGGCCGTGTGACTCACACGGCTGAGACACACGCCCATGTCTTAGGCCGTGTGGACATTCGAAGTAGGGACACACAATTGTGTCCCAACCTTTGTCCGTGCCCGTGTAACTCTCTGAGTTGGGTCAAACGGCCAAGCCATAGGCCTGTGTGCCAGGCTGTGTAACTCTCGAAATGGCCTCACACGCCCGTGTGCCACGCCATGTGCTAGGCCGTGTAACTACCTAACTTGTAACCTTTTGAAACCTATAGGGGACACACGCCCGTGTCTTAGGCTGTGTGGATAAGAAATAGGTCAATTTCAAGCCATTTCTATCACCCAATTCAAGGTCACACCTACAAGCCATTTGCACATATAATCAAGCTTCAAAACATACCTAAAACATGCATAATAAGGGTAATTCAATATGACATCTATCCCTACAACCAATATGCCAAAAGGCACCTCAATCACAACAATCAAATATACTTAAAAAAATGCATAATTTAGCCATTCATTAACCATATACTTCCAATCTAATTCCATACCAAACTTACCATAATGACCACATGTCAAAATCACATTCGAAAAAATACCAAATTGGTCATTTAAAACATAGCTTCACTTGACCATTTAAACACCAACCATCAAAGCATTAAAATGCCAAAAGTTCGTCAACCATAATGCCACATTTGCAAGCCAAATAAAATTACTAACTCATCAAACACAATTCACCTATACATGCCATTATAACCATGACTCAAAATATCAAAATCTATCGATATAGTCGTTGGATAGTGTGATAGGTCTCCGGCAAGCTTTCAAACTAGTCGAGCTTTCGATAATCTATAAAACATAGAAAAGAGCACAACGTAAGTATATAATACTTAGTAAGTTTGTAAATCATGAACAATGCTTACCATTTCAATGCATAATCTTAAAATTAGTCATGAATCAATCCAACACGAGCTTGGCACAAGCCTACGCATCACCCACAACACAAGTTAGTGCTTAATCACATAACTTAGCAAAATTCATCTCATGGTAAGCTAAATCTCATAATCATAATACATATGAATTCATACTTTTCATAACATGGTTATACATACTTTGATCATCAATACTTCATACATTTCCATAATTTCATAGTGTAATCAATTGAAACCCTTACTGGTTCATCCCTTTACATGTTAGTTGAACCACTTAGAATAATATCGGATACATGAGAAGCTTGCACAAACTGTGCTAACATATGGTCGAAACCATTCCTTTCCATTTCCTTTACGTAAACGCTCATACAAGCCATAAATGGGTCTGCTCACACAAGCTGATAGTCAAAATGTAGCTACACGATGCAACTCACACAAGCTGACGAGTATCTGCAACCATTGCTGAAACTTAGCCATCGGTAGGACGTTCAGCACCAGCACCTAAAACATGGTAACCTAATGCCATGTCATTTGTATCCTATATATTCCTAACATTCAAATGGGGCTCGATAGTCGTCGTAACACAAAAACACTATTTAAATTCTTTCGTTTCATGATACGATAAATAACATAATAGCATTTAAATCAAATACATTAAAACGCTATTTAAACATACGAACTTACCTCAATCACAAAAACGATGAAATAAGATCGACTAGCCCGTCACTTTATCTTTCCCTCGATCTAAATCTGTATGAGGCTTAACTTCTTCTAAATAAACAAATTTAATTCATTCAATATTCGTTCTATTCAATTCAGTCCACTAATCATATTTTTGCAAAATTTCACTTTTGCCTTTAATATTTTAACTTCTTTACAATTTAGTCCGTAAGCCTATAAGTTGAAATTCATGCAATTTCATCCACAAAATAATCTAGCTAAATTCTATATAAGCTCATAGCAATTCATAGAATTCATTATTTCATAATTTCACCACGTATTTTACACATTTTACAAATAAATCCCTATTTGACTTTTTCAACAAAATTCACTTTACAAAAGTTGTTTATTTATCAACAAAGATTCATTTTCTTCTATCAAAAATCGAAAATAAAAATCACATGAACACCTTCATGGCAAAGCCCTAACCTTTTAATAGTTTTGCAAATTAGTCCCTGGGCTAGCTAAATTAAGCTACGACTTAAATAATGTAAAAATCATTAAAAATGGGATGAAACTCACTCACATGCACAAGCTAGAGCTTAGCCAAACCTTCAAGCTTCTTTAATGGCTTTTCTTAGGTCTGATTTCGGTGGAAGTGATGAACAAACAAAAATGATAACTTTGTTTTGATTATTTTACTTAACTTATTAATTAAATTACCTATCCAACCTTATACATTAACCTTTAAAATCCTTTAAATGATGATCATAATAGTTTTTAAACTAACTCAAAGTACAACTATGGTTTTTCTCTAAAAAGAGAACATTTAAGGTCTTCAAAAGTAACATAAGTTAGCTTAGCCATTTCAGTGGCTAATGTAGCCTTCTCAATCTAGTCATAACATGTAGACCGGGATAAGGAGGTTACATGAACTTAGACTATATTTAAAAGAAATAGTTCAAAACGATAAGAAAAACTCATTTAATTACAAAATAAAGATTTAAGGGCTAATTCGTAACTTTAGTAAAATAATTTGAAAAACTTCTTCATAAAATTGAGAGTAAAATTATGAAATTAACCAAATAAGACTTAATCATGCAAATTTTCAAGTCATTTCATCACATTTAAGGACCTCAATTACATAGTATATAAATTAGGACTATATTGGAAAACTATCAAAACATGGTTTAATCACTCTGTATGTCACGTCGCGACAACGCGAAATTTCACTTTATGACGTTGATCCCTTGTTGCAACCTCATTCCAATGTCATCGTGACGTCGTTCGTAATTTTTGCAAAAAATAATCCAAAACTGCATATGACATTTTTTCACGTTACCAAGCATACCAATTCATGCATTTAGCCTAATTTCTTTAATCCAACATATCATATAACATATGTAGATCGTATTAAGCATTCTCACACACTTCAAAACTTATCAATACACAATTCCACATCCAAGGCAAATAGTTATGCTAGCATGCAATTCCTAACTTCATAAATTGATTACTTAGCATACCAATTTTACATTACCAATATTTTATGTGCACCAAATGTCTATTTCATACCAATAAGTCATTTAAAACTTGCTACAACATATAACATGCACTAAAAACATCTATATCCTTATTCACCTACAGGCATACAAATAATTTATCATGCAACTCAAAACATCATAATATGCATATTCAAAATCAACATTCTCAAGCAATCAATGATCAAAAGGCAATTATAAAAGTCCATAAATCAATTCTTAAAATGTCAATTACAACCCAAGAAAATATCAAAGTCTAGCTCCTCATGTAAGTTCCCACAATGTAATCCTTATTGAACTACAAAACAAAACATATTCTCTAGAAATTTTGTCCTTCTTTTCAATCACTTGGATGGCTCACTTCTTCTCCAACTGGAACATCCCAAAAATTAGGGGTTAGTAGAATTGGGTTTGTAAATTGAGAAAGAGTGGTCAAGCCTTAATTTTTTAGATTATCTATGCATTTTTCAGAAATAAATGAGGTATTGGTTTGTTAGCTAAGTGTTAGTAAAACGTTCCTTGAAATGCAAGTTCAAATCCCTTCTCTCTCACCATTTTTATTATTCTTCAAAATTTGCCTTAAACCCTAGTGTGTGACATGTCTTGTTTTTAAAATAAATATTGCAAAATTATTTCAACAATGAGGAAAAAGCCTAATCATTAAAACAAATATGAGAAAGCATGGAAATTAAATGAGGTCTCGAGTTCGAATCCTTTCCTTTGCAAAATAATTAAATTTTGCAAAATCCCTTATTTTTTTAATGTGTATGCCATCCATACCCTTGAACCCTAAGTATAAATACAACTTTTTATTGTATTTTTCAGACTTTCAATCAATTTTTCCATACCCTACCCATTCACCTTCTTCTTCTTCCTCTCCTATTTTCTTTTCAATTTCTTTCTTTCTCCTATGTTGTCGTCGCCTACACCTTCCATTTTACCATCTCTTTATTCTTATTTTTGTATCAAGATTGTGCACCATTTCCTTTACTCTATTGCTAAAATTTTTCCTCATCTAAATCAGCCCCAAATGTAAAATCTTGAACCCCAAGATCAATCCCGAACATTGCCAACAAGTGTCATTTCCACTTCTCTGAACTAGCTTGGTCAAGATATTTTTTCTCTTCAATTTTTGATAAATCTTGTCAATTAAAAACTAAAATTTCAAGATCTGGAATTCAGTGGATGTTAAATGATTTCAAAGGTATTTTTCCAGATTTTAATGAGATCTCAAACCATTTTAAAATTCAGCCCCAATTTTGGCCACCATGGGTGGTGGTGCGTGCGCCTATGTTCAAGAAAGGGGGTTGTTTTGTTTCTTGGGATTTGCCCATATTTTTGAAGCATTAACTTGTGTTCTTGAACCCTCCTAATCAGCGTTTAATCACATGTTAATTAGGGAGAGACATTCTTGATCAATTAGCTCATCAAATCGCACAAATCGTGAGGCGTAAGAGCAATTAAGGATAACTAGTTTGTTATTTTGACATAGTTGTTGGGTAAAGGTTATGAATTGATTAAATGAAGGAATTTAATCATTAATTAGCCACTAATTTTCCAGTATATTATTGAATTAGGTGCTGATCCAAATGCCCCAAATCATCTGTAAAGGGGAAGAACGATTGTACGTACGGTTTACATTGATACAGTGTTCGCTTAAGGAATTATTAAGGAAAATTGAAAGATTCGCTAGTGTGCTGCGAGGAAGGGAAAAATAAGGTGTGCATCCTAAACTCATAAAATTGTTTGAAAATGTTGAAAATGTTATAGTTGATTATGTATGAGATTGTGTGACATATTGCATATGCATTGGGTTGGAATTTTGTGGTTGACGGAGGAGTTCTGCGGAGAACTGGCAGCATATTAAATCTGCATTATTCATAGTCAGTGCACTGCACTTGGAGTATCGAAGGGAATGGAAAATTATTGCATTTTTTACTGGCAGCCTGTCTACATTTTTATTTGCAAATTTTTTTACATATTGTTATTGGTGGTTTTACCACAACAGGCTTAAGCCTATAATGTTTTGGAGTTCGGGATGGGTTATGGGGAATTCGTGGTGTGTAGCGGATGATACGGGTAGGAACCTTTTTGCATTGCATCATGCTCACCACATATTCGAATGTTATTAATTTATGATATGTGTTGTATTGTGTTGTATTGAATGGTATCAAAATTAATTATTGTTACTCGAATGAATGATGTCCCATGCTCATACACCATTTGACATCTAGTTGCTAATGGCTATGTAATGATATGAAATTCCTATGATGGTTCTGTTTTCTTTTGTTAAAGCTAATATGTTTCACTGTATTCGATATATATGTTTGTTTAAATAATTGTTCGACTCACACTGAGCTTTTCATAAGCTCATCCCTAATAGTGTTTAACATTTCAAGTAAACCTTAAAATTAGAACTGGACTCGGCATTCAAGGAATCACCTTGGACCTCAGACTATTTGTAATACATATTAATTAGTCTTTATTGGTTTTGCTTTGTAATTTTTAACTATTTTTGGTTTGTGGCTTGGTAACTTTTCTTTTGGGATTTTTGCATGCATGGACTATTCAAGCATAATAACCGGATAATGCATGATATTGGGCTTAAGCAAAATTTGATATTGTTCCCTAGTTTTCGCTGCATTGCAAAGGAACCGTTTTTGAAAAACAATTCGATAAGGCAATTATGTTTTCGGAATGACCTAAAAAATGATTTTTCCACTTCATTAGTTTAACATCTTTTTTTTAAAAGAAGAGCGAAAAGCAAACGATTTTTCTAAAACAACATTATCAACAATAAAATGAATCCTAAGTGTACATGACCTAATGACTGAATGTTTTTAAGCTAACTCAAAGTACAACTACGATTTTCTCTAAAATCGTTTAGGCCAAGTTTGTGAGGTTACATTTTATGGTATCAGAGCCTTGGTTCAAAACCTCGGACTGAGTCTTTAAATCTACTTAAGTTTGTATGCATGCATACATGAAAAAGGGGAATTTGAGAAAAACAAGCCACAGAGAATCCTAAAAATGGTATTCTACAAAGAAAATTAGGTCCAAGGCTCTGATGCCAGTTGCCATAAAAAAGATATTGTTAAGTTATATGTAAACACTTGAGGTTTATTACTATAGACACGGAACTGAAATAGTTAGTATTTAATTTTTCTTTGAAACTGTAAGATAGAAGACTAAAAATTGATTCAAGTTAGCTAGTGATTATTTTTTTCTAAAATTCTAGATCAAATTCAAGATCGTAGGATACATAATGAATAAACATAGAAAGAGGGACATTGGGGCTCAGCATTGAGCTACCCATTTTGAGTCATTTGCTTTTCAAGTAATTGTGCCTAACCTTGAGACAAATGACATTGTGATTGCGCCTACTTCTGAAGGAGAAAACTAGGAGATTGGGGATGATGTAGTATCCCAAGTAGTATTGAAAGTCAGAGAAAATGTTTTCGAGATTATGGTTGAGAGGACTAAGATGGAGGAAGAGACTAAATGCTTAGAGTGCAAGCGAAAGGAAAAGGTTAAAGTTAGAAAAAGGAGAGAGTCTACTTCTACTGGTCCAAATCCACGACCTTTAAAGTGGGCCAGAGGAGCCAGACCTCAAAGAAAGGTTGTAGTAGTTATTATTGGAGAAATTGTTAGATCAACTAAGGTTTCAATTTGTAGATATTGTGGTAAGCGTAATCGAGTAGAGTTTCTATTACAATTGGGAATTACGGTAGATGAATCTGTTAGTAACAATTTCGTAATTAGATATGCAAAATATATGTTGGGAATTTAAGGAGATGTATTGTCTGGAATTGTGTTAGAATCAGAGTTGCGTAGCGAAAGCTTGATGGCCCGGTTTAAAAGAAAAGGGGTAACAAATTTTGTGACCAAGAAAACTTCGAGGACGAAATTTCATTAAGGAGGGGAGAATTGTAACATCCCAAAAATAGGGGGTTAGTAGAATCGGGTTTGTAAATAGAGAGAGTGGTCATGCCTTAATTTTTGAGATTATCTATGCATTATTAGGAAATAAATGAGGTATTTTTTGTTGGTTAAGTGTTAGTGAAACGTTCCTTGAAACCCAAGTTCAAATCCCTTCTCTCTCACCATGTTTATTATTTTTCAAAATTTTCCTTAAACCATGCCTTGCTTTTAAAATAAATATTGTAAAATTATTTCAAGAATGAAGAAAAAGCCTAATGGTTAAAAGAAATATGAGAAAGCATGGAAATTAAGTGAAGTCCAGAGTTTGAATCCTTTCCCTTGTGAAATAATTAAATTTTGTAAAATCTCTTATTTTTTTAATGTGTGTGCCATCCATACCTTGAACCCTAAGCATAAATACAACTTCTTATTGCATTTTTTAGCCTTTAGTTCAATTTTTCCATACCCTATCCATTCACCCTCTTCCTCTCCTCTTTTCTCTTTAATTTTCTTTCTTTCTCCCATTGTTGTCGTCACCTACACCTCCCATTTTACCATCTCTTTCTTCGTCTTTTTGCTTCAAGATTGTGCACCATCTCCTTTACTCTATTTCTAACATTTATCCTCATCTAAATCAGCCCCAAATCTAAAATCTTGAACCCCAATATCGATCCCAAACATTTCCAAGAAAGTGTCATTGCCGTTTCTCTAGACTAGCTTGGGTAAGATTTCATTTCTCTTCAAATTTTGATTAATCTTATGAATTAAAAACTAAAATTTCAAGATCTGGAATTTGGTGGATTTTAAATTATTTCAAAGGTATCTTTCTAGATTTTAATGAGATCTCAAACCATTTTAAAATTTAGCCACAATTCTGGCCACTATGGGTAGTGGTGCGTGCGTCTATGTGTAAGAAAGGGGGCTGTTTTGTTTCTTTGGTCTTGGCCATAATTTTCCAGCATTAAATTGTGTTCTTGACTCCTCCTAATTGAAATTTATGGAGAGACGTTCTTGATCAATTAGCCAATCAGATCCCACAAATCGTGAAGCGCAAGTGCAATTAAGGATAACTAGTTTGTTATTTTGACATAGTTGTTGGGTAAAGGTTATGAATTGATTAAATGAAGGAATTTAATCATTAATTAGCTACTGATTTTCCAGTATATTATTGAATTAGGTGTTGACCCAAACTCCCCAAATCATTTGTAAAGGCAAAGAATGATTATACGTACGGTTTGCATCGATATAGTGTTCGTTTAAGGAATTATTAAGGAAAATTGGAAGATTTGCTAGTGTGCTGCGAAGTAGAGAAAAATAAGGTGTGCGTCCTAAACTGATTAAGTTTTTTGAAAATGTGTACTGAAAAGGGTGCTATTTATGCACAATGAAAATTTGTAAAGTATGTGAAATTGATCGATATTTATTGATACCAACACAATGGTAATTTTAAAGATTGGAACATTGTTTCAATTTACTGAAAGTATGTGATTATTAAGGACATGCTGAGGATGTCAAATGAATGTGAAAAGTATTGAGATATGATTATGTATGAGATCGTATGACATATTGCATATGCATTAGGTTGGGATTTTGTGGTTGACAGAAGAGTTCTATAGAGTACCGACAGCATATTAAGTCTGCATTATTCGTAGTCAGTGCACTGCACCTGGAGTACCGAGGGGAATGGAAAATTATTGCATTTTTACTAGTAGAATTTTTTGCATATTGTTATCAGTGGTTTTACCACAACAGGCTTAAGCCCATAATGTTTTGGAGTTCGGATGACGGGTTTTGGGAATTCGTGGTGTGTAGCAGATGATACGGGTAGCAGCCTTTTTGCATTGCATCATGGTTACCACATATTCGAATGTTATTAATTTATGATATGTGTTGTATTGTGTTGTATTGAATGGTATCAAAATTAATTATTGTTACTCGAATGAATGATGTCCCATGCTCATACACCATTTGACATCTAGTTGCTAATGGCTATGTAATGATATGAAATTCCTATGATGGTTATGTTTTGTTCTGTTAAAGCTAATATGTTTCACTGTATTCGATATTTAAGTTTGTTTAAGTAATTGTTCGACTCACACTAAGCTTTTCATAAGCTCACCCCCAATAGTGTTTAGCATTTCATGTAAACCTCGAAATTAGGACCGGACTCAGCATTCAGAGAATCACATTGGACCTTAGAGTATTTTTAATAAGTATTAATCTGTCATTATTGGCTTTGGTTTATAATTTTTAATTATATCTGGTTTGTGGCTTGATAACTTTTCTTTTGGGATTTTTGCATGCATGGATTACTCAAGCATAATACCCGGATGATGCATGATATCGGGCTTAAGTAAAATTTGATATTGTTCCCTAGTTTTCACTGCATTACAAAGGAACTGTTTTTGAAAAACAATTTGATAAGGCAACTAAGTTTCCAAAATGACTTGAAAAATGGTTTTTCCACTGCATTACTTTAACATCGAGTTTTTCTTAAAGAAGAGCGACAAGCAAATGGGTTTTCTAAAACAACACTATCAACAAGAAAATGAATCCTAATTATACACGACCTAATGAATGAATGCTTTTAAACTAACTCAAAGTAGAACTACGATTTTCTCTAAAATGAGTTTATTTAAGGTCTTCAAATGTAATGTAAGTTAGCTTAGCCATTTTGGTGGCTAATGTTGCCTTCTCAATCTAGCCGTAACGTCTAGGCCGGGATTGGGAGGTTACACAAACAAACCAATTATTTATATGTAAAATATACATTGGAGTGTGAGCTTTGAGAAGCTTAGTGAGTGCTTAAAATGGCCAAAAATAAACCACAATCTCAAGGTTATAAGAAAACATACTATATCATTCACTCATGGAATAGAATTAAGCATAGCTCTTATCAATCATATTGATATATTGGCATATTGTGATTAAGAAACATGTATAAACATATATGCAATGGATAAGCGGATCTCCCAACACACCAAATGACTCATAGAGTATATATCAGCTCTCGATTGATTCAGAACTTTGCATAAATGATAAACACATTACACACATTAATTATAGCCTTATTCACATCCTAACCATAGCAAAATCGTAGATCTACACACTCTCTTATTACTATTGAAAATTAATTAGCTTTGTCGAAATAAGAGATTCCTTGCCAAATCTTCGTTTCTAAACCTTGAATTTGATTTCAAACATCCTAAATATAATTTAATTAAAAATCTAAGCCATCAATTTCATCTAATTAGTCAGATTTAACATTTTTGGAAAATCAAGCTCCCATGAACATTTAAAATAGGGAAAACATTTTACTCTTAAAAATTTGTTAGCGATCTATTAAATTGAGTTGAAATGCCTTCTAATTAGTTCAACATGAGTAAAAAATCACTTTAAAATAGTAGGTTTACTTAATATTTCGGGATTCACCATTTTGAAACAAAGTTTTCTTTTAAAAAACATTAGATCTATTAAAATCTCTATAGAATCAAGTAAAACTCAAATTGAATTAGCAACATGCATTGTTTGATCATAAAAAGTCAAAATGTTACATCAAATTGTTAAAAATGGAAAACTATGGATCTAATTCGAGGTTGAATGTGAGAAGAACAATGTCGAAGTTTATGGAGAAATCATAGTTTTTTCTTTGAAATTGGAGGTTATTTTGGTGTTTGGTAGGGGTGTGCAAATTTCGAGTAAAATCGAATTAATTTGGTTAACCAACATAATTCGATTAATTAGTCAGTTAACTAAATTAATTCGGTCAGGGGTCGGTTAATAATTTTTTAGAAGTTCAGTTAACGGTTAATTTAGTTCGAAATTGGTCAATTAACCGAATTAACCCAACTTAATAAAAAATATTATAATATATAAGTATTTGGTTGAGGTCGGTTAGTTCGGTTCGTGTAACACCTTAAACCCGGCCTAATCGTTATGGCCGAATCTGGCATCTCACATCAAAGCATCGATCAAAAACTGATTTTGTCGTTAAAAGTTCATTTCTATGTTAAAATCCTTTTGCTCGAGTTGAGCAAATTATCTCGTCAAAAACATTTACTTAATGTTTGGCATTGATGCTTTAGGTTATTTCAATCATGAAAGGTACTAAAGTTTGAAATGTAAAAACATCTATTGTAAGTGTTTTTGGAAAATAGTTGTTAATTTTGAAAATTCGTGTTTAGCAGTTTTAAATAAGGAAATCTAAAGCCCTTTTAAAAATTTAATCCCTCAAAGGCCTTATAACATAATTTAAACCCAAAATATAAAATTCAAATAAAAAGTCTACAGCAGAGCATCAGCGGTCGTGTGGCCACCTCCGAGTCTCTCGCGGCTCCAAATTGCCTAAGGCTGGGAATTACCTGCACAGTTAGACAGAAGGGTGAGTTTGCGAAAACTCAGTATGTAATCCCTTATAATACAAATAGTCAGATATATGGTATACAGAAACAAACTAGGCCTGAGCCCATTAACAGAACCAAGTGGACCTAAGCCCAATACAGAATCAATATCAGATGCAAATATGCAGACAGAAATCCAACCCGTACCAACCAACACACCATGTAGGGATAAAATTGACCCACCCAGCCAACACACCAAGCTTAGCACCGGTTGCGGCACTAAGTCTACAGAACGGCTCGGCACCGTAGATAGAATGGCTAAAAGCCATAAGTATCGCAGCAACATTGCCAGTTAACAGAACGGCTAAAAGCCATTAGCAGAAAGGCAGTAAGCCTTGAATAGAAAGGTTACAAGCCCCTTGAACAGAAAGGTTACAAGCCATACACTTCCTCCGTCAATATTAACCCAACCCCATGTAGGATAACATGTATAGTAACATATGTGAATGCAGGATGTCATGCTCAGTATCAGTTATATAAATTTCATATATACATCAGTCAATCTACCAGTAGGGGTGTAGCGGTCATTTCGTCAGTTAGGGGTAAAATGGTAATTTTACCCTCCAAGGGTGTTTAGGTCATTTTATCCTTCGAGGGTATTTCAGTCATTTAACAACCTTTACAAAGACCTATAGTCGTCTCAAGCGACAAAGATAACCGAAATGGTCATAACGATGCAGATGGGCCCAAGGCCCATATTCGGTCCAAGTGGGTCCACACGCTCGTGTAGCCCATTTAGCCCAAATTCAGTCACGACTATGCGAACTACATAGCCCAGTCCAGTATTTGTCACTTAACATGGATTTTATCTATGTGGGGCCCACGAGCCCTTTGGGCCTACACGACCCATTTCAGCCCAACGTGGCCCATAACATCCCAAGAGCACGAGAATGCTCACGATGGCCTCTACAGTCTAACGCCCATATTCATAGGCTCGATTCACCACACGAGCATTCGCACGCCCATGTGGCCCCAATCGCCGTATTTCTGGCTTTTCGGCTTTTGCCGATTTGCAGTAGAGACAGTGTGATTACACATACTTTCGGCTTTACGACAGTAATGTTTTACGGTGCACAGTTACACACCTGACTATGAAATCGAGTGAACAGTTCACTGCCAAGGCCTACATGCATTCAAGGTATACCGTCAGTTTTCTCATCATTAACGTTCACAAAACTTAAAACCAAATCGTCACTCACTACTCACCTTAAACGAATGAGAATTGTTTAATGCCCTTGGATCGCCAAATAAGAATCGATCACATGACCTCACCGATTATTTTCCTGAACAATGAAACCTATAAGACTGGGTTGTTTACAAAAAATAAGACTTAAGGCCCCAATATTAAAACGCAGCACCATCGACGAACAAGCCAACTTACCCCCTTCAAATATACAATTGAGAAAACGAAAGAAGAATCTTGAATGCCTTAGCACTCCTGAGGAACCCTCTTAAATCGCAATGAGTGCAGTACGTGAGAAAAGAAATAACAATCGGTCAGTAAGGTTATTCGGTTTTGAGAAAGAAAAGTAGAGAATAGCTTTTGATCACTTATCGATAGTCAGAACCTTTGCAGTAGATCGACGTAGAGAAGGATTAACAACAGTGATATTCGGCCAGCCCAGAATAGAAGGTGAACAGAAGTTAAAAGAAGAGAAAAGGAAGGTTCAGCTAGGCTATGAAAGAATCCGATTGCAGAAGAAAAGAGGTAAGGAATAAATAGATGTTCGGTTCGGCCAAGAAGAGAAAAAGAGCATTGCAAAGATACAGAGAAGGAATAACACGAGTGGTCAGTTTTATTTTTGGCACAAGAGAAAAAGAAAGAGAAGTCCAAAACCCCAAATGTTAGAGAGGAAAATCGGCACCTATACACTCACCAATTTCTGAAATGCACCAAATGAGTTCCCCTAGCCGAATTCGCACATAGAAGTTGCACAATTCGGCTACAACACTCCTCTCCTCCAAATCCCTTGAAACTCTACTCAAATCTCTCCCCTTATCCCTCCTTAATATCCTCCATAACAACCTCTAAGACCCATTCAAACTCTCACCCAATAGAGTTTGAAACCACCTCAAACTCCTGCCGCCTCATGCTAGCAAAATAAATGACCTTATTGCTTGCAATGGGATTTGAACCCAAGCCCCCCTCAATAGCTCAACATGCCACTTGCCTCCTTGCCACAAGCTCTTTTGTAACACATTTTATCTTCAATTAATAAAAATGTCTAAAGGCTAAATTCCAGGTTTGAACCCAGGACTTTTCCAACTCCTCTTAGGACCCTTAACCACTAAAGCAGACATACTTTTGTGCACAGTTTCCTAACCATTCCCTTGATCAAGGCCCAATACTTCTAGGCCCAAATTTCAGGGCGTTACAGTTCAGTTCGATTAATTTTTTGGAAGTATAAATTAATCGATCAGTTAATTCAGTTAATTTTTATATGTTTTATACTTGTTCTAACCAAAAATAAAAAAATATAAATTTCGGTTAATTTAGTTAACCAATCGAATTAATCGAAAAATTTTAGTTCGGTTAATCTATTTTGAAAAACTTTTGGTTTGGTTAAGGGTTAAGGGTTTAAAAGGGTCGATTAATTTGGTTAATGGTAGTTCGAGTGGGTTAACTGATTGAGCACCCCTAGTGTTTGGGAGGCTAGAGAAGTCTAAGTTGTTTGGCTAATTTGAGAGGAAAACTTAGATTGATATTTTTAGAGAGATTTTAGAGGAAAGAGATGAAGGACAAAAAGTGATGATTGGGTGTTTAAATAGCCGTCAATTTTTTTTAACCACTTCGTATTTCCACCATTTTTCAAACTAATCCAAATTTAATTAAAAACCCATTTCATCAATTATTTTCAAAACCAACTTCAAATTTAAAATCTATTTTAAATTAATTAATAATCAAACGCTTAATTTTAAATTCCCTACTTGAATTTTAATCACGATTATTATTTTAATATTTTTACCTAACTATTACTACGAACCTAATTTCGGTGTCCGATCCACTAACCTGATTCTACTAACCCAATTTTTGGGATGTAGCAGATGTCGTGATCATCCTCGCCGCAACGTCACTGTCTGTTTCTCTCTAAATATGAGGCCTATTCCACAAATCTCCACCTTGACTCGTATTTTCATATATCTCCTATTTCGGGCCTATCTAAACCTTTGTAGGAAACTCACCAAGTCTATAACACCCTAAACCCGGCCTAGACGTTATGACGATATTTTGAGGAATTACATCTACTCGATCGAAAACTTTCGTTTCAATCAAACTCAGAGTACATTTTAGAAACATAAAATTTGGCAAAACATTCAAAAATGTTTAAAAAAAATTAAATCTGGAATCACTTATCTACACCTCAAAATTGAATTCAAAATCGTGTCTTGAAAATAAATATTTTGGCAATGCATTTCCAACTTAAAGACAAGCACTCGTCAAAACCATTTGTTTATTTACAGAAAAAATTATTAGGGGTTACTTAATTTTACAGCAGAAAACTTTCAGAGTTTTAATTTTAAAAATCAAAATTTAAATCATTAACCTACGAGGTTTTGTAGTTTCATGTTACAATTCTCAACACCAAGCAAATAGAACAAAAAGAAACAAAGTCTAGTTTGCAGTCCAAAATAACTAAAAACATAAACTATCTTCTTTTATTAACTAAGAATCAATCCAGGCTCTTGCACGCCATCCAATCCTAAGCTCAAATTAACTGGAAAAGTCAAATATAAAATAAATGGGTGAGCTATAGACCCGAGTGTATAATGAAACTCCAACATAGAACACACATAACATAATATACAAATTAGAGTATCACAAAGAATTTCACCACGTGCAATTTAACGGAACTAAGAATGCATGATTATGCCAATGCATTATTTCTCAGAAATCATAATGCAGATTTTTAAGAAAACTTCCTACCCAACTCTACTACACACCAAAATAGAGTTCCCCAAAACTCATCCAACCAAATCACACCAACAAATATTTGTGGACATTGTCACCAGATATTGCAATTAAAATTGCCAAATCAAAATACATGTGGTTAAGCCACTATATTGCAGCAAAGCTACTGGAATAGAAATGAGTGGATAAGCTACTATAATTGTAAACAACCTCTCAGAAAAAAATATGGTTAAACCACTAGAATGTGTAGATCATTCAACTACTAGAACCTTCTTCCTTTCAACATCATCCTAAACCCAATACAACGTGTCATGGCACACATATACGAAATTAGAATGACAGACATGTAGGACATACTGACATACAATAGAAGAAACTAGAAGGCATGAGAATCCATGCTTTACAGAATATATGTATCAAAATCCCATGAAAAACACATTAGTTTTGCCATAAAGTCACATGCATGGTAATATAATAGATTCAAAGATACTAAAATTAACATATTCTGACATCACATGTTCACATCCAACATAGTAACATAGAAACATACCACCAAAATTGACAGGACACAGATCGTCCATGTATAAATCACACATCATAAACACATCATATACAAAGGTATAGTAACAAATACCTTATTTTCAAGTCTTATATAAGCAGTATGGACCCTGCAGAAGGCCTACATTTGACTCGTACGATGAATACAACCTTTGGGACAATATTTAGATTTTCCACATGGCCCAATTGGCCCAGACCGTATGGCTCACATGGTCTAACACATGGCCTGGCACACATGTTACTTCGATGTAAATGGGATGGAACTTAAAATTTTAGTACAAAATAAGTTCATTCTTTCTTAGCTAAATACACATGTTGCTTTGGCAAATAATTATGTTATTTTTGCTTCCTTTCAAATATGAAAGGTTGTAATTTTTTTGGAGGAGGATCTTACGTATCCATTGGTTCATTATAAATAGATGCCTCATATTAAAGTTTGGCAAGTCCAATTCGAAGTGAAAATATTCTTATAGAGCATTTTTTTCCTTTTTTAGTGTTTCACTAGATTCAATATGATTTGTTAGAATAATTTGAGTGCAACTGATGAGTCCTCATCATATAGATGTAAATGTACTCTTTTCACTTAGATTTATGTTGATTTTAAGTAAAATATTACCTTTAGTTCTATATTTGACACCCTACACTCGACCCGATCGTTGAATCTAAATGCATGATGTCACATTATGTTATCATAGCAACCCAGACTATATCAATTCAGTTAATCAAATAACTTAGCATTCAGTCATAATACATTTCAAACATTCACAATTATAGCATAAACATGAAAGTGTTTTGAATTTACACTGGTCAAGTACAAAATTAGTATTAGAATTCAAACTTAATTAGTCAAAATTTAGAAATGTGTCTCGAGACATTGAAGGCCATGTCTCAAAATATGTTTCCCTGTTTTCCTATTTTCTCTTTAAAGTTTAAATGTCTTGAGAAAATGGGATTATGTGTCGAGATTTGACCTCATACATCTCGAGAGAGGTCTTGAGACTTAGCTCCCTTGTTTCATACCTCAAGCTTCGATGTTTAGGTGTGTCGAGACAAGAGGTTCTTGTCTTGAGACTTACAACATGGCATATCTAGCTTAGCTTCAATGTTTGATAATCTCAAGACAAAGGAGCACTTGCCTCAAGACATGACATTTATTGTCTAGACATGTTCAACATAGTTTGAGACTATTACTCAAAAAAGCATGCAATAACCATTTTTGTTCAAAGCGTCTCGAGACAAAGCCATTGTGTCTTGAGACCAACTTACCAAAATGTCTAAAATACAATCATTCAAGCATGTAAGGGATGTCTAAATGCCACCTAATTCCCACCAATGTACCAAACCAGGCTAGTAGAATCAGGTCAGTAAATCAAGGGATTAGTAAACCAGAAATTGTAATTTGGTTAGATAATTAAATAATTAGGAATAATTAAATAAAATATTAAAATAAATAGAATTAAAAATTTATGTTAAGAAATTAAAATTAAATGTTCTGGAATTAATTTGGTTAAATCAAATTCTAAAAATAAGATAGAATTTGAAAATAATTTAGAAAATAAGTTTTAATTGAAAATAAGGATCTATTTAGAAAAAAGGGAAGAAATTGGAAGAGGTTAAATGGGCAATGGCCCAATTTTTAAAAATTGGTTGCCTATTTAACAACTCTGACGGTCCCTTTGCTCTCATTTTCACATCTCATTAGAAAATTTTCCAAACACCAACTTAATACTTTTCTCCCAAAATTAAATCATCTTTTATGATTTTCAAGCTCTCTAAACACAAAATCCTCATTCAATTTTAATGATTAATCATGTTTTCATCCTCAATTTTTTAAGAGATCTTCACACGTTTTAGCTGGAGTTATCTCCATAGCTCGTCGATTTTGAAAAATTAAGGTGGGATTCTAAATTTTTTAATTAAACTAAGTTATTCGTTATTTGAATTCGAGATCTAAATGAGTTAATCAAGGTTTCAATAGAACAATTGATTTTAAGTTGATTTCTGGCTTGAAAATGGTTGATATTGTATTTCTTAGCCAAGTTTTGTTTTAAATTGAATTCTAACTTATTTTGATTTGATTAAAAGGTTTTTAATCTTGATTTAATGAACCCTTTATTAATTTGAACCAAATGAACGTTTTCCCCTTTTAAAAGATCACATAAGCTTGATTTTTCTAGAAAAGTTAGATCTGTGTAATTAGATAAAATTAATGATTTAGATTTATAATTAGATTATATTTAGGATGTATGAAGTTGAAATATAAGCTTAGAAATGAGGTTTGAGTGGTTAAACATCTATTTTGACAAAACTAGCTAACTTTTCGGTATTGTGAATGAGGAGCTTTAATTTAGGATTTTAGAGGGATCTAATTATGTTTGTTGTTATTTATAATTCCTTTGTATTTTGTTTGTTCTGTATGTGAAGTGTCAACTCATTTGGGAGCCTCCACAATTAAGGAGAAAGGGAAACAAAAACTTACTTGAGCTTTGTTATTAAAGAAATTTGCTAAGGTGAGTTGTCTTGTGTGCTATAATTAATGCACAAATTAGAGAGTTAAAGAGGGCTTAGGTGGTCTAATAATCTTATCTAAATCCTAAGAGTAAGTGTGTAACACCCCGAATTTTGGGCCTAGAAGAAATAGGTTTTGAACAAGGGAACAATTAGGAGACTGTATATAAATATTTAGCTGTGCAAGGAAGTGACATAAATGAATGTATGCTTCAGTGGTTAAGTGATTTAGGAGTGTTTGGAAGTGTCTGAGAAGTCAAGGGTTCAAGCCTTGGCTTATGCAAAATTTTTATTTTAAGTGAATAAAATCCTTAGATCTAGATAGTAGGTTCTTAAATTGTTGTGGTTAAAATATGATATAAAGGAGTTGTTGGTCTAGTGGTAAGGGGCGTGTGGAGTGTACATGGGGTCTAAGGTTTGAGTGGTAGCACATCAAAAAGGGAGTATTTATTTTGCTGTCTAATTCGTGTGGGTGGTAGAGTTGGATTGAAATACTGCTAAATGGAGTTTGAACTGGTCACAGAGAGATTTGAGGAGAGAATATTGGGATTTGGGGAGCTTGTTGTTGTGGAGAGATAATAGTAGAAAATTAAGGGATAGGAAGTGGATGGAAAGTGTGTAGCCAAATTGGAGGAGGGATTTTTGGGATTTGGGGTTGTTGCCGATTTGGTGAGAGTTAGAATTCGGGTTTCATTCCTTTTCTTTCAACCTTGGCCAAATACAGCTTCTCTCCTCCCTCACCATTTTTCTTTTCGATTTTCTCTCATAGTTGATTCTCCCTTTTTCTTTTTTTTTAAGCTCTGCTGAATAGCTCTCGGCTTTAGAAAGGGTTCATTGATCAATTGGGAGCGCACGGTTTTTCTCTTCCTCTCCCTCAAGTCCTCTCCATTGGCCGAGTACTGATAGATTAATATCGATTCTCGATTCTTTGTATGCTACATCTCTGATCTGCAATCTGCTTTATCGTTGTTCGTAAGTGGTTGTGGTATGATAAGGAGTCATTTGTTACTTTTTGAGAAATAGTATTGAGTGTTAAGTGGGGTGCAATGAGATGGTTTGTCAAGTATGAGTCTAATATAAAGATGGCGACTTTTGTGTAGGTGGTGGTCGAGGTTGATTGGCACATTGCCTGGGAACCAAGAGTACGATGATCATTAATTTTCAAAATAAGAGTGTTCGGAACAAAGGGAATCTGTAAATCGTATCAGGTGTGTAAACACCCTATTGTAACTATAGAACAACAAAAGCCAAAAAGCCGAAAATACGACGTTTTAGACCACACGAGTGTGCGATCGCTCATGTAGTAAGCCAAACGCACAAATCATGGGCGATAGACTATGGAGGCCTCAATGAGCTTTTTCATGGGCTTAGGCCGTAATGGGCCACGTTGGGTCGAAATGGGCCATGTGGGCTTAATGGGCTCGTGGGCCCCACACGAATGAAATCCACATTTTATGGCAAATACTGGAATAGGCTATATAGATCTCATAATCGTGGCAAAATCTAGGCTGAACGGGCTGGACAAGCGTGTGGACCCACTTGGGCCAAGTAATGGGCCTTGGGCCCATTTACACTGTTATGACCATTTAGGTTACCTGAGTTACTCAAGGCGACTATAGACCTTTCAAGAGGTCGCTATCTATATCGAGACCCCAAAATAAGTAATATGACCAAAATACCCCCATAGGGTAAAATGACCGAAATACTCCCATAGGGTAAAATGACTGAAATACCCCCATAGGATAAATGACCGAAATACCCTCATAGGGTAAAATAATTGAAATACCCCCATAGGATAAAATGACCAAAATACCCTAATAGGGTAAAATGATCGAAATATCCCCATAGGGTAAAATAACTGTTATACCCCTAGTAGATGAAATTACTGTTATGGTCTTATGTTATGTATGACTGATTTACTCTATGTTATGTATGACTATGATTGAGCATGGCATTTTGCATACACGTATGATATTATGTCAGGATATATTGCATGGGGATGGGTTGTTATATTTGGAAGAAGTGCACCATACTGATGAGGTTGCACGGGTCGCCCAAGATGACTGTGGACCTATTGATGGGTATATGTCGTTTATTTTACTGGCAGCTTTGCTGTAATACTGTTTAGTGCCACAATCGGTGCTAATCTTGGTGTGTCTAGCTGGGTGGGTCGATTTTATCCCAACATGGTGTGTTTGGCAGGACGGAGTGGTGTGTAGAGGCTGGATTGGGTAGGATTTCTAACTGCATATCTGCACTGATTAATGATTTTGTACTATTACTACATCGATTAATGATATTACATATTGTTCACTGCATGATTGATATCTGTTACTGTTATGGGCCAAGGCCCCACTGATACTATTGCTGAAATTGAGCAAAAGCCCTACTGATTACTGGCATTGTGATGGGCTCAAGCCCAATCGTTTACTATTATGGGAAAGGGCTTAAGCCCACACTGAACTGGACTGTTACTGTAATGGGCTCAGGCCTAAACTGCATTTATCTACTATTTAATTGACTGTTTGCTTGTTAGGGGATTACACGTTGAGTTTTTGTAAACTCACCCCTCTGTTTAACTGTACAGGTAATCCCCAGTTGTAGGCGGGTCGATGCTGCGAGGGACTTGATGATGGCCACACAATCGCATCAGCTTTTTTTTTTAGCCTTTGATTTATAAGTAACTGAATTTGGGTATTTTTATGTAAAAAGGCCTCTTCAAAGTTATAAACTTTAAATTGAGGTTTTTATTTATTTAGTTTGATATAAACTGCTAGTTGTAGAAAAAGACGGGTTTTCGAAAGGTAACTATTTTTAAAATGAGATTTTGGAAAATTTATAACGTTTTAAAAGTGATTAGCTTTTAATGATGCATGCTTGGAAATGAACAACCCATTTTGGAATCACCATTTAATAACAAAATGATTAATTGATTTTAAAGATTTCAACGACAAGTTTTACGCTAAACACCTCAATGTGACACTGCCAGATTCAATAATAACTCCTAGGCCGGGTTTGGGGTGTTACAAAGTGTTCTTACTTCAACTTTGTTATTTTATAAGCAATCATACATGTGTTGTGATATGTTCAAGTGTGTGATGTGAATATATGTGTTGGATATATGACTTAATATACCTTGTGAGTAGCTAGTTTTATGCACATACATTTGATATGAAAGTGTATTTTGCTCATTGAGCAAAGTGCTTGCACTTGAGGTGCATTATGTGAAAGTGACAAGTGATATGAACGTGATAAGTGTGAGTGTGCATAAACTGAAAAATTAATGTGCATAAACCTTTGAAAACATTGGATATGATTGGCATGCCATAGGATTTGAGTATAAACTCTCTCTATTTTTCGGCAGAATAACAATCTTTCAAAAGTTGTGTGAATAGCTCTACCAATGCCATCTATTTATAGGAATAGAATGTAGAACCTTGTAGAGTTGTAGAAGTTTCTTCTAAACAGAAAAATAATATCTTTCTTAGAGTAGGAGAGGAGTGAACGTCCCACCCTTTTATTTCTACTAGGGTTGCCTCCCCCTTCATGTTATATGAGGGGTTTTGGGCCTCTCTCACATTGAGTCTAAGTACGGGTACTTCTTGGGCCTTTTTGACCCAATCCTCTGTAATATGATCCAACCCAATTTAGTTTTTCTATTTCCAAAAATAAACTTTAATATTTACATATTAAATAATTTTTTCATCCCAATTTTATCCACGCTAAAATTTTGACGATTTTACCCTTGGAAATATTTTGACGAATTTTCCCATGGTAAATTTTAAGAAAATATGTTCAATATGTCACAACTCAACATGTTCACTATGATTCCAAAAACATAAACTCATTCTTCCATCATTTTTTAAGTAATCTTATATAGGATTGCAAATTTCCATTTTCATTTCAATTTCCATTTTTGGAAACCTACATTCAATTCAAAATGATTTCATTTCTCCGTTTGAAAGAAAACCGTAATCATTCTTAAATGTTTCCCATTTCTCTTTTTCTATTCATTCTGTTAATTTTTATTCAAACACATAATTCATTTCTAGTTTGAACAAGCTAACGGAGGGACCAGTTAGACATATGCAGTTGAGGCTCAAATGATTTGTAATTAAGTTCTGGCTTTTCGCCTATCAACTACTCAGTGCTCGTTCAATGACCTTATCATAAGTGTGTTACCCATATCCTTGATCTCTTTAGGATAATATCCGTTCTCCCAATATGATCCTATTTTATCTCAAAGTAACCATTACATCTTCCTTCATGAAAAGTCAATCACTATCAAATAGTGATCAAGTCATCTATCATAAACACGAATGACCCGTGGCCACATTTACTTTTTATCAACCATGTAATGCAAGTGAGAGAATGCCATGTACTCATGTTTTGGGCTATGAATTTCACTATTGTGAATGATGCTATATACTATATTAGTCATACACCCAAGGCACTAGCTTTCAGTTCCTTATATATTTGAACTTAGGCTTTTAGTTACATCAAAGTGTACGAGTTACGCATACATCTATCATCAACTTAAGATTTAGGTATGTCACACTATAAACGTAACAAGTGAAGAAATCCATAAACAAATTCAGGATCTATTTAGCTTGGGTCCTATCCGATGTACTATTAGTCCAGCTAGTCATATTATGTCTCTATGTTTCGGGAGTCATCTACTCCATTGTCTAAGGCAAGGCATCTCCCCAATTTGACTTGATAGATGGCATATTAGTCTTTCAACTAGTTTGCTCATTTCTGATTAGGCTAATGACATGTTTAGGTTCGTCTACTAATACAAGCTGTGTTTTCGAACTACGATCCGACCACATAATATCGCTTAGTAATAGTTAAACAATTAGACAACCAGTGAGTAACATTTGCTTCAATTTTGCTTTGTGTGTAAAAACCATGTGAGGAAAATCATATAAGATATATTAATGTAATTAATAAATTTGTTTTATTAACCAATCCATTCAAAAAATTATAATTGTATATGTCACATCCTGAAAACCGGGTCAGAAGAATTAGACATTAGATTATGGGTTTGAGAGAAAAATAAGATTTTGTGTCATTGGAATTAAAATATGATTAAATAAATAATTAGTTAATAATAGTATAATAATTAAATTAAAGAATTATGGTATGAATAATCGATGCATTTGTAACCTCCCAAACACAGCCTAGATGTTATGGCTAGATTGAGAAGGCTAAGTTACGTTACTTTTGAAGACCTTAAATAAACTCATTTTAAAGAAAACCGTAGTTGTAGTTTGATTTAGCTTAAAAGAATTCATTCATTAGGTCATATATACTTAGGATCCATTTTATTTTTGATAGTGTTGTTTTAGAAAAATCGTTTGCTTGTCACTTTTCTTTAAAAAAAAACTTGATGTTAAACTAATGCAGCGGAAAAACCATTTTTCAAGTCATTTTGGAAACTTAATTGCCTTATCAATTTGTTTTTCAAAATGATTCCTTTGCGATGCAGTGGAAACTAGGGAACAATATCAAATTTTACTTAAGCTCGATATCATGCATTATCCAGTTATTATGCTTGAGTAATTCATGCATGCAAAAATCCCCAAATGAAAAGTTACCAAGCCACAAACCATAAATAATTAAAAAATTACAAACCAAAACCAATAAAGACTTAATAATACTTATTAAGAATAGTCCAAGGTCCAAAGTGATTCTCCATGTGACGAGTCCGGTCCTAATTTCGAGGTTTACATGAAAAGTTAAACACTATTAGGGGTGAGCTTATGAAAAGCTCAGTGTTAGTCAAACAATTATTTAAAAAAACATAAATATCAAATACAATGAAACAGATTAGCTTTAATAGAAGAAAACAAAACCATCATAAGAATTACATATCATTATATAGCCATTATCAAATTGATGTCAAATGGAGTATCAATATGGGTCATCATTCATTCGAGTAACAATGATTAATTTTGATACCATTCAATACAAAAAAATACAATACGTAGCATAAATCAATAACATTCAAATATGTCATGCACGTGATGCAATGTAAAAAGGTTTCTACCCATACCATCCGCTACACACCACGAGTTCCCCAAAACCCGTCATCTGAACTCCAAAACATTATAGGTTTAAGCCCATTGTGATTAAAACCAAAGATAACAATATGTACAAAATTGTACCAGTAAAAATGCAAACAAGCTACCAGTAAAAAGGCGACAAATCACCACTCCCCTCGGTACTCTAGGTGTAGTGCACTAACTATGAATAATACGGACTTAATATGCAGTCGGTACTCCACGGAACTCCTCCATCAACCATAAAATCCCAACCCGGTGCATATGCAATATGTCACACAATCTCATACATAACCATATCTCAATAATTTTCACATTCATTTGACATGCTCAGCATGTCCTCAATAATCATATACTTTCAATAAATGGAAACAGTGTTCCAAGCTTTCAAATTACCATTGTGTCGGTATCAATCAATATCGTTCAATTTCACATACTTTACAAATTTTCATTGTGCATAAATAGCACCCTTTTCAGTACACAATATAACAAATATCATTGAATCAAACATTCTCATATCTTATAACTCAAATATGAGATTACAAACTCAATCAAACATTCATACTATCAAACTAGCAATCTTACCAACATGTCAATCTTTTAAGGCTCGTACACTGTGTGATTTTAATAGTGCAAAATGCATGAACTTATAATATATATACATGGCTTTATTTTGTATACAGTATATATATATATATATATATAATTGGGTGTTATATATATAATAAATAAATGGGGGAGTTGGTAATATACATATATATATGCGTGTTATATATATAATATATATACAAGTGGGGTTGTATATATATACATATATACATGGGTGGTTATACATATATTATATATATGCATGAATTTATTTTCTATAATATAATATATATAATTATGGGTATGGTTTTATATAATATATAAATTTATAAGACTTTTAATGTATGCTTAAAATTTGAAGTGATAAAGGTCACTAAATAAATATGTATACTTATAATATATATTTGTATCTAATTTTGTAATATTTACAAATGGATATAAAAATAAATAATATAATGTGGACTCTTATAACATGCAAATTTTATCGATAATGCATATATATGCATGCATGAACTCGTAAGTGAATTATGAGATTTATGATATTGCGAGTTTTGATTAGTGCAAAATGATATTATTGTGAAATGCTAAGTCCAAGCTCAATAGTAATGTGAACTAGTTATATTGTGTAATAAAATGTGATTAAATATATATGTTGGCAATGTGAACCCTTGAAACTGTTGGATATCATTGGCATGCCATAGGATGGTTAGTACTCATCCTTTTCATTATGTGTTGGGAATTGAGGCCCGGAGATAGCGTTGGAGAGATAAGGGAATGTCGAGTATAGCTCCATTCACCATTGATAACGTGGTATGTTTGGAGAGTGTGAGCATACGTGCTACACTTACATGGAGATAGTGTACGGCTTTGTGAGTCATGTGGTGTGTTTTGAGGATCCGTTTATCCAATGAGTATATAATTTGACTATGATTCATATTCACAAATTTCCAATATATCACTGTGTTGAGTATGAAAAATGTGTTCTATGTGAATTATTAAAATGTGTTTAAATACTAACATTTCTGGTGTGTATATTTTTGTGTTGTATGCATGTGTACTCACTAACCTTTCCCAAGCTCACCCCCTTACTGTACCTTGCAGATAAATAGTTCTCGAGTTAGCGAGGGTGGCAAATTGGTGATCCATCATAAGGAATTTTCTTTGAGTATGTGTGTTGAGCTTTTAAGATCAAAAGTGAAGGCAATGTGGGTTGTTTCAAGGGTTTAGTACTAGAGTTAGACTTAAACTTTTTAAATAAAATTTTCAACGGGTTGTAAACGGACAGTATGGACTGTTTGTTTTTTGGGGATTTTTGAACGTTATAATTTTTTGCTTGATTGTTGGTTTAGATGGTTTTAATTACTTGCTTAATATGATGAAAATTGAATGAACTAAAAAATTTTTGCAACAAAGGGAGACCACCGAGTATTAAGGTACACCTTATACCTTCTGATTGTGTGAATAAAATAATTAATTTAGGAAAGCATGCACTTAGGTCTAATTTCCTATATGAAATATTCTGAAATTTTTTGGTGTATATGGTTGGTTGGTATGGTTCATAAAGTTTTAAACGGAGAGTCACCACAGTGGCTAATGTGATATTCTGAACTCGAGTCGGACCGTCCTGTCGAGTTTTGAAACATCCCCAAACCCGACCCAGACGTTATGGACAAATCTGGAAAAGTTACGTAAAATTGTTATAAAACTGACTTTCGCTTTTTGAAAAAATTTGAGAACCTTTGCTAATTAAAACCCCATTTTATATGAAAACGTTTGTCATACTTAATAGTTAAAATCGTTAATTATATAAATTTTCTATAAAATCAAATAATTTGCAATGGAAGTTCTTAAGACGCTATATTTTGGAAAACTAAGTTTGTTTTCTTTCTTAATAACAGTTGACCACAGAAACATAGTCGTTTTTCCAAAAATCTTTTTATCGAATGTCATGCCAAAACACAAAATAGAAGTCCAAATCCAAAAATAAACCCAAATGTATGGAGAGTCCAAAAATTACAAAACTCTCAAAATAAAATTTAAAATAAGCCAAATTTATGTAAAAAAAGTTTTATGAAAATGTGGACACAACCGAGCTCTCGTCACACCGATCCACCAAAGTTTGAGGGTTATCTGTAATTATTAGACAAACATAGAGTGAGTTTTCTTTTAAAACTCAGTGTGTAACTCATACGTGAATAGAAAGTCAGATTTAATCACATGGCAGAACATATGCAGACATAAATCTCTTCCAAAATCAGAATCCTAACAAAGCAGTACAGATGCAGCTATTTATAATCCTACCCCCATCCTCTACACACCAGCTCTGACCATTCCAGCATATCACGTGGGGTACAAAACACCCACCTAGGCCTACACACCGCATACTGTCCATATGGCACTTTTCAGAATAATCGCAACAGTGCTGCCAGTATAATGGTGAGGTATTGCCTCACACAGAACACTTCCTCCACATAATACATGTCCTACTCCATAATTAGATGTAAACAGAAATAATAGATGCAGAATATGCTTTACACATAACAAATCATACATATTAAACGTTATTTACATCAAGTTCCATAATATCAGTTTAACAGATTTCATGCTTACAAGCTTATAAAATCACATTCTGACCCCAGAGAAGGTCCATAGTCGATCAAAATGACATGTACGACCCTAGGGAAAAATTCTCAATTTTAGGCCCACACGCCTGTGTGGCCCACACGGCGCACACACACCTGTATGGTCCACACAGCCAAAATTGGGCTAGACCGTGCGTCACACACAGCCTACCATACAGCCTGGTACACAGCTGTGTGTGCGCAGATAGGCCTCAATTTTAGCTTTCGCAATTAACTATTTTTCGAGTTTCTAGCTACACACTTGGTTCGATTTCGGCATGAACGCAACCACACAACTCGTGAAACCTAAATACGACAAATAAAATGGTTAATTATAGTATTTAGGCACGAGATAGTCAAGAATCGAACTCTTCCAATAAACCAAAACTCCTCCAACTCTTATTGATAATCAAACTACAACCACACAAAATTACGATGTTGAAGGAGCACCAAACGTCTCAAGACTTTCACCTAAACACAACGAACTAATTAATCAACAATTAACAAAATTTAACAACATCACTAGCATCCCAATACTCCAAAATTAAAAAATCAAAGAACCAACTAAAACGTTACCTAAAAGGAACGAAATTGACGCAACCATGGAAGGAACAAATTGAAGATCCAACGCACAACAACCCCCCCAATTGCAAAAAGCAAAACAAAAGATCAATAGAAATAACTAAAAGGAATAATGAAAGTTACCCCAATCCTTATGTAGTAGTGGCACAAGAAGGAAAGAAGAAAAAAATAAAAACAAAGAAAGAGAGATGCTAACGTGAGGTTTGAAGGGAGATTTTTTTGGAAAAAAAGATAAAATTAAAACTAACTCCTCCCACTTCCACTAACCCTACACTCATGCAATAGATTCCTTCCTACTCTAGAGTTAAACTCTAACTTAAATTCTACTAAGTAACACAACCAAAAATTAACTAAAAAAATGCTCCCCCAAAGACTCGAACTCACGAGCCACCCTTCATACCCAAAGCCCTTAACCAATGAAACATCTATCTAATTCTGACGAATTTCATCAAAGAAAGGATTAAAGCTTTGGGGCGTTACAACTCTACCCCCTAAAATAAATTTTGACCTCGAAATTTACCTGACTCAAACAGACGTAGATATTGCTAACGAATCGAGTCCTAAGGTTCCCACGTGGCTTCCTCGGTGCCATGATTCCGCTAGATAACCTTCACCAATGGAATAGACTTCCTCCTCAAAACCTTAACAAATCGGTCCAGAATCTGAACCGACTCCTCCTCGAAGGTCAAATCTAGTATAACCTCAATCTCCTCAATAAAAACAATGTGGGAAGGGTCCGACCGACACCGCCTCAACATAGAGACATGAAACACATCATGGATACGGTCTAAATTTAGAGGTAGCTCTAACTGATAAGCAATTGGTCCCACGCGTTTTAGAATCCTACACGGCCCAATGAACCTAAGGCTCAACTTGCCCTTACGTCCAAACCGTAGAACTTTCTTCCATGGAGACACCTTAAGAAACATATAGTCACCCACTAAGTACTCAATGCCCTCCTTTTCAAATCTGCATAGGACTTCTATCTATCAGAAATCGCCTTAAGATGATCCAGAATTAGTCTAACTTTATCTTCAATCTCAAAAACCAACTTAGAACCCAAAACCCGTCGCTCACCCAACTCAGTCCAACACAATGGAGTTCGACACTTATGACCATACAGAGCCTCAAAAGGTGCCATCTAAATACTGGACTAGAAACTGTTATTGTAGGCAAACTCGGCTAACAGTATGAAATCCTCCCAACTACCTCAAAAATCTATCAGACAACTCCAAAGCATATAGGAGTCTTAATTGGTGGAAGCAAACCCAAAGGCAACTGGTGCTCATTCTTAACTTGTTGAAACGTTAGACAACAAGAAACAAAATCTGTTACCTCTCGTTTCAACCCAGGCCACCAGTACAACTCCTGTAGATCCTGATACCTTTTATTTTCTCTAGGATACATAACATAAGGGCTACTTTGCGCTTCCCTCATAATAGATGGCCTCAAAACAGAATCATTCAGTACACAAACGCAGAACCAGAGAATCATCCCCCAACTATTTATCCCAAATCTGACCAATCGAAGTCGGCTTAACTTGCAACTCAGCTAATGAACTCCCATCATCAAACAGACTTAGGCGAGCAAACATCACCTTTAAATCAGACATTGCCTTACTACTAAGAGCATTGGCCACCACATTGGCCTTACAAGGATGATATTGAATCGAGCAGTCATAATCCTTTAGAAATTGAATCCATCTATGCTGCCTAAGGTTTAACTTCTTTTCAGTAAGGAGATACTTAAGGCTCTTGTGATCGGTGTAGATGATACACATCTCACCATACAGATAGTACCTTTAAATCTTTAAGGCGAAGACAACTGTAGCTAACTCAAGATCGCGCATCGGATAGTTGCCCTTGTGTGACTTAAGCTGTCGGGACGCATATGCCACTACCTTACCATCCTATATCAGGACACATCCCAAACCGACCTATGATGCATCACTATATACCACGAACTCCTTACCAGATTCAGGCTGTATCAGAGCAAGAGCCTGAGTCAAAACATATTTGAGCTTCTCAAAGCTCAATTGTTGCTCATCAATCCAAACAAATAGGGCGTTCTTATGCAACAGCTTGGTCAGAGGAGCTGCAATCAAAGAGAACCCCTCGACAAATCTCCGATAATAAGCCACAAGTCCAAGGAAACTACGAATCTCAAAAACATTCCTAGGCTATTTCCATTCAAGCACAACCTCGATCTTTTTAGGATCCACGAGGATCTACAGAAACCACATGCCTTAGACAAGTCACATCCCTCAATAAGAATTCACACTTGCTCAACTTAGCGTAGAGTTGTTTCTCTCGGAGTATCTGAAGAACTACTCTAATTAATGGTAGTCGATACAAATTCTCATAGTACCATCCTTTTTCTTTACAAATAACACTAGTGCCTCCCACAGAGACACACTAGGACAGATGAACCCATATCAAGGAGCTCCTGAAGCTAAGCCTTTAATTCTATAAGTTCCTTCGGTACCATACGGTAAAGAGTGATGGACACAAGAGCTATACCCAATAGAAGCTCAATACCAAACTCGACTTTTCGATCCAAAGGTAAACCCGAACACTCCTCGGGAAAAAGATTTAAAAATTCTTTAACCATTTGAATGTTCCCAACAGATGAATCTACAGAAGCTAAATCGCTTGCAAAAACCAGATACGCCTCACATCCTTTACAAACCTGCATTTCAGCCACAAGAGCGGATATCCTATTGGATAAGTAATCTCAACATTCGCCGATCATCACTACCTCTACAACATTCTCTGATCTCAAAACCACCCTCTTAATAGCATAATCTAAACTGACTCGATGCTCTACAAGCCAGTCCATTCCCAGAATCAGATCAAATTCTCCAAATGGTAGCTCCATCAGATTAGAAAGAAATATAACCCTTAGTATCTATAATGGTACATTCCTATACAGTCTATTAATCTGAATAAATTGGCGTAATGGACTACGTAAAGTAATCTCTCCAAAAGTGCTCTAAAAAAAAATCCCAAAGTTTACAGAAACAGAGCTAGCTATGTAGGAATGTCTTGACCCTATTTCTATCAACGCAAGGTAAGTGGCATCATAAATAAAGACTGTAGCCATAATCACATCAGCGGCATCTCTATCCTCACAACGTCTAACATCATAAACCAATGCAGGATCCCTCGCCTCAGTCTAATTAGCACCTCTATTCGGTGCTCTCTGCCCTTTACCCATACCATTACCACCCCCTGGCAGGACCACGGCCCCTAGGCAGCTGCTGAACTGCCCACTGAGATTGAACAAACCTTGGAGCTGGAGCTTGCGTCTGTTTAGAAGGATGTGGGCAATCTTTGATACAATGCTCCATCGACCCACATCATAGACATGCTCTCAACCTCCTCCAACACTCGTCCGGATGGCATCTACCACAATTTCTACACGGCTGAGCCACAGTAGGAGCAACTGGAACCCTAACTCTCGAAGGCCCATCAGACATGGACAATTTCTTAGGCCTTTAAACAGAACTCGAGGGCTCTGATTCCCTCTTTCACTTACCTCTCTCACGGTCCTTATTCTCGTGTTCCACGAGCTTAACCTCCTCAGCGATCTTCGCCTTGTCCACAAAGACGGTGAGTTCCCGCTTCCTTTGTGGAGTTATCAGAACCTTCAAGTTATCCCTTAATCCTTCTTCAAAGTGGACACACTTCTCACACTCAGTCGATATCATCCTGTGAGCATAAGAACTTAGTCTTAGAAATTCGGCCTCATACTCGGCCACAGTCCTATCTCTCTGGGTAAGGTTCATAACCTCGCATAAACGAGCATCCACATAACTCGTCCTCACATATTTAATCTAGAAAGCGGTCTTCAAATAATCCTAAGAAATCTGATCCAGCTAAGTGCCCTCCTAAACTATTAACCACCATTGATACACCTCATCGCGAAGCAGAGATTCTGCACCCTTCAATTTCTACTCAGGGGTGTATTCGATGTCATTCATAATCCTTTCGGTGGCCTCCAACCAATATTCGACCACAATCAGGGTGACTCCAATGACACCCTTAAATAACTCAGTACCGTTAGACCAGATTCTTTCAATTACTGACCCACAACTCTCGGAATAAGAATGGGGTCCAACGACCCTTTCCAACACTCTAAGCCTAGCTTGGGACAATGCGCCGTCCCCAGTCGAGTGACTTTGAGACCTAGTCTCAGTAGTAGGTCTAGCTGGTGTCTCACTCATATCCAGATTGGGCATACTACCCATCGAGGAAGATTCAGCTCGAGTCCCTCTACGGTGCCTGCTGCGCCCATGAGTACCACGACCAAGCGTTCTATGAGCACTCATCGTATTCATAGTTTTATCTACATTACAATGTTTTATGTATCAGATTTGTGTTTATTTGCAAGTATTTTATGCTTCAAATAAGTATCAGAAGAAATTTCAAGAATTTTCAAGAATTTTCAGTCTCTAACTAACATAATACAATGTTAATCGTTTTAGTGTTTTTCTAGCTAAAGTATTTCTAAGTCAGAAATACTTATAGGATCAACGCCGGAGACTCGGTATTCCAGAACTTAGTTTTCAGATATATTTAAAAACAACTTCACTCAGAAAAATAGTTTTTGCAAATACACTTTTGAACCAAAAATCTTCACAGCCCGAGTTTTGTAACTTGGCTCTAATACCAAAAAATGTAACAACCCCAAACCCAGTCTAGACGTTATGGTTGAATTTGGAAATGTTACATAAAATAGTTATAAATCTGACTTTCTCTTTTGAAAAACTACGTGAACCTTTGCTAATTAAAAACCCGTTATATATGAAAATGTTTGTCATACTTAATAGTTAAAACTGTTAATTATTTACATTTTTTAAATAAATCGAATAATTTGCTTAAGACGTTATATTTTGGAAAACAAAGTTTGTTCTCTTAAAAACAGTTGACCACAGAAACATAGTCATTTTTCAAAAAATCGTTTTATTGAATGTCATGCCAAAACCCAAAATAAAAGTTCAAATCCAAAAATAAACCCAAATGTCTAGAGAGTCCAAAAATTACAAAACTTCCAAAATAGAATTTTAAATAAGCCAAATTTATGTAAATAAAGTTTTACGGAAACGTAGACACAACCGAGCTCCCGTTGCACCTATCCGTCTAAGTCTGAGGGTTACCTGAAATTATCAGACAAACGGAGAGTGAGTTTTTTTTTAAAACACAGTGTGTAACTCATACGTAAACAAAAATTCAAATTCAATCACATGGCAGGACAGGCACAGACATTGATCTCTTACAGAATAAAAATCGTAACAGAGTAGTATAGATGCATATATTTATAATCTTATCCACATTCTCTACACACCAGCTTCGACCATTCCAACACACCACGTGGGGTATAAAATACTCGCCTAGCCCTACACACTGCATAGTGTCCATATGATAGTTTTTAGAATAATTGCAGTAGTGTTGCTAGTATAATGGTGAGGTATCGCCTCACACACAACACTTCCTCCATATAATACATGTCCCACCCCATAATCAGATATAAACAGAAATAACAGATGTAGAACATGCTTTATACATAATAGATCATACATATTAAATGTTATTTACGTCAAGTTTCATAGTATCAATTTAATAGATTTCATGCTTAATAGCTTATAAAATCACATACCAACCCCACAGAAGGCCCACAATCAACTAGGACGACATGTACGACCCTAGGGAAAAATTCTAAATTTTGGCCCACACAACCCAAATTGGCCTAGACCGTGTATCACACACAACCTCACACACGGTCTAGCACATGGTCGTGTGGCATCGATAGCCCCCAATTTCAGCTTTCAGCGTTCGCTGTTTTTGAGTTTCTCGCTACACACCTAGTTTGATTTTAGTGAGAACGCAACCACACGAGTCCTGAAACCTAAATACAATAAATAAAATGGTTAATTACAATATCTAGGCACGAGATAGTCAAGAATCGAACTCTTCTAATACCCCAAAACTCCTTCAACTCTTACCGATAATATAACACACAAAAAATCGAGTTAGAAGAGATTGGGTTTTGGAAACCAAGTATGGTCATCCCTCAATTTTGAGTTTAGATTTTGGAAATTTTTGATAAGGAAATTGATCTCGTTCAGTGGTTAGGTGTTCTGGTCTGTTCTTTGAAATTTTGTTATTTGTATCAAACCCTTACTCTTGATCGCCTAGCATAAGTTCTATTTTTTATAAACTAATGACAAGAATGAGTCTGCTGGTTCAATGGTTAAGTGTCTACATACCCTTTAGTCTTGGGTTCGATTCTTTGGCAAAAGTTAGGGAGATGTTTTTACTGAACTGCCTTGTGGGGTAGTTTATTTTAGTTAATTAGACTTTCCTAAAACAAAAACTCCCTTTTTGTTTCACATTGTTTCATTTTTTTTCAAACGTTACGCTTTTGCTTCCTTCTTTATTGATTCGGTTTCAATGTTTCAAGTTTCGTTCTTTTTGTGCTATGTTACATTTTAGTTCAATTGGTTGGTCCAGACAAAAATTTATCCTTGTTGCTCCAGCATCGAGTCTGTATCAAGTGGGTGTCGAAACCTCACTTTTACTATGTTTTAAGTTGTCAAAAAATGAGACTGTCGATGCTACATGGCCAAGGAAATATGCGTGTGCCCAGGCCGTGTGAGCCACACGGGCAAGGACATTAGCGTTTGTCCAGGCCATGTAACTTACTATTTACGCTTTAGAACCATATGGCTAGGGACATAGACGTGTGCCCAGGCTGTGTGAGCCACACGGGTAAGGACATGGGCGTGTGCTCAGGCCGTGTGAGCCATACAGGCCAGGACATGGGCGTCTGTCTAGCCATGTAACTCACCTTTTATGATTTAGAACCACATGGGCAAACGATATGGGCGTGTGCCCAGGCCGTGTGAGCCATACGGGTAAGGACATAGGCGTCTGCCCAGGCCGTGTGGCATATGAATAGGATCTGTATCTTATTTTTGAGGCTGTGAGTGTTTCCCAACACTAGCACTGACCTTCACAATGTATTTATAATTTGAATTAGATCGTAAGTGAACTATCTGATGTTCCAAGACTGATATATGGATGATATATGCGATATCTAAACGTGTTAGACTGATGATGAACAACTTGTGATCGTTACGTATATCTGTTATGAACCTAATTGAGTAGTATACGTTAGAACGTAATGAGCTATTGTCTATGTGTACGAATTATCAGGTAAGATATGTATTCTGTTATGTTTGCTAGTACGCCTCTGCATTACTCTGTTGATGAAGAATATGTGATATTTGAACATGTTAGACTGCTTGTTACTGATTCTGATTTATAACCATGCATGTGGCTTCATTGAAAATCTCATATGGTTTGTTGAGGTTTGATAAGTTTTTTTTACAAAACATGAACCCCTATATTTACTGATTCTGTTATTGGGAGATATCATGACTTATATGCTCATTACTCTGGTTCTGCATAAGCATGCCATGACACATTCCATGAGAATTGGGTTGAAGTAAAAAGAGGAAATTTCTGGCAGTTTAGTGATCTACATTATCTGGTGATTTATCCACACTTCTATTTCGACAATTCGACTGTAATATAGTGGCTTAACCACATATATTTAATTGGTAGTTTAACCGCATATTGATAAGCCATCATTGTCGAGCAACCCGAGGTGGCGGGTTATCATAGCCGGGCAACCCAAGATGACTTTATTAGTGTGTTTTGGATGGATGAGTTCAGGGGAGAACTCTATTTTGGTGTGTAACAGAGTTTGGGATGACTATTTCTGATAAATCTACATTCTAATCTGATTGAAAAATACTACATCTGCATAAACATACATGTTCTGTTCTGCTCTGCTCCATTCTATTCTGTTCTGTTCTATTCTATTCAGTATTACTCTACTCTGTTCCATCCTATTTTGTTCTGCTCTATTTGGTTCTACTCTGTTTGAATTGCATTGTTCTACTCTGTTCTGTTTTGCTTTGTTCTATTGTACTACCTCTGTTGAAACCTCTAAGGTACTCTAGATTTGTTCCATACTAGTTATATAACTGTTATCAAATGCTTGTGTTACTATGATTTATATATTATGTTATGTTTATTTGTATTTGAGTTTGGTTATAAGTGGTGCTTGGTGACTCACCCTTTGTCTTATTTTTATCTGTCAGGAAGACATCTAATTCAGGATCAGACGGCATGCGGGAGCTCGGATTGTTTTGCACTGAGATAACTACAATTTAATCCTTTGGATTTGTAATTTTTTTTGGACTTGTCTTATTTTTCTTTTTATAATCTCGGTAGTATCTACCAAATCTAAAACGAAACTACAAAATCATCTAAATCGACTAAAATGAATTTTTAATTTTCAAAGTTAAAACTCTGAAAAGAACTATGTTTCTACTACGTTGGTGTAACTCGTCTAGATTCAGCTTAAACTTCTAGGCCAGGTTTGGGGTGTTACAAACAATCAAACCACAACCACACAAAATTACGATGTTGAAGGAGCGCCAAACATTTCACGACTCTCACCTAAACGCGATGAACTAATTAATCAACAATTAAAAAATTTTAACAACATCACTTGCATCCCAGTACTCCAAAAGTAAACAATCAAAGAACCAACTAAAAAGTTACCTAAAAGGAGAGAAATTAATGCAACCAAGGAAGGAACAAATTGAAGATCCAACGTAGAGCAACCCTCCCAATTGCAAAAAGCAAAGCCAAATATCAATAAAAATAACTAAGAGGAATAATGAAAGTTACCCCAATCCCTATGTAGCAGTGGCACAAGAAGAAAAGAAGAAAAAATAATAAGAGAAAAATAAAAACAATGAAAAAGAGATGCTAACGTGAGGTTGAAGGGAGATTTTTTTGGAACAAAGATAAAATTAAAACTAACTCCTCCCACATCCACTAGCCCTACACTCATGCAATAGATTCCTTGCTACTCCAGAGTTAAACTCTAACTCAAATTTTACTAAGCAACACAACCAAAAATTAACTAACAAAATGCTCCCCCATAGACTCGAACTCATGACCCACCTTACACACCCAAGGCCCTTAACCAGTGAAGCATATGATGAATTTTATCAAATCAAGGATTAAAACTTTGGGGCGTTACAAGTTTAGGGCATCACAGTATATTGACAAAAATACTACTTTTAGGGCACTAGATCCAATAGTTACACATTATTATTGTTGTGGCGCCTCAAACTTGGCTAGGATGGTTTGCCCCAAATTTTGAACATCATGTTAGCCACCGAAATGATTCTCCATTAAAACCACCACAAAGCACACCAAACACCAAACACACCTCCACAATTATTCATGGAATATTTGATAACCTAAAGTCATGCTTCTGTTGCACTACTCTGATAATCAAGTCATCAGCATAATTCATAACTTGAAATTTTAACAATCAAATATTCTAAAGGCTTCAATTGAACATTCATGCATATGATGGGTATTTAAAAGGTTATGTTTGTACGGATTTTAGAACCCGTTTTATTTAAAAAATAATTAGATCTAAATCGTAATGTGGTAAAATGTTGAAAAATATCATTTCATAAGGATGAAAATAGTAAGATAGAGTAATATGTATAAATCTTGTTTAGGAAGATTTATTAAAACGTCATCTCTTCATAAAATCACCATCATTTAATTAGTTCACAGGTCACCTGCTATTTATGTAATTTATCCAATTTTATATTTCGTGCATACTAAACACATTATTAATTTCTGAATCGCACATAAAACATATAAGACTTACCTTAATAACCAACGACTCTTCAACCTGCATTTACAAGTTAATCGAACAATTACTCATACCATTCATCAAGCATTCATTATCTACATTCAAACATCTATCTGAAGCAGTAATAAAAGCTCCAAATCAAACCAATTAAAGAGTCCACAATGTCCAATTACAAGCCATTAACAATTAAAATTCTAAAACCCTCTAGATTAGTCTCACATACCTTCCTTATTGAGTTAAAAACACATCAAACATACACAAGGTAAATTGTCTTGCTTTGGATTACTTGGTAGCTCACTTCTCTTCATTTTTGCTATATCTGTAACAGCTCATTTTTAGTGAAATCGGAAAAGTGATTTCAGGATAACAAATTTGATGTAGAAATATTTATTTTATTACTATTTTAAGGTCTACAATATTTTAGTATTACCATATAAACATTTCGTTAAGAAATTTTACTGTTCGCATGCTTAATTTGATGAAAAGGACTACATCGCATATAGTGTAAAACTTGAGTTCTATTAGTTAAAGGTATCAAATGACTATGAAATTTAATGGTTGAAGGTTTTATGTTGCAATTAGACCATATAAATTGGTAGTGGACTTTTATGGCCATTCAAATGAAATTTAAAGGTTATATGTTCAGGTTAAATTAGTAAATAATCAAATAACTTAAAATTAAAATAAATAAAATTAAAGTATCATCTTCTTAAAATTAAAATCCACCAAAAATTGAAGGAAAAGAAGCCATGGAAGCTTGAAACATTCAACCATCCCTATTTTGCTTGCATGTGAGTATTGTTTGTCCCGTTTTTAATGGTTTCTATGTTTTTAGGATCATTGTAGCTTAATCTAGCTAGCCTAGGGACTAATTTGTAAAATTGTTAAAAGGTTAGGGTTTTGCCATGAATTAATGTGTACGAGTTTTAATGTTTTATGGAATAAAATGGTTAGTTGTTGATAGATAAACAATTTTTGTTAAGTGATTTTTAATGAAATTGTCAAATAGGGATGAAATTAAAAAATAGAAAATATTCAAGGTGAATTTATGAAATAAATGAAATATAGGGCTTGCTAGGGACTATATGAAATTCAACTATGATGGGTTAAGGTTGAATTGTATGAATTTTCATTTTACTAGCTAGGGACTAAATTGTAAAATCAAAATTATAGGGGCAAAAATGTATTTTTTTCTAAAATATGAGTTTGGATTGAATTGGGTAGATTAAATATTGAATTGAGCTGAATCTATTTATTTAGATCAAGATAAACCTCGTACGACTTTAGATCGGGGCAAAGATAAAGTTTTGGAATAACCGCCTCCATCTCTACGTTTAATCGTCGAGGTAAGTTCGTGAAATTATATTGTATTTATGTGCATTTAATTGAATTATAGATGTATTGTGGACTGCCATATTTATATATATTGCATATCCAACGATGTTACGTCGACTATCGAGCCCCGTTTGAACCTTAGGAATTTGTAGGATACAAATGACATGTTATTAGGGTTTACATGATTCGAGTGTTGGTCTTGAACGTCCTACCGATGGCTGAGGTCCAACATGTGTTATAGATACTCTACAGCTCATGTAAGCAGTATCATGTAGCGACGTTCCGACCCACAGCTCGTGTAAGGAGGCCCATTTTCACAGCTCATATGAGCATACATGTACAGGAATTGACGAATTACTATTATATGAGTTAGCACACTTTGTGTGTGAGCTATCCTGGGAATCTGTAGGTATTCTAAACGGTTCAACGGGCATGATTTAAAAAAGAATGGTAAGAGTTCGATACAAACTAAGACATGAACATATGTGATTTGCATTGAATTGGTGATACATGGTATAATGAAAGTTGAGATGGATGATATACGCATATGATACCTGATTAAATGTTGTTATTATCCATGATTAAATTGCTTATGTTATATGCTTATCTAGCTAACATGTTTGGTGTAAATGCTTAGGCTTTGGCCAAGTTGTGATTGGATTATGCCATATTTAACTTACTTATTATGTGATGAAATGGTAAGTTGAGTTTTATATTATACGAACTTACTAAGCATTTATGCTTACTCTGTGTTATTTTCTGTGTTTTATAGTGAGTTGGAAGCTCATTCGGGTTGAAAGCTAGTCGGAGTTATATCACACTATCCATCGGCTAAATCGGTAAATTTTTGGTGTTTCAAATTTTTTGGTTATAATGACAAGTATAGGTTTTCTGTTTGATGATTTAGCCAATTGTTTTTGGCTTATGTTTATGGCATTTTGGATGGTGAAATGGTGCTAATTTTTTCATGCATATATATTTGGGCTTACAATGGCTCATATCATGGCTTATGATGCTTGAATGATAGAAGATGGAATGGTAGTTAAAAATGTATGTTATAAATGATCATTTGATACGTTTGAATGTGGCAAATTGGCATAACTGTTATAGATGACATGTATGGCTATTGGTGCTAGTTGTTAAATGGCATATTTGGTACTTTTTGCTGTGAATATGATAGGTAAACAATATGGTATGATTTGGCATAAACTTAGTTATAAATTAGTTGAACTTTTGGCCAAATTTTGTATATGGTTATACATGTTTAATTGTTGCTATTGAGGTGCCTTTTAGGCGTATTGGTTGTATGAATATTTACCTTATTGGTTTAGCTTGTTGATGCATAATTTAGTGCATTTTGAATGCTTGCTTACATGTGGAAAGTTGGTTGTAGGTATGTGTGTGAATGGGTGAGAAAAATGGCTTGGAAATGGCCTATTTTTCGTCCACATGGTCAGAGACATGGTCGTGCGTCTTAACCGGGTGTGACACACGGCCAGGCAACATGGTTGTGTGTTTCAGCCATGTGTAACACACGGCCAAGTGACAGGGTCATGTGTCTTTTATAGCTTCAAAAGGTTGCAAGTCAGACTGTTATACGGCCTAGCACACGGCCTGGCACGCAAGCGTGTGAAGCCATTTCGAAGGGTACACAGCCTAGCACATGGGCGTGTGGCTTGGCCTTGTGACCCAAGTCAGAGAGTTACACGGGCATGGACATGGGCTAGGACACGAATGTCCACACAGCCTGGCCACACGGCCATGTGACCCCTGCAGTTTGAAAGTTTTCAACTTTTTTCGAAAAATTCTATAAGTTTTCAATTTAGTCTCGATTTGTTTCTAATGTATTTTTAGGGCCTCGAGGGCTCGTATAAGGGATAATGTGATATTAAATGTTTAAAATTTTTTGATAGTTTTGAAACGTAAACTCCAATAATGCTCCGTAACCTCATTCCGGCAACGGATACAGGTTAGGGGTGTTACAATATCCTTGCATAAAAAAATTTCGCACTAGCCTACCCCAAAAACATAACATAAAAAAAACAATAGCTAAGAGTAAGAAGAAACAACCAATCCTACCCCAAAAATGAGCAATTTCGCACTAGCCTATTTTTTTCCAATGCTCAAAAATTCTTGTTTTCGTTCCAAAACCAAATTATTATCTAAATTTTCCAAAAGTTTGAAAACCTGAGAGTTAATAACCCTTTCTAACCTAGTTTTTGCAAACTTGGCTCTAATACCACTAAATGTGGTGCCCCAAATGCAATCGAGATACTCTGACCCGAATTTCAAACATCACATTAGCTACGGAAGTGCCTCTCCGTTAAAACGACCACAAAGCACAACAACCACTAAAAACATGTCACACAATTATTCATGGAATATTTGATAACCTAAAGTCATGTTTCTGCTGTGCTACTTTGATAATCTCGTCATCGACATAATTCATAAATTGAATTTTTAGCAATCAAATATTCTAAAATGTTCAATTGAACATTCTTGCAGGTGATAGGGTATATAAAAGGTTATATTTGTAAGGATTTTAGAACCTGTTTTATTTAAAAACAAATGATTAGGTCTAAATCATAATGTAGTAAAATATTGAAAAACACCATTTCATAAGGTTGATAATAATATCGTAGAGTAATATGTATAAATCTTGTTTAGGAAGATTCATTAAAACATCATGCATCTCTTCATAAAATCATCATCATTTATTTAGTTCACAGGTCACTTACTATTTACGTAATTTGACAAATTTTATATTTCACGCATACTAAACTCATGATTAATTTCCAAATAACACATAAAACATATAAGACATGCCTTAATAACCAACGGATCTTCAACCTGCACTTACAAGTTAGTCGAACAATTACTCATACCATTCATCAAACATTTATAAGCTACCATTCAATCATCTATCTGAAGCAGTAATAACAGCTCCAAACCAAACTAATTAAAGAGTTCACAATGTTCAATTACAAGCCAGTAACAGTTTAAAGTCTAAAACCCTCTAGATTAGTCCCACATTGCCTTCCTTATTGAGTTGGAAATACATCAAACATTGTAACACCCCAAACTCGGCCTAGGAGTTATGGCCGAATCTTGCGGTGTCACATTAAGGTGTTTAGCGTAAAACTTGTTGTCGTTGAAATCTTTAAAATCAATTAATCATTTTTCTATTAAACGGTGATTCCAAAACGGGTTGTTCATTTCCGAGCGTGCATCATTAAAAGCTAATCAGTTTTAAAACGTTATAAATTTTCCAAAATCTCATTTATTATAGAAGTTTTTTTTTTAGAAATGTTGCGAAAACGTGGTGTCTTTGAAAACAGTTACCTTTTGAAAACTCATCTTTTTCTACAACTAGCAGTTTATATCAAACTAAATAAATAAAAACACCAATTTAAAGTTTATAACTTTAAAGAGGCCTTTTTACATAAAAATACCCAAATTTAGTTACTTATAAATCAAAGGCTAAAAACGAAAGCTGATGCGGTTGTGGAGCCATCATCGAGTCCCTCGCAGCACCGACCCGCCTACAACTGGGGATTACCCGTATAGTTAAACAGAGGGGTGAGTTTACGAAAACTCAATGTGTAATCCCTTAACAAGTAAATAGTCAATTAAACAGTAGATAAATGTAGTTTGGGCCTGAGCACATTACAATAACAATCCAGTTTAAAGTAGGCCTAAGCCCTTTCCCGTAACAGTAAACGATTGGGCTTGAGCCCATCACAATGCTAGTAATCAGTAGGGCCTTTGCCTAAGTTTAGTAATAGTATCAGTGGGGCCTTGGCCCATAATAGTAACAGATATCAGTCATGCACTGAACAGTATGTAATATCATTAATCGATTGAGTAACAGTACAAAATCATTAATCAGTGCAGATATGCATTTAGAAATCCTACCCAATCCAGCCTTTACAGACCACTCCGTCCCGCCAAACACACCATGTGGGGATAAAATCGACCCACCCAGCCAGACACACCAAGATTAGCACCGGTTGCGACACTAAATAGTATTGCAGCAAAGCTGCCAATAAAATAAATGATATATAGCCATCAGTAGGTCCACAGTCGTCTTGGCGACCTGTGCAACCTTATTAGTACGGTACACTTCCTCCAAATATAACAACCCATCCCCATGCAATATATCGTGACATAATATCATACGTGTATGCAAAATGTCATGCTCAATCATAGTCATACATATCATAAAGCAAATCAGTCATTCATAACATAAGGCCATAATAGTCATTTCATCTCCTAGGGGTATAACAATCATTTTACCCTATGGGGGTATTCCAGCCATTTTACCCTATGGGGGTATTTCGATCATTTTATCTTATGAGGTTATTTCGGTCATTTTACCCTACGGGGGTGTTTCAGTCATTTTACCTTATGAGGGTACTTCGGTCATTTTACCCTATAAGGGTCTCGGTGCAAATATCGATCACTCGAAAGGTCCGCAGTCACCTCGAGCGACTCAGGTAACCTAAATTGTCATAACAGTGTAAATGGACCGAAAGCCCATTACTCAGCCCAAGTGGGCCCACACGCTCATGCAGCCAGTTTAGCCCAGATTTCGCTGAGGCTATGAGATCTACATAGCCCAGTCCAGTATTTGCCACAAATCGTGGATTTCATCTGTGTGGGCCCATGAGCCCATTGAGCCCACACAACCCATTTCGACCCAACGTGGCCTCTTACGGCCTAAGCCCATGAAAATTATCATGGAGGCCTCCACAGTCTATCAGCTATGATTCCTGGGTTTGGCTTACCACACGAGCGATCACACGCTCGTGTGGTCTCAAACGCCTTATTTCTGGCTTTTTGACTTTTGTCGTTCTACAGTTACAGTGGGGTGATTACACACCTGATGCGATTTGCAGATTCCCTTCGCTCCGAACACTCTTGTTCTGAAAATCAATGATCATCGCACCCTTGGTTCCAAGGCAATGTGCCAATCAACCTTGACCACCACTTACAAAAAAGTCACCATCTTTATATTAGACTCATACTTGACAAACCATCTCAATTGCACCCCACTTACCACTCAATAATGTTTCTCAAAAAGTAATAGATGACTCCTTATCATACCATAACAACTTACCAACAATGATAAAACAGATTGAAGATCAGAGATGTTGCGTACAAAGAATCGAGAATCAGGATTAATCTATCAATATTCGGCCAATGGAGAGCACTTGAGGGAGAGGAAGAGAAAAATCGTGCGCTCCCAATTGATCAACGAACCCTTGCAAATGCCGAGAGCTATTCGACAGAGCTTAAAAATAGAAGAAGGGAAAATCCACTAGGAGAGAAAACCGAAAAGAAAAATGGTAACGGAGGAGAGAAGCTGTATTCGGCCAAGGTTGAAAGAAAAGGAATGAAACCCAAATTCTAACTCTCACCAAATCGAAAACAACCCCAAATCCCAAAAATCCCTCCTCCAATTCGTATTTCAATCCAACTCTACCACCCACACGAATTAGGCAGCAAAATAAATACTCCATTTTTTATGCGCCACCACTCGAACCTTAGACCCCATCTACACTCCACATGCCCCTTATCACTAGACCAACAACTCCTTTGTATCATATTTTAACCACAATAATTTAAGAACCTCTACTATCTAGATCCAAGGATTTTATTCACTTAAAATAAAAATTTTACATAAGCCAAGGCTTGAACCCCTAACTTCTCAAACACTTCCAAACACTCCTAAATCACTTAACCACTAAAGCAGACATTCATTTATGTCACTTCCTTGCACAACTAAAAATTTATGTGCAGTCTCCTAACTGTTCACTTGTTCAAAACCTTTATCTTCTAGGCCCAAAATTCGAGGTGTTACAAACATACCCAAGTTAAATTACCTTGCTTTGAATCACATGTTAGCTCACTTCTCCTCCTCGTTTCAGTTATATCCTTACATTGTTACACAGAAAAGAGTGTGAGCTTTTTGAAGCTCAGTGAATGCTCAAAGATTTCCACAAGTAGTCACAATATTCAAAGTTGAAAGAAAGCATGCTATCAAAATTAATCATGGTAAGCAATCAAGCATAACTCATAGCATTAACATTGATATGTTGACACAATGTGATCATGAAGCATATATATAAAATATATTACATTGAACAAGCAGATTTACAAATACGACCAATATAATGTGTAACATAAAGCTATCACCCACAAAACATAACTAATTTACCCTCAAAACACAACCAATTTACCCTCCGAACATAAGCAAATGTACCCTCCAAACACAACCATATATATAACCTCTAAACACAACAAAGTATTCCCTCTAAACACAACCAATTTACCTTCCAAACATAACCAAATGTACTTGCAAAACACTACCATACATATAACCCCCGAACATAATCAAGTATACCCTCCAAACACAACCAATATACCCTTTAATATATCCACTTAAACATGCATTCTTACTATTTTATACACACTTTCACATGTCACACAACTCATGTTCATATCACATATTCTAGTCTCATATCATGCATTTACAAGTGCCCACATTATTCTCAAATAGCCACAACATATAGATCTCATATAGTGTACATAAAATTAGCAAGACTCCTATCATATTTAGTCATAAACACATAACATTTTCATTGTCATCTCAATATACATCACATAACATATCACATTTAAGCATCATTTGCAAGTAATCATTAGATTATGTAGAAAAACTTACTCATAGAACTTAGTTTAGGTGATTAGGCTACCTAAGCTCCCCTTTAACACTTTGATTTGTGCATAATTATAGCACACCAAACCACTCACCTTGCAATCTTGACTTTAAATAAGCCATTGTTTGCCTTTGTCCTTGCTTGTAGAACCTCCTAATGAGTCTGACACTTTGCATACACATTAAATACATTACAAACACATTATAAACAACCTCAAACACATTTAAATCATCTAAAAAATGCATACCACAACACATCTATCATACTTACTAGAAACTAGCTAGTTTTGCCAAAAAATTGATTTTATCACTTAAATCTAGTTTCTAAACCTTAATTTTGATTCCAAACATCCTAAATATCATCTAATTATAGATCTAAATCATCAAATTTACCCAATTACACTGATCTAATTTTTTCAGAAAAATCAAGCTTAAGTGATCTTTAAATAGGGGAAAGCGTTCAATTTGCTTAAATTCATTAAGGATTTGTTAAATTAAAATAAAATATCTTTTAATTATATAAAAATGAGTTAGAAATCACTTTAAAACCAAAGCTTACACAAGAAATAACAGATCTACCATTTTCAATCCAAAAATTAACTTAAAATCTGTAACCCCTAAAACTCGGCCCAGAAGTTTCGACTAGATTCCGGAGATTACATTGGCCATTGAAATATGGCCCTAAATTAAACACCAATTAAATTTCTCAAAAACATTAACAAAACCCATATTTCCTCTTATTTTACTGAAAATGTAATTGAGCTTTGTTTATAATTTTGCAAACACATTAAATCAATTTATCACTCAAAATTTGTCCAAAACCAAATTCAATTATTCGTAATAACCTTGTAAACAATATTAGATTAATAATTCCGTTAACCGAATTTCAACAAAAACAAAATTGTAACGAAAAAATGATATTTTTCTTCTACTTAAAATCCATAAATTAACACTTGAAAACTAAACAATTGATAGAAAAGGAAAAAAAATAGTGCAGTTAGGGAAAAACATGCGTGAAATCACAGTTTAAGTTCAAAACCAAAATCCTAAAACTTTAAAGATAGTCCAAAGTTAAATTCATACCACAGTTCATAAAAAAAATTCATGTACAGTCCGAACAATTTATTAAAAAAATTATGCAAGACTTTAATAAGACAAACCAAACATATCATTCCGAGACCCCGACTCGCCAAGTCTAGCTCCTAAACACAAGGGTTACTTGAAAAGGAATAAACTAAGAGGGTGAGCTATGAAAGCTCAATGTAAGTCTTAAACAGAAGTAGTAGGCATAACAATAAACAATCGGTCAACTTTTAACAATACCATAATAAAAACACAGATAAAAATCATAAGAAATTTCACATAACATATTATTGTGACACAAAGCATATATGTACAACGCATTCACTACAGGAATTTAAGGTTTTAGCGGCATTTTTAGTGGCGTTTGGATGAAAATCGCTGCAAATATTAAGCATTAGTAGGCTAACAGAAAAACGCCGCAAAAGGTCAAGCATTAGCGGCGCTATGAGAAAAACGCCGTAAAGTATCATTTTATTTTAAACGAAATGGCACCATTTTGTTCTGCTCAGTTTTATCCCAACTCCTATCCCCGAAATCCCTTATTTTTTCCCCTAAAAATTTCCCCAAATCCCTAAATTTATTCCCTAAATCTTTCCCCGACCATCTGCTGCATCGTTGTTGACTGTCCCCTCTGTTGCATCACCGTCGACTGTCCCTTCTGCTGCATCGCCATTGACACTCCTCTGGCACAACCAATCAGTAAGTTTTTTCCATTTGTTTTTTCGAAGAATAAAAAAATCAAGCTCTTTATTTCATTTCTGATTTTGATGGGAAAAAGGAATAATAACCAGGTTTTATTTCATTTCTCATTTCGTTTGTTCTTGCATTTAGAAGTCCTTTATTTTCTGATTTTGTCTCTATTAGCTCAATTCTTATTATTTTATTTAACAAAATCCTATCCCTACCGAAACTCAGATATATTATGTTACATAATCATACATTTAAAAAAATGGTCAAGTAGTTATTTTATTGAAGTAATAATTTTCTGTGTTTGATGATTTTGAGATTTTGGATGATATATTAATGGTTACAATTGTGTGGTAAAATTTTCTGAAAGATCTGTCTATATATACAAACATGTAGCACTAATAGTATCCATATATCTTGTTTGTTTTATATATTTCAATACTTAGAATTGAGTTAAGAAGAAAGATGATGATTAGTATTAGTGAAGAAGGTGTTGAACAATAAATAAGCTAAAGATAAGTCAAATATCAGAAATCTAAGATTTGAGAGAAAAAAATCTGAAACTATGATTCTTTGCGTTGTTATTTATTTGTTTAATTAATCTTTGCTCAGCCATAGTTCCTATTATTGAATAAGATATAAACACAGTACTTGTTCATCCATAACTATTGTTTGCTCTTAACTTGAATTAATGAAAGTAATGATTTTGTTTATGTTAGATGATTTTGAGATGCAGTTCTTATGTTGATAACTGCCAGCTCATCTTCTTTGTGTTTCGTTGTACTTTGCAAGAGATTTCCTTCGACCTTGGCAAGAATGTCAAAAATGAATTTGCTTCTTAAGGATGGATATGCAAAGGTTGCAACACATTTAAAATTGCTTAACTCAGTAAATATTTCCCCACCAACTTTGTATGCTCTCCTACATAAATAAATGTCACTTGTCATAAAGCATCAAGATGGTCTTTTATATGAACTGCTCACCTTGAACTTTATAGTGTTCTTCAGTTATCATCTTCCTTTATTTAATCATGCATAGCACCTGTGTTTCTTGGACTCTTCATTTTTTCTTAAGGTACCCATGCTTGACACTTCTATCCGACACATATTTAGACATGAGATTATCCTCCAAATTTTTGAAAAATCTTATAACCGAAGAGTGTGTCCATGTTGGATACTTAACTGTATTCAATACTTGCCCTTGTGTCTAGTTACATAGTACAACATATTATTACTGCTTTATGCATAGGTCTGATGTGAATTAAATCAAATTGATTAAATCTATTATAGTAAAAAAAATGTTTAGCAAACCACATCACTATGTGGTCTCAGTTACTATTTTTTCCATGCAACATCTACTATGTGCTTCTTGTTCTTGATATGTCTTAGTATTAAGCTAAACAAGAATAATTAATGTATTTTTCTTGACTGTTACGGAAGTTTGTAAAGATTATGTTTTGCCCTTAGTCTTAACTGGATGGATGTACATCTTAAACCTTCACTGATGTCATTATTTGTTGAATAAGATTTAGTAATTTGAGACCAGACTAATTTCCTCCCATTTAAAAGTATTTGTATTAACAAATTTTGTTTGATCTTGCTCACTGTCAAAAGCTGTTGTCACTCAACTTCATTGCTTATGGTTGAAGTGTTTCTGTTTAGAAATGTGGGGTGGCCTTTTATTTATGTGAATTAGGTAACATTATGTGAATATTGAAATGATGTTTTGTACAAGAGATTCCACATTAAAAGTTTCTCTTTTATTTCTATTACCATCAAAGTTAAATAACTGGTGATAATTTTAGAATCATTGCCTCTGTTTCTTTTTTACTGTGATAAACTCATTCTTGGTGGACGGTAAGGTTGCTTTATTCGTATTTGTAGATAATGCTCCAAAGAGTGAAAAAAGCAGGGTATAAGCTTGGACCATCCATGTACGTACTGCAAGCCTTTGCACTAACTTCCCAGTGGAACTATTCCTTCTGCTAGTTTCTCATATGTATTGTCACTAGTTTGTATTACCTGCAACTTTGCAATTCTCAAACTGTGAGGAACAAGTGTTTTTACTCGTTTAGCATTTGAGTATTCTATTTTTAAACTTGCTGTGTGAATTTGGACCGAAATTAGGCTTTGATTAAACAACTTTCTTCTACAAAGAGTTAAGTAAACAACCACTTTTTCATTGTATTTTATTTTAATGCCAGGAAGTGCTTTCATCATTACAAAAATTTGAACTGATATAATGTTATTTTTGGTGCAATGCAGATATAAAGCAAATTTATTCTTTCCACCAAGGTGTGTAACCTCACAAACCTAGCGTAAACATTACGGTCGAATCGAGAAGGCCACATTGGACACCTTAGTGTTGAACTTACCCTAATGATAGTTAAAAAACCTTTAGGTACTTCTTTTTATAAAACCGTGGTTTCTATTGTTAGCTTTGGAAAACATCCATTTACTTAGTCCAACCATGCTTAGATCAAATTAGCGAATTAGGTGAGTTTTTGTAAAACCTTATTGACGGCGTTGCCTTTTAAAAATCATTATGTTATCTTCTTAGTAAAAATGTACCATAACTAGTCAAATTATTAATTTAGTCATATATCATGCATAGTCCATTTCAACATATTATAAAAACCATGTATCTATACCAAATATGTGTGTCATGCATGCATGAAAAACCCCAAAATCTCGAATAGTCCCAAACCACAGTTTAAAGAAACTTTACAATCCAAAACCAAATAATAATAATAAAATAACCTAAAAATATAATTAAGTTAAAATAGTATGACGAAGTAAAGTCTGAAGCCTACCATACGTCCGCATGCCAATTTATATCCTAAGTTCGATCATTACCTGAGAAGTTGAGATAATGGGGTGAGCTTAACAAGCTCAGTGTGAGACTAAATGAGTATTAAGCATTCATACAGGCAATTTCATAAAGGTACCAATAGCACAATCAAACATTAACAATAATAATTTTCAAATGCACATGTGAGATCCTACACATACCATTCGCTACACACCATGAGTTCCTCAAAACCCATTTGCCAAACTCCAACGTATGTGAGCAATGTTCGATATAGTAAAACCACCAATAATCAATAATGCAGTGAAACTACCAAATATATAATGCGATATAATCACCAATCCCCTCCATACTCCAAATACAGTGCACTGACTAAAAATATATGCGGACTTAATATGCCGCCGGTACTCTATAGAACTCCTTCGTCAACCACAATATCTAATCCCAATGCGCATGCAATATGTCATACAAATTCATACACAATCACATTTCAATACTTTTCACTTTTATTCCAATGCTCAACATGTCCTCAATAATCACATAATTTCAGAGAAAGGAAACAATGTTCAAATTTTCAAATTACCAATAAGATGGTATCCATCAATATCGTTTAATTCACATATTTTATGAATTTCATTATGCACCAATAGCAACCTCACGTATATATATCATAGTAAATATTTCATGCATTTAAATCATGTATAAAACTAATATCTCAACATTTCATACCATTCCATCAAACATTCTCATACCACATGATAGAACTATGCATAACAATCTCAATTACACATTCATACAATCAAACTAGCAATTTTGCCAACACATCAATCTTTTAAGGCTCGAAACGTACCTGGTTTGGCCGCTCACAAAACTAATATTTTGGCTACTATGCCAAACCAATCAGAAAGCTAATTATCAAATATAACCTAATATTTAGCATTATCAAACAAATTTTACAAGTATAGGACCCACACCTTATTTTTCGCTTTCTCGCAACACCCTAGTGAATCTTCCAATTCTCCTTAATAAACCTTTATACGATCCTAAACCAAAATTCAGTATAAATTAAATCAATTTACCACTTAACCAACTCCCACTTTGTAATACCCCGAAAATTACTATAGTAAGAAAGTAAGATAATATCCCTGATGTAGTAAAATAAGGAAATAAAGTGATAAAAAGGGTAATTTTGAGTTATGTCAACATTGGGAAGTATATTATGACATATTAATTCAAGAAAGGATTAAATCACAAAACTGAGAAAAGTTTTGTTGCCCAAGAGTAAGTACACAAAATTTGAGGGGTTAAAGTGTAAATATGAAAAAGTTAAAGGACCAATAGTGTAAATATTTTAAGGGTGGAATAATCTAGAAACTAAGGAAAATGGATGAATTAGGACCAAATTGAAAAGGTGAAGAATTTTGAGGGACTAAATTGTAATTTTACCAAATTAAGTGATGACTCAATGATGGAATTTTAGAAGATTATAAAGGGCAAAGTGGTCAATTAGAGAGAGAGAATTCTAGAAGGTAATAATGATGTTTGTGATATTTTTAATTAATTAATTAGATAAATATTATTTAATTATTATTTTATTAAGATTTTTAGTATTATTTTATTATTAAATGATTAATATAAAAGGAGAGAAATCATCAACCTCCCATGCATTCAACGTATGAGGAAAAAAAAAGAAAGAAAGAAAGTTTTGTTTTCTTTACAATTTGGTCCTTCCACCAAAAAAAATTACCATTTTCATCTAGAAATCAAAAGAATTTCCATAGCCATCTGGAGAGAAAGATAACAAGGAGACTATGGGGAGCTAGAATATCAAGTTAGATTCAAGAAATAGAAGCTGGAGGAGAGAGAAAATTAAGTTAAAGATTGAAATCAATAGCACAAGGTAAGAACATCAAGATTTCAATATATTTTTAAGTTTGATATTATTGAAAAAGCATAGAAAGGATGTTATAGTAGAGTTTTCTTATATAAAGTCTTATGTTCTTGGTATATTAGGGAAGAGAAATAAGTGAAAGTGATGGGAAATATTATAGAGAAAGGGAATAAGGGAGTTATAAACTTAGTAATCAATATCTTGCACTAAAATAGTTTTGGACAGCAGCAGTAGGTTAACTTTGAAAAATCACCATAAATTGTGTAAATCGAATTACAAGATGAAAAAAATATGAAATTAAAGCTTACTGAGTCTATCTTCTCATAGAATAAACGGTGTAAGTAATGGAATTGTAAATCATGAGATATAATAAATTTTGTGAGATAAGGTTAGAATGATTTTGGGTTCCCCTGTTCTGCCTTTGGAAAATCATCAAAAATTGGAGAAAAATAATTATGGACTTAAATTTATATTTTTAAAATTATTAATGAGTTTATTTTCAAAAGGAACAAATGAGAACATCATTAAAATTTTGTACAAGGAGATAATTAATTTTTAGTGAAGAAGGGTCGAAACTGTCAGACAGCAGAATAGGGATGACTTTAAAGAATAAACTATACTTATTCAAGTGGACAGCTTTGAATGAATATATAAATAAATGGTGAAATTATAGATAATGTTACATATATGCATGTTTTATACATTAAGGATGTGGAATGGAGAGGAGGAGGAGGAAAATATATGATTATTCAACTAGCATGAGTTTTCATTAAAAATGGCCAATTTGCATGTTTTAGGTTCAAGGACTAAATTGAATAAAAGTAATATTTTAAGGGTAAATTGGTAAAAATGTCAAAAAGTGACCAAATTGCATGATATGAATTGTTTTATTGTTTAAATTAATAAATTGAATGAAATATTAATTTAGATCGAGATTGGGTCGAAATTCGAGGAAAATAGAAAATTACCAAAATGTCCTTGAATTTTGGTATTTCTGCAATTTAGTCTGGTAAGTTCATGTAACTTGAATTATATTCTTAAATGCTTGAAATGTATGTTATTGATGTGAATATGATTTGAATGTTCATTGTATGAAAATTGATGAAACATTGATATATTTGATAAAAAGGGGAATAATGCATTGAATGGATGTATGAATGTTTATCACACTATCCATTAATTCTATCGGTAATTTTGGATGTTTTGATTCTGGTTATAATGGCATGTATGAGTTTAATTGGCCAACGCTAGCTCTTTAATGTTTTGATTTTGATTGATTTTAAATATGAATGCTTGATAAAATGAAATGTCTGTAAATTAATTTGTAAACTCCGGTAATGCTCTATAACCCTATTCTGGAGATGGATACAGGTTAGGGGTGTTACACACTTACCCACTTATGGGTTCAAACCAATTTTAAAATTAATAACTATTTTACGAATTCAACTAGTTCGATTCCTTACCTTATATCGATGCGAATCGTACGCACGATTGTTTTTTGGCTTTATGGTTGATTCGAGGCGTTTGGATCAGCACGTAATTCCATAATATACTGGAAAACCAGTAGCTAATAATTATTCAATTCTTTCATTTAATCAATCCATAACATTTACCCTACAACTATGTCGACGCAACAATTAATTTTACACTTAACCGCACTTACGCTTCCCGATTTGTGAGATACGAATGCCCAAACGATCAAGAATGTTTTTTACCTAATTGACATGGGTTTAATAGATGGTTAGGATGGTTCAAGAACTCAAATTAGGACTAGATTTAATTGGGCAAGATTCCAGGAAAAAATAGCCCCCTATTCTACACATATGCACACGCACCACCGCCCATGGTGGCCGAAATTGGGGCTGAATTTTAAAATGATTTGAAACCTCATTAAAATCTAAAAAAATAAAATTAAAAACATTTAAAATCCCCTAAATTCTAGGTCTAGAAATTTAGGTTTTTAATGAACAAGATTAATTAAGAAATTGAAGAGAGAAGAGACCTTATAGAAGCTAGTCGAGACAAACGGTAATGGCACTTCTAGGCGATGTTTGGGATCGATCCTGGAATTCAAAATTTAAGATTTAGGGTTAATTTAATTGAGGGAAAATTTTATAAATATATCAAAGGATATGGTGCACAATATTGATGCAAAAAGAAGAAGATGATGATGATAAAAGGGGAGGTGTAGGCAACGTCAACAATGGAGGAAAAAGGGAAAAGAAAAAAGTAGAGATGAAGAGAGGGAGAAGGGGTTAGGGACGGCTAAGGTAGAAGAAAGTGGATTTAAAGGATGATTATTTTGATAAAAAAAATTGTATTTATACCTAGGTTTACTAAACTTGGATGCTAGCACATAAAAAAATAAGGGAATTTGCAATAAATTAATTTATTTTATAAAAGTTGAGACTTGAACTTGGGGCCTCCAACTAACCTTGAAGCTTTCACATTTAATGACTAACCATTGGGTCAATTCCCTATTTTTGATATATTTCTAAATTTTATGGAGCTAAATTTGGGATGTTACAAAGTGTCTATGGAAGGACCATTAAGGATGAAAGAAGAATATGTTGAGGGGATATTTGAATTACCAACTATTGTTGAAGAAACAATACCAAAGCAGTTGAAAGGTGTATATAGTCAGGCTCTTACTACTGTCTAGGAACTTCCAATTCCTATTAGGGATGCAGTGGCCAATAGACCACGAGTTCCTCTGATTAAACATTCAATGTTTTCCAATTTTCTCCTAAGATGATATGGCTGATAGAAATTCGCTGTTAATGTATATTATTGCACAAGACCATACTGAAATGAACACTAAAACATAGTTCAAATCTAATCTGGGGTTACATTATGAGAAATAATATGCTCGAGTATGTTCTTTTGAACAAAAATCAAAGCCCATAGCTGATCTTCATGGATGCTAGACATCAGTGCCCCTTTTTTCACCTATGAGATGACATTCTCAGTTATAGTACCATAGACATGCTCTGATGTATCTGAAATGTTCTGAAATACCCCTTCTCTTTTACCATTTCTTATGCTTAAAGCGTGGTCATTAGCCTTTGAAGGTGCTTACCAAAGTTATTATAGTTATGATCCATTTTTTTTGGCAAAGAAAGCTGTTTGATCATTTGGATATCTTTATAAAGGTTACTGTATGAAATAGTAAATTTTCTTTGGAGAGTGATGAACACGAGAATTTTAAATATTGAATTGCATCTCAGTATTACCAATAAACTTCTAGCAAAGGTTACTACAGGAGACGGTTTTGGCTCTATTTCTATTACAGCATAAGAAGGCCAGATAATGCTAATTTTACGGTAGAAATCTCCTAAAGTTAGTGGCGTGTTTTCAGAAACGCCGCCAAAGAACATGACTTTTAGCAACACTTTTACTAAAAACGCCACTAAAAAATATGACCTTTAGCGTTGTTTTTGGTAAATGCACCGCTAAAACACCGTTAAAAGTCAAGTTTTTTAGTGGCGTTTATGGGGAAAGCGCCGCTAAAGGTCATGTCTTTAGTGGCGTTTGTGGGAAAAGCGTCGCTAAAGGTCATGTTCTATAGCGGCGTTTGTAGGGAAACCACCGCTAAAGGTCATGTTCTTTAGCGGCGTTTGTGGGAAAAGCACCGCTAAAGGTTATGTTTTATAGCGGTGTTTTTCCACATAAACGCCGCAATATATGGCGGCGTTTTTTGCGGCACTTATGAAGACGCCGCAACTTATTTTAGTGGTGCTTATAAGTGCCTCTATAGGCCCAAAAAACACCACTAAAAACCTATTTTGCTATGGTGATTTTCATATCATGTGTTACAGAATCCCACCTATCCCACCTCTACACACCACCTTCAACCATCCATCACACACCAAAATAGTGTGTCCTAAACCCTTTCCAACCTCTACACACTAATATTTGGGTTTTGGAGGACCCATCCATCTGAACACACCATAATGTGGTCATATGCCACTTTTATTATTGCAGTTATACCGCGAAAATATAGTTTTGCAATGAAACTGCCGAACGAAACTTCCTTCTCTTCAATGTTAATCCCAACCACAATGCATATGAAAAATTCTCTCAAACAGATACTTATAAATACATATCAAATATCAAATCAGACATTTCCTGGCTCAATTACAAAATACCAGAATAGACAGTGCAATATTTTTCGATTATCACATTCAACCCTTTCATATTGCGAATTTTAACATACCACATCACATAATTATTTATACGAATGACGGAACTCATGACACGTAATTTAATTTGCATAAGTTAATTCAAACAGAATTAGTGTCACAGATACTCCTATAGAGGCTAAAACGTGCATGGGATCATTCCGAGACTAAAACAAATTAAATTACAAAAAGGTGAAAAAAAATCTGCAAAAATAAGACCACACAGACAAAAAAAAAACAGCAGCATATATGCAGCATTACTATGTAAAAACTATATGTGACACTTGCATGTAAAACAAACAGCAATAAATAAAATATAGAAACAAGCAATGGCGATTATAATATATAAGAGGTAATTCCATCAAAATTAGCAACTTAATACCATCAATATTCGCAACTATATATTCATTTATAAAAAAAATTTAATACGGCCTAGAAAATCTGCACTAATTGCATACAATAATTTTCCAATTTTAGAATTCAAAACGGCCATAGCTACTAATTGACAAATCCTGCTCTTGTCGAAGTCAATGAATCATTTTACGGAAGAACCTTCAAATGTAGCCAAAAATCAACTGCAAGGTCAACAAATTTGATCCATTTCTCATGACCACAAGCATATAATATGGGAAATTATCTCTAAAACCAATTTCCAGCAACTAACAATAAGAAGTAGCATTATTCTAATTACAATGAAGACACTCAATGTGAAGGGAGAAGCAAGTGTACAAACATGAATAGGTAGCAACCGTCTATTAGCGTAGAAAGGACAGTAAAATATGGCTTAAGTGCAGCGCACACACAGATCATAAATGATTAGAACTCACACCTTAAAAACACGATTCCTAGCCCAAAGATCGACCGATTTGTCTCTATCAAACTGAGTTGGAAACTCAATTAACACAAGTACACAAAGACTAAGAAAGTATCCATTCATAACAAAGTAGAAAATTCCCAAAAATAATTGATTAAAACATAAACAACAGTACTTACCCCTTAAGATCCTTTTTACATGAACACAAAATCACAACCAAAATCTTGAGAAGCGAGAATTGGCAAAAATTCTTGGAACCAAAAGGGATGACTCAAAAATATTAAAATCTTTGTAGCAAATGAATAGTAAAACCCAGGGCATGTATCGCCCTAAATAATTTCAGCCTGTTTTTGTGAAATCTGACATAAATGAGTATCTACTTCAATGGTTAAGTGTTCTGGGTGTGTGCTTAAGGTCTTAGGTTCATGTTTCCCTTTTAGCAAATTTTGTTATTTTAGATCCAAGCCTTATCCATGTTCAGTGGGCTTATGTAAAATTATTTGTTAATCCATATCATGATGAGCCTGCTGGTTCGTGTGGTAATGAGTTAGTGTGCTAGAGGTCTTGTGTTCGAATCCTTGTGTGAGTGAGGGTGATAATTTTTGCTTTGAGTGTCTGATAGAGGTTTGGAGGAATCAAAATTCTGAAAAAGTTTAGAGTTAGTGGGTTAGTGGGAGGTTAGGATAGATATTATTTTATTTAATTTTATTTTTTAAAAATTTGTTCTCTCTCTACTAAAAAGAAATTGGCGCATGTTTATTGTTCCATTTCTTTGCATTTTTTCCCCTACTTTTGCTACCTTCTCATTTTTCGTTCAAAAACTGTCTTCAATCTTTGCGTTTTGGTTCTGTGATTCCTGATCGAGTTGTGATTCGTAAGCACTCTTAAAGTTTTGTGCGATTGTAGGTCGTTTCAGTTGTGTTATTGATGTGTATTCTGGTGTTAGGTGCTAATGAAGGGGATTGAAATTCTTCTTCTATCGTGTAGAGTGTTAGGGCTATCGTTATTGTTCTAGTAAGTGATTGAACTTTTTGTTGTGTACTACATTCAAGTATGTCGATTGGGGTTTTGATAATTGGTATTTCGGTACATATTTTTGGTCGTTGGAATTCTGTTTTTAGGTGCTGGTGGTCTCGAGAATAGTTTCGCATCAAAATTGTACCAGGTGTGTACCCTAAACACGAAAAATTGAGGTTCGATGAAGGCTAAAAAAAGCACTTTCGATGCCACAAAGGCATGTGCCTGGCCATGTGGTTGGCCGTGAGCGAGACACAGCCATGTGTCTAACGAAGGCGTGGCCGTGCTCAAGACACGACCGTGTGACGGTGTGAGAGTGGCAATGTGGGCCATATGGGCTAGGCCAGGTTCAACGTGTGGGCCACACAAGAAAGGCCAATTTGGGTGTGTGGGTCCACATGGGCATGTGCACCCAAAATTCTAAAAATTTCCCTAGGGTCGCACAGGTTGTTTCGATCGACTATTGGCCTACTGTAGGGTCGATAAGGGTTAATCAAACCCTTTTTCATGTGATATGATATCATGATAGTTTGATCTGAGTAGAAAACTGATATATATGTCTGACTATACTGGTTGAGTATATATGTTATCTGTATATGAGCATGTTAAGCATGTTAATTCTATTAATTCTATATTTTATATCTGTGTTTAGGGTGGGATTTGTATATGTGGAGGAAGTGATCTCTACGGTGACTTTTTGCCCATATTCTGGCAGCTTGACTTCATATTATCTGTTATGTCTCGCATCGACATTATATGGTGTCTAGGGATTGGTGGGTGTTTTTAACCTCACATGGTGTGATGGGATGGTCGGAGATGGTGTGTAGAGAATGGGGATAGGATTTTGTATATCTATTATGTTTATCTGATTCTGATATTCGTATCTATTATTGACTTTGGTACGAATCTGTATGTGACTGTATATGGAATATGGTGTATGTTGCATGACTATTTCTGTTGGGTTACACACTGAGTTTTCATAAACTCACATCTATTTGTCTGTTCTGTTCAGGTAATACACAGACATAAGTGGGTCAGTGCGACGGAGGCTCAGCGGTGACCACCTGACGAAAAACTATTTTTCATTATTATTTAATGATTTTTACTAAAAATTCCAGCTTTCATGAGGGTTTTGTAATTTTTGGACTCTCCGAACTTTTTGCACTTTTTTGTTTAAATTTTTTGTTTGATTGCAATATGATTTCTAAAACTGCGACGACTTGACAAAATACCAGTCTCATACGAACAAATGTTAATTTTGAAAATATGAGCATGGCTTTGATTTAATCAATTTTTCAAACTTCCGCTACGAAATGATTTGGTTAACCTTAAAGGATAACATGTAACGATTTCAGTAAAAAAAATATATAAATGAATACGTTTTTAACTTGGACGTTTTAGCAAATTATCATCGATTGCAAACCCTTCTTCATAACAGTCCTGGACTCGACCATAACATCTAGGCCAGGTTTGGGGTGTTACGGAGCAAAACAAAAACAATGGCTAGAGAGAAAGAAGAATACTGTAGCCAAAAAAATCCCCAAGACTCTAATTGGAAAAATTGTGAAAAGAGAGGTTTATGTGAAAAGAAGACGTGAACATAATTTTTTAAGAGTATTTTCTTTTAAAAATATTTATATATTTTTTATAAATCCCTAACATATAATGACTGTGTTTATTGTAAAATATAATAATTCAAAATTTTGTAAGTTCGTAATTTATCCTAAATTTCTTTCAAAAAATAATTATATTATATTAACTTTCAGCATATTTCATATAATATTCTATTTGCATTAGTTTCAAAACATAAATCATGATTAAGGCGAACCAAGTTAGGTAAAAGAAAGAGATAAAAAGTATTAATCATGTTACATTAATATGCAGAGGTTTCTATATTTATATAAGAAAGATACCATCACATATTATCAAAATATACATTAACTTCGACACCTAGTGAGTTTTGAGCAGCCACGATTCCAAGGATTAACAGCTTCTTGGAGAAGGCGGCGGTAGGAAACAAGACCGGAGACCTCTGGATGGTGGATTGTCATAACTGCATGGATTTGGATCACCTCTTCCATCACCACTATGCCAATTAGAGCCAAACAAATTAACCATGTTTTCATGTTTGAGACTCCCATGATTGGTCTTTGGTTTCATTAGAATAATTTTGATATCACCTATTTATAGGGTTTTGGAATGAAACCCTATTTTAGAAATTACATCAAATTAGGTGATATTGTTTTGAATTTTTTCTTTTTTGACCTTTTTGTTGTTTAAATTTTAAAATTAGTTAATTTTTTATAAAAGAAATACATTTTAGAAATTGGACCCGTTAATCTATGGTTTTTTTCTCAATTATTCGAACATTATGGAATGTGTTTGTGTGTGCACGTGTGTGTGTTTTCGCAAAAAGAAAGATAGTTGAGCTCTAATCTCAATATGATACAATCTCAATTAGACTATATCTTTCTTATATTGCACGTTGCATATCATTCAATAAGAAGCAAAATCTATCATCTGGTGGACAGGAATGTAAGCAAAGTCTCATATATAATATACAAATATGTTGTAGTGTACTTTCAAGTAAATAGTTTAGTATGATTTTTTTTGTCTATATATAAAAACATATTTATATAATTTTTTTATTTCCTCTACCTTCATATATAACTAGTTTTTAATGTCAGATGTGAAGCAAGTGATTTTAGTCATTGTTGACTATTATTAAAAAATGATAGCATATTAAAACATTTATAACATATTCATTGAGGAATATAGTTTTACTTCATCTAATTAATACAAAGTAGCATTGTTCAAAATAATAAATAATTAAATTATTTAAAATAAATAAATAATTTAAATAATTCAAATATAGTACCAATAAAATAAATCAATCATCAAATGGTTTTACAGACTAATTTGTTCAAATGTGTATTCAAAAATAAATATTTTAAAGTAATCATATATGAATCCAAAATCAAATTGCAATCATACATTAAGACAAATCCTTTAAATAAAACATTTAAAAATAAAATATAGTAGTTTTTAAAAAATATATATATAACATTAAATTATTTTATTTTTTCAACCAAAAGAACCTGAATTCTAAATTTATTAGTGAATCCATTTATGAATCTACTGTTTTGAAACACACAAAATATAATTTTATATTCGCTGAAGAGTAATATATATAATAAATAATTTTTTACAAACTTATTTAGTATGACACTTATTAAGATAAATTTAAAAGATTATTATGAATGAGAAAGACGAACAACATTGAAAAACAAATTTCATGATTCTCTTTTTTTTTTTTTTTTTCTAGAATTAGTCTTCATCTTCATGATTTCATGCAATGTTCGCTTCCATTATAAAATTATTCTAGAGGTGAAGCTTACACTCAATTTGTAAGAGAATAAAAAGAAATTAATGTTGATGTTGAACTAATTGATCCCTCTGAAAAAAATTGGAGCAATTTAATACCTATTAATTTTGAAACTAGGTAACTAAGGAAAATTAAGTATTGACCACTAAAATTAACATTTTCCATCAATTTACATAATTTTGATTGATATAATAGCAAATTAAACCCTTAAAATTTACATATTCTAAAGACCAATTTGTACGGTACTTCATTGTATACTAGTTTAATATAGGTTTTAGATGTTGATTAAAAAAACTTAATACAAATTGAACTAGCACCACCAATACTCAACGAATACTATATTGTCAATCGGTAGCACTGGTGATGTTAGAGTTAAGTGACTCAAATCCTTATTTAAATAAAATACAGTGGTAAAATTAAAATCTATATAGAACTACAGTTCTTTTATTTTATTTTAGAAGAAGGTTTTTTAAACCTTATTAAACTTCATCTATTTGATATTGATTAGAATAAGGTGTTTCAATCTTATTACACTCCTATTAGAATATGGTTTTACAATCCTATAAATAGACATAGTCTATTCCTCTTGTAACCATTCAAATTCGACATAGTGAATTTTCTTTTCCTCTACTCATGGGTTTTTTTCCCGAAAGGGTTTCCATGTAAAAATTTGTGTGTTCTTTATTTTTATTTCTCTTTTCTTTGAGATATATTGTCATTATCGACATTCTATTTTTTACAAATTGATATTTGAGCTTCCGAGTTGTGCATCTCGATCACGGTGGCGTCTTTGAAGTATGAAATTCTGCTGTTGGATCGCAACACTAGATTTGCGTTGTGGCAGATTAAGATGCAAGCAGTTCTTATGCAGATTGATTTGGAGGATGCCCTACTAGGGATAGATAAAATGCCTTCGACATTAAAGGATGAATGATAAAGGCATTAACACAATTGCATCTGTATTTGTCTAACAAAATTTTGTAGGATGTGGTGAAGGAGAAGACCGCCACTCCATTATGGAAGAGGCTGGAACAAATATGTATGTCGAAAACTCTAACTAGCAAGTTGCATATGAAGCAGCGTCTTTATGCTCATCGTTTGGAGGAAAGTGCGTCTGTGTACGAACACTTAAAAGTGGTTAAAGAAATTCTCTCAAACTTGGAGGCCATGGAGGTTCAGTATGGTAAGGAAGATCTAGGGTTGGTTCTACTTTGTTTGTTGCCCCTGTCTTATTCAACCTTTAGATACATGATTTTATATAGCTGTAAGTCTCTCATAGTTAATGAAGTTTATGATTCTTTGACCTCGTATGATAAGATAAAGCATCTTGTGGTTAAACCCAACTCTCAGGGAGAGGGTCTCATTATTCGTGAGAGACAAGATCGAAATGCTGATGATGATCATGGAAGGACATAGGAACAAAATCCTCTCGATAAATCTAAAGGTAGATCAAAGTCTTCAAATAGAGGTAAAAATTTTGTAAGAAGAAAGGACACATTAAATCTGAGTGCTATAAGCTACAGAACAAGATCAAAAGGGGAGGCTACGAATCAATAGGGAAAATAACCAAAAAAATTAGGTGAAGCTGATGTTGTAGAAGACTACAGCGATGGTGAATTTCTTGTCGCTTCTATCAACAATTCTAAAGTAAACAAGGAGTGGATCCTTGATTTGGGCTACACCTTCCACATGAGTCCCAATCAAGACTGGTTTACATCTTACGAAACAATGTCTGAATCTGTTATTTTGATGGGAAATAATGCTTTGTGTAAATTTGTAGGTGTTGGAACGATTAAAGTTAAGATGCTTGACGGAGTTGTCAAAACACTTAATGAAGTGCGACATGTTCCAGAATTGAAGAGAAATTTAATTTCGTTGAGTACTCTTTATTCAAAAGGGTACAGATACGCAACTAAAAGTGTGGTTTTGAAGATTTCCAAAGGTTCCCTCGTTCTGATGAAAGGGTAGAGAAAGACTGTCAAGTTATATGTTTTGTAGGGTTTTACTGTTACTGGTGATGCACCTGTCGCTTCCTCTTCCTTGTCAGATGATGATATTATTAGAATTTAGCATATGCGCCTAGGGAATATGAGTGAGAATGGCATGACAGGATTGAGCAAAAGATGACTTCTTGATGGGCAAGGAATTTGCAAACTGAAGTTCCGTGAGCACTGCATTTTTTGGAAGAAAAAGAAAGTTTGATTCACTAGAGGAATCCATAACACGAAGGGAACATTGGAGTATATTCATTCTGATCTATGGGGGCCATCCAGAGTGCCTTCAAGAGGTGAAGCTAATTATAGTCTAACTTTTATTGACGATTTTTCCAGAAAAGTTTGGGCGTTCTTCCTAAAGCAAAAAAGTGATGTGTTTTCCACATTTATGTCTTGGAAAACTATGATTGAAAAATAGACGAGAAAATAAATAAAACACCTCCGCACAGACAATGGCTTAAAGTTTTGTTCTGATGAGTTTAATGAACTATGCAAGTCCGAAGGGATTATGAGACACTTGACAGTTCGTCATACTCTACAACAAAACGGTGTTGCAGAACGAATGAACAAAACGATCATGGAGAAAGTTCGATGTATGTTGTCGAATGCTAACCTACCGAAGTTGTTTTGGGCTGAAGCAGCATCTACCGCATGTTTTTTGATCAACCAATCTCAATTTGTTGCCATTGAGAAACAGACTCCACAAAAGGTGTCTGGTAATCCTGCTGACTTTTCTAATTTAAAGATCTTTGGGTGTCTTGTGTATGCTCATGTTGATAATGGAAAAATGGAACTCAGATCCATTAAATGTGTTTTTCTTGGTTATAAAGCTTGTGAAAAAGGGGTATAAGTTATGGTGTCTTGAAAATAAAAATGTTGTGATTAGTAGAGATGTTGTTTTTGATGAAACCTGCTATGCTACCTAACTTATCTCTTAAAGACTTTTCCAATAAAGAAAATCAAAGGCTGGTGGAGCATCAGATTAATTCAAAATCTACAATAGAGTCAACTCCTCAAGCCAGTACAAAAATTCAGAACAGAGTTGCTTCTTCACCACAATACTCTATCGCCAAAAATAGAACTAGAAGAGAAATTAAACTTCTAAAGAAGTATGTCGAAGCTGATCTAGTTGCTTATGCTTTAAATATGGCTAAAGATATAGATGCAAACCAAGAGCCATCTAATTATTTTGAGGCGGTTAGTTGTGAAGACTCAGAAAAGTGGATGTTTGCTATGCAAGAGGTGATGGAATCACTCCACAAAAACAGAACATGGGATCTTATGACACTTCCTAAAGGTAAAAAAGCTATTCGTTGTAAATGGGTGTTTAAAAAGAAAGAAAGGACTCCAAGAGTTAAAGAACTCAAATATAAAATAAGGATTGTTTCAAAGGGTTACAGTCAAATTCCAGGAGTGGACTTCGCAAATGTGTTCTCCTCAGTTGTGAAGTATAGTTTGATTCGAGCTTTGCTTGGTATTGTGGCCATGCATGAGTTGGAGCTTGAGCAGTTAGATGTAAAAACTATATTTTTGCATGGAGAACGTGAGGAGGATATTTACATGTAACAACCAGAGGGTTTTACAGTCTCAAAAAAAGAGGACTATGTTGTTGAAACAATCCCTTTACGGTTTGAAACAGTCACCAAGACAGTGGTACAAGAGTTTGATTCCTTTATGACTTCTCATGATTTCAAAAGAAGTAGCTTTGACAGTTATGTTTACTTTACGAAAAACAATGACGGTTCTTTTATGTATCTACTCCTTTATGTTGATGACATGTTGATAGCAGCGAAAGATAAAGAAGAGATAAGAAAGGTCAAAGGCCAACTAAGTAAAGAATTTGAGATGAAAGATTTGGGACCAACAAAGAAGATACTTGGTATGGAGAATCTCAGAGATAGAAAAGTAAGTAAATTGTACCTAAGTTAGAACGGGTGTATTGAGAAAGTTCTTTACAGGTTCAATATGCAGAGTGCTAAGCCCGTTAGTACTCCTTAGCAGCCTATTTCAGACTTTCATCGACTTTGTCTCCATAATTAGATGACGAGATTGAGTACATGTCACATGTTCTATACTCTAGTGTAGTGGGATCTCTCATGTATGCTATGGTTTGTTCACGTCCAGATTTATCACATGCAGTCAGTGTAGTTAGTAGATACATGGAAAATCCTAGTAAAGAGTATTGGAAAGCAGTTCAGTGGATTTTAAGATACTTACGAGGTACTACTAATGTTTGCTTATAGTTTGGAAGAAGTAGAGATAGAGCCATTGGGTATGTTGATGCTGATTTTGCTGAAGACCTTGACAGAAGAAGATCTCTCACAGGTTATGTCTTTATAATCAGAAGTTGTGCAATCAGTTGGAAAGCCACTTTGCATACTATAGTTGCTTTGTCTACCACTGAAGCTGAGTACATGGCGATTACTGAGGCTTGTAAAGAAGCTATTTGGTTAAAGGGACTCTTTAGTGAACTCAATGAAGACCTTCAAATCAGTACTGTAACACCCCAAACTCGGCCTGGACGTTATGCCTGAATCTGGCGATGTCACATGGTAGTGTGTTTGAAAACCGTAGCTTGTGTTGGGAAACCATAACTTTAATAAATACATTTTCTGTTTAGAGTTCTTTCATTATTATTTATTAATTCTAATATCATGTTAATTAATCATTCGAAAGCTTTCAACACGTTTAATCTATGCAGAAGCTTTTTAAAACAGATTACGTAATCGTGAGTATTTTGTTAAAATGTTTGGTTCTTTTGAAAACTCGAGTTTTCCTAAAACTAGTAGTTATAAATTGAAAATCTCAAATTTAAGAAAAAAATCCTTAGAGGCCATATTTACAATAAAATTCCCCAATAAAATTTCAAATCATAATTAAGTACAAAACAGAGTCAAATAAGGTTGTGTGGCCACCGCTGAGTCCTCCGCCACACCAATCCGCCCAAGCCTATGGATTACCTGTACAGATAAATCAGAAGAGTGCATTTATGAAAACTCAATGTATAATTCCCCATATAGAACAAGCCGACAAAATGCAGTCACGGTCTGGGCTTAAGCCCTTTCAATACCAGATTCAATTTCAATTTGGGCCTTAGCCCATTTCAGTACAGAAGCAGTCATGCATTAGGGTCTTGGACCATTACAGTATCAGTAATCAGTACAGTAATAGACATACAATCACAAAATCCTACCCATCCAGCCTCTACACACAAACTCCGTCCAACCCTACACTCCATGTAGGGATATAATCAACCCACCCATCCCTACACTCTAAAAAGTACCGAATGCGGCACTAGACAGTAGTTTGCAGCTGAGCTGCTAGTAAATTAGGCTCGAGGCCTATCAGTACACTTCCTCTGAATATTAAAATCCCCAACCCAGTGCAATGCAATATACAAATATGACATGCTATATATAATATCATGCATGTAAACTGGCATACAATATCAAATCATTGGGACATCATCATGCTTAATCATATCAGTCATACAATCATTTCAGTTACTTAGGGGTCTAGGTAAGCTTACTGACCGACCCTACAATAGATCCACAGTCGACTCAGACAACCCGTTCAACCTTAGCAATTAAACAGTGAAAATGGGCCTACAAGCCCATGATGTTCGCCCGTGTGGGCCCACACGCCCGTGTGGGCCCACATGTTTGTGTGGCCCACACAGCCCAATTCAATCTGGCCCGTGTATCACACGGGGCCACCTTCGTCGATCACACGCCCGTGTGGTGTCGACAGCCTCACCTTTCGGCTTTTCGCTGTTTTCCATTTACAGTGTTCCAATTACACACCTGCTTCAATTTTGACATCCAAAAACTCCCGAGCACACCTATACCTAAAATCAGAAATAAACACTAGGTTAATAATTTAAACCATCGAATTTATCTAAATCCCGAAGCAAAGTGATCATCTTTCGAGCGACAAGCCATTACCTTATATCAAGTAGCAGGAATTCCCCATCTTCAGAACGTTGGCGAGCGATAAACAGCCCTTCGATAAACTCCTAAACCAAAAGAGTCCATATTAACACTTGCCTAAATCCTAGTTTAAAGTTAATCAAAACTGAACTTACCGGAAACGCGAAGAGAACGATGCGTAGAAAGAGAGTAAAAATAAAAAGGACCGAAAAAGGGAAAGGTAGCAAGTCGAAGGTTTGGCTAGGGAAAAAATAGGGAAATGTTAAGAGACTCTCAGCAAGAAGGGAAGAAACTGAAAGTTGAGAAAAAAACCAATACCATCTTATTTCACTTACTGAACAGATGGAAACAAAGGTTGCCACAAACGAACGATTGAAGCCAGGAAAAACAAAAAGAAACGCCAAGGGTGGGGGAGAGAAGCGAAATTTGGTGGCAAGGGGAGGAATTGAGGAATGAAAATGGTAGAGATGGGGAACGAAATCATCAGGAAGATGGAAAGAAAACTAACTCTCTCTTTTTTTAAAAAAGAAAAGAAAATGATCAGATTTTGGATATTTTCCCCATAATCCCTTAATTTCCTCCCACTTACCCCTAAATCCGCTCCCACACTTCCCCACACCCCTCAAACACTCCTTATCCATCCACTACTTCCCCACACACCTCAAAAACTCAGCATTTTACCACACCTCTGACTCCTACACGGCACAAGCAGCAAAAATAAATCCCATTTGCACAAGCAGGGGTTCGAACTTTAGACCTCTTCCTCCTTAGCTCTCCACTTAACCACCAGACCAACACACCCATTCTGACATATTTTACCAACATTTAATTATAAGCCTATTGACTGGTGATAGGGCTTTGTTCAGAAAAATACAAAAATTTTCCCAAGACAAGGCTTTAACTTAAGACCTTTCACACACACCGAGAGCACTTAACCACTGAAGCAGATACACAATTGTGTCATAAATACATGAAAAAAATATACAAATTTTGGGGCATTGCAAGTATAGTATTTTGTGATAGTCAAAGTGCATCTTCCTTACAAAAGATAAAATGTTTGATGAGAGAACAAAACACATTGATGTTCGGTATCATTTTGTTCGTGATATTATTGCTTGTGATGATATTGTTGTGAGCAAAATTAGTACTTATGAAAATCCTACAGATATGATGACGAAGTCACTTCCTATAACCAAGTTTGAGCATTGCTTAGACTTGATTGGTGTTAATTGTTGAAGTTAAACCCTAAAGAGGTCTTATGGAAGAGGTGGAGAACTTGTTCATTGAGTGTTCGTGATGAATAACTTGTTCATTTAGAATTTGTGTCAAGGTGGAGATTGTTAGAATTAAGTGAACCGAATCCTTATTTAAATAAAATACAGTGGTAATATAAAATAAAAGTAAAATCCATATAGAACTACACTTCTTTTATTCTATTAGAATAAGGTTTTTAAACCTTATTAAACTCCATCTATTTGATATTGATTAGAATAAGATGTTTCAATCTTACTACACTCCTATTACAATATGGTTTTACAAACCTATAAATAGACATTGTCTATTCCTCTTGTAATCATTCGTATTCGACATAGTGCATTTTCTTCTCTTCTACTCGTGGTTTTTTCCCCGAAAGGGTTTCCACATAAAAATTTGTGTGTTCTTTATTTTTATTTCTCTTTTCTTTGCGATATATTGTCATTACCGACATTCTATTTTTAACAGGTGAAATATGATAATTTGTGTATTTATATATTTTTTTTATAAATCCCTAACATATAATGATTGTGTTTATTGTAAAATATAATAATTCAAATTTTTGTAAGTTCGTAATTTATTCTATATTTCTTTTAAAAAATAATTATATTATATTAATTTTTAGTATATTTCAAATAATATTCTATTTCCATTAGTTTCAAATCATAAATCATGATTAAGGAGAACCAAGTTAGGTAAAAGAAAGAGATAAAAAGTATTAATCATGTTGCATTAATATGCAGAGGTTTCTATATTTATATAAGAAAGATATCGTCACATATTATCAAAATATACATTAACTTCAACACCTAGTGAGTTTTGAGCAACCATGATTCCAAGGATTAACAGCTTCTTGGAGAAGGCGACGGTAGGAAACAAGACCGGAGACCTCTGGATGGTGGATTGCAATAGCTGCATCGATTTGGATCACCTCTTCCATCACCACTATGCCAATTAGAGCCAAACAAATTAACCATGTTTTCATGTTTGAGACTCCCATGGTTGGTCTTTGATTTCGTTGGAATAATTTTGAAATCACTTATTTATAGGGTTTTGGAATGAAACCCTATTTTAGAAATTACGTCAAATTAGGTGATATTGTTTTGATTTTTTCTTTTTTTTATTTCTTGTTGTTTAAATTGTAAAATCTGTTAATTTTTTTATAAAAGAAATACATTTTAGAAATTGGACCCGGTAATCTAAGGTTTTTTTGTCAATTAGTCGAATATTATGGAATGTGTTTGTGTGTGCACGTGTGTGTGTGTGTTTTGGCAAAAAGAAACATAGTTGAGCTCTAATCTCAATACGATCCAATCTTAATTAGACTATATATTTCCTATGTTACACGTTGTATATCATTCAATAAGAAACAAAATCTATCATCTGGTGGTCAGGAATGTAAGCAGAGTCTCATTATTCCATATATAATATACAAATAAGTTATAGTGCACTTTCAAGTAAATAGTTTAGTATGATTTTTTTTTTGTTTATATATAAAACATATTTATATATTATTTTTATTACCTCTACCTTCATATATAATTAGTTTTTAATGCTAGGTGTGAAGCAAGTGATTTTAGGCATTGTTGAATATTATTAAAAAATGATAGCATATTGAAGCATTTATAACATATTCATTGAGGAATATAATTTTACTTCTTCTAATTAATACAAAGTAGCATTGTTCAAAATAATAAGTAATTAACTTAATTAAAATAAATAAATTATTTAAATAATTGTAATATAGTACTAATAAAATATTTATAATATTTATTGAAGTATTTATGAAAAATATAAAAATTGACATATTGTAAATTAAAGCTTACATTATTCAATTTTTTTTTCTTAAAAGTAAATAAATTGACCATGATAATATGTAGATAATATATAATTAATATAAATGTAATTATGTTAGATTATTTCACATTATAAAAATATATTAATTATTCATAATTTTTTGTATACGAAATATAATGTTACTCATTACAAAAATCATTAAAATTTACTATTTAGAAAAGTAGTATATATTTTTTCTTTTACTCTTTTTGGTTAAGGGAAATACAACAATTTAAATAGAGAATAACTCAATATAAAATTTGACCTTTTCATTTATTATTATATAAATTCATTTAAAAACTTTTATTACTAAAAATTAGTATTCTTATATAAATATGATAACTTTTATTATCAAGTAAATTTTAAATTAATTATTTTAGAAAAATAAAAATTCGTATTGATAAATGTAATAAATCTTCTATAAATATCATAACTTTTATTATCTTATGTTTACCAACATTAACTTAATCATTGTATTAATTAATTTAGAACCAAATTGATATTTCCTTACTTGGATTGCAAAACATTTTAGATTTAGCAAATTGTCAATCGAAATTTCTAAATCAATTTTGCAACGGAAGAAAACAATTACTTGACTAAAACCCATGCATGAAATTACTAATCTACCTCAACTTTAGTCCAAAATAAAAACTCATACCACAGTTAATATAAACTTATTTATAATCCGATTACAAATAAATTATTATATCTTAAGAAAAACTTATTAAACCAAACCAAAAATAAGAAACTCCGAGACCTCCGTATCGTTGAGCTCGATCACACCGTAATGTGGTCATATGCCACTTTTATTATTGCAGTTATACCACAAAAATATAGTTTTGCAATGAAACTATCGAACCAAACTTTCTTCTCTTCAATGTTAATCCCAACCACAATGCATATGAAAAATTCTCTCAAAACAAATACTTAGAAGTACATATCAAATATCAAATCAGACATTTCCTGACTCAACTACAAAATACCAGAATAGACAGTGCAAAATTTTCCAATTATCACATTTAACCCTTTCATATTGCAAATTTAAACATACCACATCGCATAATTATCTATACGAATGACGGAACTCATGACATGTAATTTAATTTGCATGAGTAAATTCAAACAGAACTAGTGTCACAGATACTCCTATAGAGGCTTAAACGTGCATGGGATCGTTCTGAGACTAAAACAAATTAAATTGCAAAAAGGTGAAAAAAAATCCGTAAAAATAAGACCACACAGAAAAAAAAAAAAAAAACCAACAACAACAGCATAATGCAGCATTACTACGTAAAAACCAGCAGCCATTTATGTATATATATGTGACACTTGCATGTAAAACGAACAGCAGTAAACAAAATATAGGAACAAGCAATGGCAATTATAATATATAAGAGGTAATTCCATCAAAATTAGCAACTTAATACCATCAACATTCGCAACTATATATTCATCAATCAAAAAAAATAAAAAATTAGTACAGCCTAGAAAATCTGCACTAATTGCATATATTTTTTTTTTCAATTTCAGAATTCAAAACGGCCATAGCTACTAATTGACAAATCCTGCTCTTGCCGAAGTCGATGAATCATTTTAACGGAAGAACCTTCAAATGTAACCAAAAATCAATTGCAAGGTCAACAAATTCGATCCACTTCCCATGACCACAACCATATAATATGGGAAATTATCTGTAAAACCAATTGCCAGCAACTAACAATAAGAAGTAGCATTATTCTAATTACAATGAAGACACTCAATGTGAAGGGAGAAGCAAGTGTACAAACATGACTAGGTAGCAACTGCCTATTAGCGTAGAAAGGACAGTAAAATATGGCTTAAGTGCAGTGCACACACACGTACGAAAAAGATTTAACGAAGTCCCACACACACTGATCACAAATGATTAGAACTCACACGTTAAAAACACGATTCCTAGCCCAAAGATCGACCGATTCGTCTCCACCAAACCGAGCTGAAAACTCAATTTACACAAGTACACAAAGACTAAGAAAGTATCCATTCATAACAGAGTAGAAAATTCCCAAAAACAATTGATTAAAACCTAAACAACAGTACTTACCCCCTTAAGATCCTGATTACACGAACACAAGAGCACAACCAAATTCTTGAGCATTAGTAATTTTAAAAACATAAAAATTGAAACTCAAACAAAATATTTTCTACTAAGCACACTAGAGGATTCAAACCAAAGACCTAAGGGTAAATTAGCAAACACCTAACCATTGAACCACTAGGCTCATCGTTGTCTCTAAAACACAAAAACTAACTTTGCAGTCCATCCAAACCATTGACCCAACCAACAAATCTTATTACTTCTAACCCCAAATTTAGAATGTTTCAAAATTAGTTAATATATTCATTGATTCAATCATTTGAATATCAAATTGAAATAAAAACTCACTTAGTTTAATCATAAAAAGTTAGAATCTCACCTAAATTTTGCAAAATCTATGAGCTATGGAGCTAATTTGAGCTAAAACGTGTGAAGATCTGTTGAGGATTTTAAGGACGATAACAAGAGTATTCCTCAAATTTGAAAAGAAATTTTGTGTTTAGAGAGCTTAGGAATAAAAAAGGATGAACTAATTTTGGAAGAAAAACTTTAATTTGGTGTTCGGAAAACTTTTGAATGAAGAAAGGGAGGGAAGAAGAAGACGTAAGGGTTGTTAAATAGGCACCAAATTTTTAAAAATTTAGCCACTACCCATTTAACCACCCCCTGTTTTCTCCCTTTTCCAAATTGGTCCTTATTGTTCAATTAAAGCCAATTTCAAAAATATTTTCAGATCCAATCTCATTTTTAAAATCCATTTTAACCAAATTAATTCCCCAACACTCAATTTTAATTTATTAACCTAAAATTATTAATTCTATTTAATTTAAAATTTTATTTAATTAATTCCTAATTATTTTAATTATCTATCCCAAATATAGTTTCTGATTCACTAGCCCCCGATTTACTCTCCCGACTTTTGGGATGTGACAATTCTACTACACCTAGGGGACGCTGCCAATACTATGCAAAGGAAGAGTAGTAACGGGTTATTATGCAAACAGTAGAAATGAGGCGTAGTCTAGGGTTACACCTTATGTGTTTATTTTTATCAAACTTCTACTTTGTAATAAGCTGTGATAAGTCTGTAGTAAAAAGTTATTTTAAATACTTTCCTTTATTTTTGGATTTTAAGTCCCCCAATTAAAGAAATAAATAAAATGTTATATTTAAAGTGTTCAACTGATTTAAGTATTGTGTTTAATAACAACCGAGATTTGAGCTAGACGAATCAGGTCGCGTTAGGGTGTTACAAAACCCGTGTCAAACGAGTGTTTAGCAAAAACATTAACCACCATTCCATTAAAGTCAAGATAGAAAAAATAATTTAAATAATTATATCAATCCACATGGTTTTACAGACTAATTTGTTCAAATGTGTATTCAAAAATAAAATTTTGAAGGTAATCATATACGAATCCAAAATCAAATTGCAATCGTACATTAAGATAAAACCTTTAAATAAAACATTTAAAAATAAAATAGAGTAGTTTTTAAAAAATATATATAACATTAAATTATTTTATTTTTTCAACCGAAAGAACCTGAATTCTAAATTGACTACTGAATCCACTTATGAATATACTCTTTTGGAAGACACAAAATATAATTATATATTCAATCAAGAGTAATATATATAATAAATCCTTTTTTACAAACTTATTTAGTATGAAACTTATTTAGATAAATTTAAAAGATTATTCTGAATGATAAAGATGACCAACAATGAAAAACAAATTCCATGATTCTCTTTTTTTTTCCTAGAATTAATCTTTATCTTCATGATTTCATGCAATGTTCGCTTCCATTATAAAATTATTCTAAAGGTGAAGCTTACACTCCTCAATTTATAAGAGAATAAAAAGAAATTAAAGTTTATATTGAACTAATTGGTCCCTTTGAAAAAAAAATGGAGCAATTTAATACCTATTAATTTTGAAACTAAGTAACTAAGGAAAATTAAGTATTAACCACTAAAATTAACATTTTCCATCAATTTAAATAATTTTGATTGATATAATAACAAATTAAACCCTTAAAATTTACATATTCTAAAGACCAATATGTATGGTACTTCAGTGTATACTAGTTTAATATATGTTTTAGATGTTGATTAAAAAAACTTAATACAAATTGAAGTAGCACCACCAATACTCACCGAATACTATATTGCCGATCGGTAGCATTGGTGAGATATGATAATTTGTGTATTTATATAATTTTTATAAATCCCTAACATATAATGATTGTGTTTATTGTAAAATCTAATAAATCAAATTTTTGTAATTATTCATAATTTATTCTAAATTTCTTTCAAAAAATAATTATATTATATTAATTTTCAGTATATTTCATATAATATTCTATTTGCATTAGTTTCAAATCATAAATCATGATTAAGGTGAACCATGTTAGGTAAAAGAAAGAGATAAAAAGTATTAATCATGTTGTATTAATATGCAGAGGTTTCTATATTTATATAAGAAAGATACCGTCACATATTATCAAAATATACATTAACTTCAACACCTAGTGAGTTTTGAGCAGCCACGATTCCAAGGATTAACAGGTTCTTGGAGAAGGCGACAGTAGGAAACAAGACCGGAGACCTCTAGATGGTGGATTGTTATAGTTGCATCGATTTGGATCACCTCTTCCATCACCACTATGCCAATTTGAGCTAAGCAAATTAACCATGTTTTCATGTTTGAGACTCCCACGATTGGTCTCTGGTTTCATTGGAATAATTTTGATATCACCTATTTATAGGGTTTTGGAATGAGACCTTATTTTTGAAATTATGTCAAATTAGGTGATATTGTTTTGATTTTTTCTTTTTTTACTTTTTTGTTGTTTCAATTGTAAAATCTGTTAAATTTTTTGTAAAAGAAATACATTTTAGAAATTGGACCCGGTAATCTAAGGTTTTTTTCTCAATTAGTTGAATATTATGGAATGTGTTTGTGTGTGCATGTGTGTGTGTGTGTGTCTCGGCAAAAAGAAAGATAGTTGAGCTCTAATCTCAATATGATACAATCTCAATTAGACTATATCTCTCCTATGTTACACGTTGCATATCATTCAATAAGAAACAAAATCTATCATCTGGTGGTCAGGAATGTAAGCAGAGTCTCATTATTCCATATATAATATACAAATATGTTGTAGTGTACTTTCAAGTCAATAGTTTAGTATGGAATTTTTTGTCTATATATAAAAACATATTTATATATTTTTTATTTCCTCTACCTTCATATATAATTAGTTTTTAATGCCAAATGTGAAGCAAGTAATTTTAGGCATTGTTGAATATTATTAAAAAAATCATAGCATATTAAAGCATTTATAACATATTCATCGAGGAATATGGTACGATACTTTCGATTGAGCATTTATAACATATAACATTTTCCATCAATTTACATAATTTTGATTGATATAATAACAAATTAAACCCTTAACATTTACATATTCTAAAGTCCAATATGTACGATACTTCATTGTATACTAGTTTAATATAGGTTTTAGATGTTGATTAAAAAAACTTAATACAAATTGAACTAGCACCACTAATACTCACTGAATACTATATTGCCGATCGGTAGCATTGGTGATGTTAGAATTAAGTGACCCAAATCCTTATTTAAATAAAATACAGTGGTAAAATAAAATAAAAGTAAAATCCATATAGAACTACACTTCTTTTAGTTTATTTTAGAATAAGGTTTTTTAAACCTTATTAAAATCCATCTATTTGATATTGATTAGAATAAGGTGTTTCAATCTTACTACACTCGTATTAGAATATGGTTTTACGATCATATAAATAGACACAATCTATTCCTCTTGTAATCATTCGAATTCGACATAGTGAATTTTCTTATCCTCTGCTCGTGGTTTTTTTCCCGAAAGGGTTTTCACGTAAAAATTTATGTGTTCTTTCTTTTTATTTCTCTTTCCTTGCGATATATTGTCATTACCGACATTCTATTTTTTACAAATTGGTATATTAGCTTCTGAGTTGTTCATGTCGATCACGGTAATGGCGTCTTTGAAGAATGAAATTTTGCTGTTGGATCGTAACACCAGATTTGCGTTGTGGCAGATTAAGATGCAAGCAGTTCTTACACATAGGATTTTTGCGGATGCCCTACTATGGATAGATAAGATGCTTTCGACATTAACGGATGAAAAGAAGAAGCGTAAGGATCGAAAGGCGTTAAGCGTAAAGATCAAAAGGCGTTAACACAATTACATCTAAATTTGTCTAACGAAATTTTGTAGGATGTGGTAAAGGAGAGGACTGCCGCTGCATTATGGAAGAGGCTGGAGCACATATGTATGTAGAAAACTCTAACTAGCAAGTTGCATATGAAGCAGCATCTTTATGCTCATCGTTTGGAGGAAGGTGCGTCTGTGCAGGAACACTTAACAGTGTTTAAAGAAATTCTCTGAAACTTTGAGGCCATGGAGGTTCAGTATGATAAGGAAGATCTAGGGTTGGTTCTACTTTGTTCGTTGCCCCCGTCTTATTCAACCTTTAGAGACACGATTTTATGTAGCCGCAAGTCTCTCATAGTTGATGAGGTTTATGATTCTTTGACCTCGTATAATAAGATGAAGCATCTTGTGGTTAAACCCAACTCTCAGAGAGAGGGTCTCATTATTTGTGGGAAACAAGATCGAAATGCTAATGATGATCGTGGAAAGACATAGGAACGAAATCCTCGCGGTAAATCTAAAGGTAGATCAAAGTCTTCAAATAGAGGTAAAACTTGTAACTTCTGTAAGAAAAAAGGGCACATTAAATCTGAGTGCTATAAGTTGCAGAACAAGATCAAAAGAGAGGCTGCGAATCAAAAGGGAAAGCAACCAGAAAAATTTAGTTGCGCTGATGTTGTAGAAAACTACAGCGATGGTGAACTTCTAGTCACTTCTATCAACAATTCTAAAATGATCGAAGAGTAGATCCTTGATTTGGGCTACACCTTCCACATGAGTCCCAATCGGGATTGGTTTACAACTTACGAAACAGTGTTTGAAGGTGTTGTTTTGATGGGAAATAATGCTTTGTGTAAAATTGTAGGTGTTGGAACGATTAAAGTTAAGATTTTTGACGGAGTTGTCAGAACACTTAGTGACGTGCGACATGTTCCAAAATTGAAGAGCAATATAATTTTGTTAAGTACTCTTGATTCAAAAGGGTAAAGATACTCAACTGAAAGTGGGGTTTTAAAGATTTCCAAAGGTTCCCTCGTTCTGATGAAAGGATAGAGAAAGATTGCCAAGTTATATGTTTTGCAGGGTTGTACTATTATTGGTGATGCAGCTGTCGCTTCCTCTTCCTTGTCAGATGATGATATTACTAAAGTTTGGCATATGTGCCCAGGGCATATGAATGAAAATAGCATGACAGGATTGAGCAAAAGAGGACTTCATGATGAGTAAGGAATTTGTAAACTAAAGTTCTGTTAGCACTGCGTTTTTGGGAAGCAAAAAAGAGTTCGATTCACTAGAGGAATCCATAACACGAAGGGAACATTGGAGTATATTCATTTTGATCTATGGGGGCCATCCAGATAGCCTTCGAGATGTGGAGCTAATTATATGCTAACTTTTATTGATGTTTTTTCCAAAAAAAGTTTGGGCATTCTTCCTGAAGCAGAAAAGCGATGTGTTTTCCACATTTAAGTCTTGGAAAACTATGATTGAAAAATAGACGGGAAAAAAAATAAAACACCTCTAAACAAACAATGGCTTAGAGTTCTGCTCTGATGATTTTAATGAACTATGCAAGTCAGAAGGGATGGTGAGACACTTGACAGTTCATCGTACTCCACAATAAAATGGCATTATAAAATGAATTAACAAAATGATCATGGAGAAAGTTCGATGTATGTTGTCGAATGCTAACTTATCAAAGTCGTTTTGGGCCAAAGCAGCATCTGCCGCATGTTTCTTGATTAACCGATCTCTATCCGTTGTCATTGAGAAAAAGACTCCACAAGTGGTATGGTATGGTAATCCTGCTAACTATTCTGATTGAAAGATCCTTGGGTGTCCTGTGTATGCTCATGTTGATAATGGAAAATTGGAACCGAGATCCATTAAATGTATTTTTCTTAGTTATAAAGTTGGTGTAAAAGGGTATAAGTTATGGTGTCCTGAAAATAAAAATGTTGTGATTAGTAGAGATGTTGTTTTTGATGAAACTGCTATGCTACCTAACTTTTCTCTTAAAGACTCTTCCAATAAAGAAAATCAAAAGCAGGTGGAGTATTGGATTAATCCAGAATTTACAATAGAGTCGACTTCTTAAGCCAGTACAAAAATTTAGAATAGAGTTGCTTCTTCACCACAATACTTTTTCGCCAAAAATAGAACGAAAAGAGAAATTAAACCTCCAAAGAAGTATGCCGAAGCTGATCTAGTTTCCTATGATTTAAATGTGGGTGAAGATATAGATGGAAACCAAGAGCCATCTAATTATTCTAAGGCGGTTAGCTGTGAAGACTCAGAAAAGTGGATGTTTTCTATGCAAGAGGAGATAGAATCATTCCATAAAACAGAACATGCGATCTTGTGAAACTTCCTAAAGGTAAAAAGGTTGTTCATTGTAAATGGATGTTTAAAAAGAAAGAAAGGACTCCAGGAGTTGAAGAACCCAGATATAAAGCAAGGCTTGTTTAAAAGGTTTACAGTCAAATTCTAGGAGTGGACTTCACAGATGTGTTCTCCCCAGTTTTGAAGAATAGTTCGATTCGAGCTTTGCTTGGTATTGTGGCCATGCATGATTTACGGTTGATTTGAGGTGTTTGGATCAGCACCTAATTCCATAATATACTTGAAAAGTAGTAGCCAATAATTATTTAATTCTTTCATTTAATCAGTCCATAACATTTACCCTAGAACTATGTCGAAGGAACAATTAATTTTACACTTAACCGCACTTACGCTTCCTGATTTGTGAGATTCGAATGCCCAAACAATCAAGAAAGTTTTTTCCCTAATTGACATAGGTTTAATAGATGATTAGGAGGGTTCAAGAACTCAAATTAAGATATGAATTTAATTGGGCAAGATTCAAGAAAAAAAAATAGCCCACTATTCTACATATATGCGCACGCACCACCGCCCATGGTGGCCGAAATTAGGGCTAAATTTTAAAATGATTTGAAACCTCATTAAAATCTAGAAGTTTAGGTTTTTAATGGACAAGATTAATTAAGAAATTGAAGAGAGAAGAGACCTTACGCAAGCTAGTCAAGAGAAATGGCAATGAAACTTCTAGGCGATGTTTGGGATCGATCTTGGAGTTCAAAATTTTAATTTTAGGGCTAATTTAATTGAGGGAAAATTGCAGCAATATAGAAAAGGAGATGGTGCACAATCTTGATGAAAAAAGAAGAAGATTATGATGATAAAAAGGGAGGTGTAGGCAACGACAACAATGGAGGAAAAAGGGAAAAAAAATAGAGATGAAAAGAGGGAGAGGGGGTTAGGGACGACTAAGGTAGAAGAAAATGAATTATAAGGCTGATTATTTTGATAAAAAATTGTATTTATACCTAGGTTTACTAAACTTGGATGCCAGCACATAAAAAAATAAGGGAATTTGCAATAAATTAATTTATTTTGTAAAAGTTGAGACTCGAACTTGGGACCTCCAACTAACCTTCAAGCTTTCACATTTAATGACTAACCATTGGGTCAATTCCCTATTTTTGATATATTTCTAAATTTTGTGGAGTTAAATTTGGGATGTTACAAGGTGTCTGTGGAAGGACCATTAAGGATGAAAGAAGAATATGTTGAGGGGATATTTGAATCACCAACTATTATTGAAGAAACAATACCAGAGCAGTTGAAAGGTGCATATAGTCAGGCTCTTACTACTGCCTAGCAACTTCCATTTCCTATTAGGGATACAGTGGCCAATGGACTACGAGTTCCTCTGAGTAAGCATTCAATGTTTTCCAATTTTCTCCTAAGATGATATGGCTGATAGGAATTCACTGTTAATGTACATTATAGCACAAGACCATGCTAAAATGAACACTAAAACATAGTTCAAATCTAATCTAGGGTTACGTTATGAGAAACAATATGCTCAAGTATGTTCTTTATAGATGCTAGACATTCTTATGGATGCTAGACATTAGTGCCCCTTTTTTCACCTATGAGATGTCATTCTTAGTTATAGTACCATAGACATGCTCTGATGTATCTGAAAAGTTCTAAAATACCCCTTCTCTTTTACCATTTCTTATGCTTAAAGCATGGTCATTAGCCTTTAAAGGTGCTTACCAGAGTTATTATATTTATGATGTATTTTTTTTGGCAAAGAAAGTTGTTTGATCATTTGGATATCTTTATAGAGGACACTAAATGAAATAGTAAATTTTCTTTGGAGAGTGAAGAACATGGGAATTTAAAATATTGAACTACATCTCAGTATTGCCAATACACTTCTAGCAAAGATTATTGCAGGAGATGGTTTTGGCTCTGTTTCTGCTGCAGCATAAGAAGGCTAGATAATGCTAATTTTACAGTAGAAATCTACTAAAGTTAGTGTGTCGCACGTCAGTTTGGGATGTGTACTGATGCAAGATGGTAAGTTGTGGCTTATGCGTCCTATTAGCTTTAGTCACACGAGGGGAAATATCCGACACATGATCTTTAGTTAATGGTTGTGGTATTTGCATTAAAGATCTAGAGGCACTATTTGTATGGTGAGAGGTGTATCATCTACACCGATCACAAGAGCCTCAAGTACCTCCTTACTCAGAAGCAATTGAATCTTATACAGCATCGATGGATTGAGTTGCTCAAGGATTATAATTGCACGATAGAGTATCATCCTGATAAGGCCACTATGGTGGCCGAAGCTCTCAGTCAAAGAGCGATGACTGATTTAAGGGAGATGTTCGCTTGTCTCAGTTTATTTGATGATAGAGGTCTGTTAGCCGAGTTGCAAGTTAAGCCGACTTGGATTGATCAGATTCGGGATAAACAGTTAGGGGATGAGTCTCTGTTTCTACAGTTTCGTCAAGTTGAGAGTGACAGTACTTCTGATTTTGGGTTGAATAAGGATGGAGTACTGTGTTTTTGAGGTCGGGTTTGTGTACCGAATGATTCTGATCTAAGGCATTCGATTTTGAGGGAGGCGCATGTATCCCTTATGTTATGCATCCCAATGGTAATAAAATGTATCGGGATCTTTGTGAGCTATATTGGTGGCCAAGTTTTAAACATGAGGTAGCGAATTTTGTTACTCGTTGTCTGACGTGTCAGCAAGTTAAGGCCGAGCACTAGTTGCCTTTGGGTTTGCTTCAACCTGTTAAGATTCCCTTGAGGAAATAGGAACGAGTGACGTTGGACCTTGTTAGTGGGTTGCCCTTGACACCCACTAAGAAGGATTCTGTTTGGGTCATCATGGATTGATTTACCAAGTTCGTCTATTTTATTCCGATTCAGATGGACTATTCTCTGCAAAAGTTAGTGAAGCTCTATATTTTTGTGATTGTGAGACTGTATGGGGTTTCGGTTTCGATAATTTTAGATAGGGATCCTCGCTTCACTTCTTGGTTCTAAAAGAAATTGAATGAGGCTCTAGGTTCGAGATTGGACTTCAGTACAGTGTTCCATCCTCAGACCGATGGTCAATCTGAGAGGGTGATTCAGATACTAGAGGATATGCTTCGAAGTTGTGTGATTGATTTACGAGGTAGTTAAGAGGATTTTTTGCCATTAGTTGAGTTCGCCAATAATAACAGTTTCCAGTCTAGTATCCAGATGGCACCTTACGAGGCTTTGTATGGTCGTAAGTGTCGTACTCTGCTATGTTCAACTGAGTTGGGTGATGACGAGTTTTTGGTCTTGAGTTGGTTTTCGAGATTGAGGATAAGGTTAGACTGATTCGGGATCGTCTAAAGGCGACTTCTGATAGACAGAAGTCATATGAGGATCTAAAAATAAGGGATATCGAGTATGCTATGGGGGACCTCGTATTTCCTAAGGTTTCTCCGTGGAAGAAAGTTTTGAGGTTCAGTCGTAAGGGTAAGTTGAGCCCTTGATTTCTTGGACTGTATTGGATTTTGAAGCGTGTGGGACCAGTGGCTTATTAGTTAGAGCTACCTCCAAATTTGGACCGTATCCATGATGTGTTTCATGTCTCGATGTTGAGGCGATATCGGTCTGATCCATTTCACATTGCCTCTATTGAGGAGATCGAGGTTAGACTGGATTTGACTTTTGAGGAGGAGCCCGTTCAGATTTTGGATCAAAATATTAAGGTTCTGAGGAGGAAGTCCATATCGTTGGTTAAGGTGCTGTGGCGGAATCAGGGCACTGAGGAAGCCACGTAGGAACCTGAAGACTTGATACGTCAACAGTACCCTCATCTATTCGGATCAGGTAAATTTTAGGGCCAAAATTTCTTTTAGGAGGTAGAGCTGTAACACCCTAAATAATTTAAGTCTGTTTTTGTGAAATTTGATAGAAATGAGTATCTCCGTTAGTGGTTGAGTGTTCTGCTTGTGTGCTTGAAGTTTTGTGTTTAAGTCTCCATTTTGGAAAATTTTGTTATTTTAGATCCAAGCCTTATTCTTGTTCAATGGGCTTATGTATGTTTGTTAATCCATATCAGAATGAGCCTTCTCGTTTGTATGGTAAGGAGTTAGTGTGCTGGAGGTCCTGTGTTCAAATCCTTGCGTGAGTGAGGGTGATAATTTTTTATTTGGGTGTCTGATAGAGGTTTGGAGGAACCGAAATTTTGAAGGAGTTGAGAGTTACTGGGTCAATGGGTTAGTGGGATTTAGTGGTTAGTGGGAGGTTAGGATAGATATTATTTGATTTAATTTGTTTTTTTTCAAAATTTGTTCTTCTCTTTCTTTGCGTTTTTGTTTTTTCCCTCTTTTTGCTACCTTCTCCTTTTTCATTTAAAAACTGTCATTGATCTCTTCATTTTGGTTCTGTGGTTCCTGCTCGGGTTGTGATTGGTAAGTACTCTTGAAGTTTTGTGCGATTGTAGGTCGTTTCAATTGTGTTATTGATGTGTATTCTGGTGTTAGGTGCAAATGAAAGGGATCGAAATTCTTCTTTTATCGTGTAGAGTGTTAGGGCTGTCGTAACAGTTTTGGTAAGTGATTGAACTTTTTGTTGTGTACTACGTTCAAGTATGTCGATTGAGGTTTTTAGAGTTAGTGTTTCGATACTTAGTTTTGGACGTTGGAATTATGTTTTTAGGTGCTGCTGGTTTCGGTAATGGTTTCGCATCAAAATCGTACCAGGTGTGTACCCTAAACATAAAAAATCGAGGTTTGGAAAAAGCTAAAAAAGGGCACTATCGACGCCACACGGGCATGTGCCCGGCCGTGTGCGAGACACGGCTATATGTCTGACAAAGGCGTGGCCGTGCGCAAGACATGACCATGTGATGGTGTGAGTGTGGCCGTGTGGGCCTCACGAACTAGGCCAGGTTCGGCGTGTGGGTTTTGGGCCAGGCCGTGTGGGCCACATAGGAAAGGCCAATCTGGGCGTGTGGGCCCACATGGGCATGTATGCCCAGAATTCTGAAAATTTCCCTAGGGTCGCACAGGTTGTTCCGATCAACTGTGGGTCTACCGTAGGGTCGGTAAAGGTTAATCAAACCCTTTTTCATATGATATGATATTCTGATAGTTCGATCTAAGTAGAAAACTTATATGTATGTCTAACTGTACTAGTTGATTATATATGTTATCTGTATACGAGCATGTTAATCATGTTAATTCTGTTAATTCTGTATTATATATCTGTGTTTAGGGTGGGGTTTGTATATGTGGAGGAAGTGATCTGTACGGTGACTTTTCACCTATATTCTGGCAGCTTAACTGCATATTATCTATTATGTCTCGCATCGACATTATATGGTGTCTAGGGATGGGTGGGTGTTTTTAGCCCCACATGGTGTGATGGGATGGTTGGAGATGGTGTGTAGAGAATGGGGGTAGGATTCTGTATATCTTTTCTATTTATCTGATTTTGATATCCGTATCTGTTATGGACTTTGGTCTGAATCTGTATCTGACTGTATGTGGAATATGGTGTATGTTGCATGACTATTTTTGTTGGGTTATACACTGAGTTTTCATAAACTCACATTTGTTTGTCTGTTCTGTTCAGGTAATCCAAAGACATAGGCGGGTCGCTGCGACGGAGGCTCAGCGGTGATCACTTGACGGAAAACTGTTTTCCATTATTATTTAATGGTTTTTACTAAAATTTCTAGCTTTTATGAGAGTTTAGTAATTTTTGGGCTCTCTGAACTTTTTGCACTTTTTGGTTTAAATTTTTGGTTTGATTGCGTTATGATTCCTAAAACTGCGACGACTTGACAAAATACCGATCTCACGCAAACAAATGTTAAATTTGAAAATATGAGCATGGTTTTGATTTAGTCAGTTTTTCAAACTTCCGCTACGAAATGGTTTGGTTAACCTTAAAGGATAACATGTAACGGTTTCAGTAAAAAAATATATAAATGAATACGTTTTTAACTTGGACGTTTTAGCAAATTATCATCGATTTCAAACCCTTCTTCGTAACAGTCCCGGATTCGACCATAACGTCTAGGCCGAGTTTGTGATGTTACAGAGCAAAACAAAAATAATGGCTAGAGAGAAAGCAGAATACTGTAGCCAAAAGAATCCCAAAGGCTCCAATTGAAAAAATCGTGAAAAGTTACGTGGAAAGAAGACGTGAACATAATTTTTTTAAGAGTATTTTCTTTTAAAAATATTAAAATGAAATAAGAGTTTAACAAAATCGCATTAGTAATTTTAAAATAAAAATAAAAATTGAAACTCAAACAAAATATTGTCTACTAAGCACAATAAGGGATTCAAACATAGGACCTAAGGGTAAATTAGCAAACACCTAACCATTGAACCACTGAGCTCATCGTTGTCTTTGAAACAAAATAGCTAACTTAGCAGTCCATCCGAACCATTGACCCAACCAACAAATCTTATTACTTCAAACCCAAAATTCGAAATGTTACAAAATCAATTAATATATTGATATCTTGATTCAATCATTTAAATATCAAATTGAAATAACAACTCACTTAGTTTAATCATAAAAGGTTAGAATCTCACCTAAATTTTGCAAAATCTATGAGCCATGGAGCTAATTTGAGCAAAAACGTGTGAAGATCTCTTGAGGATTTTAAGGATGATAACAAGAGTATTCCTCAAAATTGAAAAAGAAATTTTGTGTTTAGAGAGCTTAGGAATAAAAAAGGATGAACTAATTTTGGAAGAAAAACTTTAATTTGGTGTTCGGAAAATTTTTGAATGAAGAATGGGAGGGAAGAAGAAGACGTAGGGGTTGTTAAATAGGCACCAAATTTTTATAAATTTAGCCACTACCCATTTAACCACCCCCTGTTTTCTCCCTTTTCCAAATTGGTTCTTATTATTCAATTAAAGCCAATTTCAAAAATATTTTCAAATCCAATCTAGTTTTTAAAATCCATTTTAACCAAATTAATTCGCCAACACTCAATTTTAATTTATTAACCTAAAATTATTTATTCTATTTAATTTAAAATTTTATATAATTAATTCCTAATTATTTTAATTATCTATCCCAATTATGGTTTCCGATTCACTAGTCGCGATTTACTCTCCCGACTTTTGGAATGTGACATTTCTACTACGCCTAGGGGACGCTGCCAGTACTATGCAAAGGAAGAGTAGTATCGGGTTAGTATGCAAACAATAGAAATGAGGCATAGTCTAGGGTTACACCTTATGTGTTTATTTTTATCAAACTTCTACTTTGTAATAAGTTGTGATCAGTCTGTAGGAAAACGTTATTTTAAATACTTTCCGTTATTTTTGGATTTTAAGTCCTCTAGTTAAAGAAATAAATAAAATGTAATATTTAACGTGTTCAACTGTTTTAAGTATTGTGTTTAATAACAGCAAAGATCTAAGCCCGACCAATCGGGTCGCGTTAGGGTGTTACAAAACTCGTGTCAAACGAGTGTTTAACAAAAACATTAACCACCACTCCATTTAAGTCATGATAGAAAAAAATAATTTAAATAATTCCTATCAATCCGCAAATGGTTTTACAGACTAATTCGTTCAAATGTGTATTCAAAAATAAATGTTTTAAGGTAATCATATACAAATCTAAAATCAAATTGCAATCATACATTAAGACAAATCCTTTAAATAAAACACTTAAAAATAAAATAGAGTAGGTTTTTTAAAAAATACATAACATTAAATTATTTTATTTTTTTTAACCAAAAGGACCTGAATTCTAAATTGACTACTGAATCCACTTATCAATCTACTCTTTTGAAACACACAAAAATAATAAATCCCTTTTTACAAACTTATTTAGTATGAAACTTATTTAGATAAATTTAAAAGATTATTATGAATGATAAAGACGAACAACAATGAAAAACAAATTTCAAGATTCTCTTTTTTTTTTTTTCCTAGAATTAGTCTTCATCTTCATGATTTCATGCAATGTTCGCTTCCATTATAAATTTATTCTAAAGGTGAAGCTTACACTCCTCAATTTATAAGGGAATAAAAAGAAATTAAAGTTGATATTGAACTAATTCATCCCTTTGAAAAAAATTGGAGCAATTTAATACCTATTAATTTTGAAACTAAGTAACTAAGGAAAATTAAGTATTAACCACAAAAATTAACAATTTCCATCAATTTACATAATTTTGATTGATATAATAACAAATTAAACTCTTAACATTTACATATTCTAAAGACCAATATGTACGGTACTTCATTGTATACTAGTTTAGTATAGGTTTTAGATGTTGATTAAAAAAATTAATACAAATTGAACTAGCACCACCAATACTGACCGAGTATTGCATTTTTGATCGATAGCATTGGTGAGATATGATAATTTGTGTATTTATATATTTTTTTATAAATCCCTAACATATAATGATTGTGTTTATTCTCAATAATAATAATTCAAAATTTTGTAAGTTCCTAATTTATTTTATATTTCTTTCAAAATATAATTATATTATATTAATTTTCAGTATATTTCATATAATATTCTATTTGCATAGTTTCAAATCATAGATTAAGGAAAACCAAGTTAGGTAAAAGAAAGAGATAAAAAGTATTAATAATGTTGCATTAATATACAGAGGTTTCTATATTTATATAAGAAAGATACTGTCACAAATTATCAAAATATACATTAAATTCGACACCTAGCGAGTTTTGAGCAGCTAATTCCAAGGATTAACAGCTTCTTGGAGAAGGCGACGGTAGGAAACAAGACCGGAGACCTCTGGATGGTGGATTGTCATAGCTGCATCGATTTGGATCACCTCTTCCATCACCACTATGCCAATTAGAGCCAAACAAATTAACCATGTTTTCATGTTTGAGACTCCCATGATTGGTCTTTGGTTTCATTGGAATAATTTTGATATCACCTATTTATAGGGTTTTGGACTGAGACTCTATTTTAGAAATTACGTCAAATTAGGTGATATTGTTTTTATTTTTTCTTTTTGTACTTTCTTGTTGTTTAAATTGTAAAATTTGTTAATTTCTTTATAAAAGAAATACATTTTAGAAATTGGACCCGGTAGTCTAAGGTTTTTTTCTCAATTAGTCGAATATTATGGAATGTGTTTGTGTGTGCGCGTGTGTGTGTGTTTTGGCAAAAAGAAAGATAGTTGAGCTCTAATCTCAATATGATACAATCTCAATTAGACTATATCTTTCCTATGTTACACGTTGCATATCATTCAATAAGAAACAAAATATCATCTGGTGGTCAGGAATGTAAGCAGAATCTCATTATTCCATATATAATATACAAATATGTTGTAGTGTACTTTCAAGTAAATAGTTTAGTATGAATTTTTTTTGTCTATATATTAAAACATATTTATATTTTTTTATTTCCTCTACCTTCATATATAATTAGTTTTTAATGCCAGATGTGAAGCAAGTGATTTTAGGCATTGTTGAATATTATTAAAAAATGATAGCATATTAAAGCATTTGTAACATATACATTGAGGAATATAGTTTTACTTCATCTAATTAATAGAAAGTAGCATTGTTGAAAATAATAAGTAATTAACTTAGTTAAAATAAATAAATTATTTAAATAATTCAAATATTGTACTAATCAAATAAATCAATCCACAAATGGTTTTACAGACTAATTTGTTCAAATGTGTATTCAAAAATAAATTTTTTATAGTAATCATATACGAAGCCAAAATCAAATTGCAATCGTACATTAAGAGAAATCATTTAAATAAAACATTTAAAAATAAAATAGAGTAATTTTTTAAAAAATATATAACATTAAATTAATTTATTTTTTCAACCAAAAGAACCTGAATTCTAAATTGACCAGTGAATCCACTTATGAATCTACTCTTTTCAAACACATAAAATATAATTATATATTCACTCAAGAGTAATATATATAATAAATATTTTTTTACAAACTTATTTAGTATGAAACTTATTTAGATAAATTTAAAAGATTATTATGAATGACAAAGACAAACACAATTGAAAAACAAATTTCATGATTCCTTTTTTTTTTTTTTTTAGAATTAGTCTTCATCTTTATGATTTCATGCAATGGTCACTTCTATTATAAAATTATTCTAAAGGTGAAGCTTACACTCCTCAATTTATAAGAGAATAAAAAGACATTAAACTTGATGTTGAACTAATTGATTCCTCTTAAAAAAATTGGAGCAATTTAATACCTATTAATTTTGAAACTAAGTAACTAAGGAAAATTAAGTATTAACCACAAAAATTAACATTTTCCATCAATTTACATAATATTGATTGATATAATAACAAATTAAACCCTTAACATTTACATATTCTAAAGACCAATATGTACGGTACTCCATTGTATACTAGTTTAATATAGGTTTTAGATGTTGATTAAAAAACTTAATACAAATTGAACTAGCACCACCAATACTCATCGAATACTATATTGCCGATCGGTAGCATTGGTGATGTTAGAATTAAGTGACCTGAATCCTTATTTAAATAAAATACAGTGGTAAAATAAAATAAAACTAAATTCATATAGAACTACACTTCTTTTATTTTATTTTAGAATAAAGTTTTTTAAACCTTATTCAACTCCATCTATTTGATATTGATTAAAATAAGGTGTTTCAATCTTACTACACTTCTATTACAATATGGTTTTACAATCCTATAAATAGACATAGTCTATTCCTCTTGTAATCATTCGAATTCGACACAGTGAATTTTCTTCTCCTCTGCTCGTGATTTTTTTCTCGAAAGAGTTTCCACGTAAAAATTTGTATGTTCTTTATTTTTATTTCTCTTTTCTTTGTGATACATTGTCATTATCGACATTTTATTTTTTACAAATTGGTATCTGAGCTTCCGAGTTGTTCATCTCGATCACGGTAATGGCGTCTTTGAAGTATGAAAATTTGCTGTTGGATCGCAACACCAGATTTTCATTGTGGCAGATTAAGATACAAGCAGTTATTGCGTAGATTGATTTAAAGGATGCCCTGCTAGGGATAGATAAGATGCCTTAGACATTAACGGATGAAGAGAAAAAGCGTAAGGATCGAAAAGCGTTAACACAATTACATCTGCATTTTTCTAACGAAATTTTGCAGGATATGGTGAAGGCGAAGACCGCCGCTACATTATGGAAAAGGCTGGAACAAATATGTATTTCAAAAACTCTAACTAGCAAGTTACATAAGAAGCAGCGTTCTTATGCTTATCGTTTGGTGGAAGGTGCGTCTGTGCACGAACACGTAATAGTGTTTAAAGATATTCTCTCAAACTTGGAGGCCATGAAGGTTCAGTATGATAAGGAAGATCTAGGGTTGGTTCTACCTTGTTTGTTTCCCCCATCTTATTCAACCTTTAGAGACACGATTTTATATAGCCCTGAGTCTCTCACAGTTAATGAGGTTTATGATTCTTTAACCTCGTATGATAAGATGAAACATCTTGTGGTTAAACCTGACTTTCAGGGAGAGGGTCTCAGTGTTCGTGGAGGACAAGATCAAAATGCTAATGATGATCATGGAAGGACATAGGAACGAAATCCTCACGGTAAATCTAAAGGTAGATCAAAACCTTCAAACAGAGGTAAAACTTGTAACTTCTATAAGAAAAAAGGGCACATTAAATCTGAGTGCTATAAGCTGCAGAACAAGATCAAAAGGGAAAACAACCAGAAAAATTTGGTGACGCTGATGTTGTAGAAGACTACAACGATGGTGAACTTTTAGTCGCTTCTATAAACAATTCTAAAGTGAGCGAGGAGTGGATCCTTGATTCGGGCTACACCTTCCACATGAGTCCCAATTGCGATTGGTTTACAACTTACGAAACAGTGTCTGAAGGTGTTGTTTTGATAGGAAATAATGCTTTGTGTAAAATTGTAGGTGTTGGAACGATTAAAGTTAAGATGATTGACGGAGTTATTAGAACACTTAGTGACGTGTGACATGTTCCAAAATTGAAGAGAATTTTAATTTTGTTAAGTGCTCTTGATTCAAAAGGGTATAGATCCACAGCTGAAAGTGGGGTTTTGAAGATCTCCAAAGGTTCACTCGTTGTGATGAAAGGGTAGAGAAAGACAGTCAAGTTATATGTTTTGCAGGGTTTTACTGTTACTGGTGATGCAGTTGTCGCTTCTCCTTCCTTGTCAGATGAGAATATTACTAAACTTTGGCATATGCGCCTAGGGCATATAAGTGAGAATGGCATGACAAGTTTGAGCAAAAGAGAACTTCTTGATGGGCAAGGAATTTGCAAACTGATGTTCTGTGAGCACCACATTTTTGGGAAGGAAATAGAGTTCGATTCACTAGAGGAATCCATAACATGAAGGGAACGTTGGAGTATATTCATTCTGATCTATTGGGGCCATCTAGAGTACCTTCAAGAGGTGGAGCTAATTATATGCTAACTTTTATTGATGATTTTTCCAAAAAAGTTTGGGCGTTCTTTTTAAAGCAGAAAAACGATGTGTTTTCCACATTTAAGTCTTGGAAAACTATGATTGAACAATAGACGGGAAAACAAATAAAACACCTCCCCACAGACAATGGCTTAGAGTTCTGTTCTGATGAGTTTCATGAACTATGCAAGTCAGAAGGGATTGTGGGACACTTGACAGTTCGTCATACTCCGCAACAAAACAGCATTGCAGAACGAATGAACAAAACGATCATGGAGAAAGTTCGATGTATGTTGTCGAATGCTAACTTACCGAAGTCGTTTTGGGCCGAAGTAGCATCTACCACATGTTTTTTGATCAACCGATCTCGATCCGTTGTCATTGAGAAAAAGACTCCACAAGAGGTATGGTCTGGTAATCCTACTGACTTTTCTGATTTAAAGATCTTTGGGTGTCATATGTGTGTTCATGTTGATAATGGAAAATTGGAGTTGAGATCCATTGAATGTGTTTTTCTTGGTTATAAAGCTGGTGTAAACGGGTATAAGTTATGGTGTCCTGAAAATAGAAATGTTGTGATTAGTAGAGAAAATCAAAAGCAAATGGAGCATCAGATTAATCCAGAATCTATAATAGAGTCGACTCCTCAAGCCAGTACCAAAATTCAGAATAGAGTTGTTTCTTCACCACAATACTCTATCGCCAAAAATAGAACTACAAGAGAAATTAAACCTCCAAAAAAGTATGCCGAAGTTGATCTAGTTGCTTATGCTTTAAATGTGTCTGAAGATATAGATGCAAACCAAGAGCCATCTAATTTGTAACACCCCTATCCCGTATCCGTCACCGTATTAGGGTTACAAGGCATTACCGAACAAAACATAATTCATCACGACCATTTATTAAAATTCTTGCACGAAATTATCATTACTTATTTACAATAGTTAACAAATTCAAACAGCAACCAATCACTCATTCATTATTTGTCAAGTTCATATATATATATATATAAAGCACATAACCAATTAATTCAAGCATGCCTTATTAATCATATCACAAATAAGAATCATGCATCAAATTCCATCAACTCAATACACTCCATTCAATCAAAATTTTCGAACCATTTTATATACCTATGCACTTTAACATAACAAGTTAAAACAATTTATATTATCTCATTTATTAGTTATCCAAATATGATTCATTAGCAAACATTAACATATGGTTAATTATAATCTTTATACATTACCAAACATCAAAATCTCATGCTTATCAAAATGAACCAAATACCATAGCCGAATAATTTATCCCATCTAATGATCAATGCAATTTTCATTATTTACAAAACAACTTACCAGGCAATTTATACATCAAAACATAGGTCATTAACAAGCCACACCAAATATCCAAATTCTCATGGCATAGCATAGTCATCACATAGCAAATACAAACACATACCAATAATAACATTTAACCGAACAACTAACCACATAAATATATTCAATTTTCTGAATCACAAGATAGATTATAGACATCATCTATTATTTATCAATGCACAAAATAAGCTAATTTAAATATCCAAAGTACTTCCAACAATTACATAACATTCAAATACCTAAATCATAATCAAACATAATTCATCTCATATACCGAGCATACATTAAGACATCCTTTAGTACAATTTCATGCCTTTAACTAGATATTAAACATACCATTTTTATTTGCTAAGCACCAAGTCAAACTTTACATATTCACACCCAATTCATGCGCAATATACCATAATTTCATTAACCATTTTCAGACACAAAAATATCATTTATAGTATATCCAAATCGTATGCTCAATAACCAATTCAAGCTATCTATACCAAGCCATTTAACTTCATCTATTCGGACATCAATACAACCTCCAAAAAATCAAACCAATTTCACAACTCAAATCAAATCTAATTATACAATTTCATAGCCTAATACAAACATCAAAATGTCACTTTATAAGTATCCATATAAGTGACACAGTGGTGACAATGAGATAAATCATGACTGTATTGAGTGAACAAATTTAACTCAAAGGAATCAAGGATATCATATGAGGGTAACACACACATGACGAGGTCATTGGACAAAACAGTTGGATGAATTGTTTTCGCAAAGAGCATACGATAAGGATTTTTTAGTCATGGTACTTCTTATAGATTGACTCCATGATTAAGTAAATTGTGAATTACCAGAATGATGCTTCTGGATATAACTGCAAATACTCGAGCCTAATTATATATGTCTGATTGGTCCTTTTGCTATCTCAATAAAAGCTCAATCGAACTGCATTTGAATCAGAAAAAATTCTACTACTTTGGAAATAATTTAATTGAGTTGATTTATTCAATGTGGAATTAAATTAGGTGGTCGTGAGAATTGTTCAACTAGAGAATTTGATTAAAGAATTTTCTTGAAAATCTAATTTGGAAAATTTAAGTGATTTTTGGGAAAATTATTTTTGATCAATTAAAATTAAATTAATCAAACTAATTAAAATTAATATGATATTTTTGGAAGTTAATTTTCAAGTCAGATAATTTTCAAGTCAGATAATTTTCAAGTAGAAAGGCCAATCGAACCACCTCATCTAATGAACATAATACCCAAAAATAAGTTTAAATATCTCAGAAGTCTATGTAGTTCTATTTTATGGAATTTAGTCTCTTTTACTTGTTAGATTTCAAAATTTAAATCCAAGTGTTGACACTGTTAATTATTTTTTTTGTTAAATTTATTGTTGTGACTTTTTTAAAATAAAAAAAAATACTCATTTGATAGCCATGTAATTAAAAAAATGAATTTGTAATTAAATTGAATTTAAGAAAAACCAAATTAGTTGGACCTGAATTTTGAAATTTAAAAAGTAGAGGAGCTAAATTTCATTAAATAAAAGTATAGAGACTAAGTTCTTAATTTTCAAAAAAGTACATAGACTTGTGGGACATTTTAACCAAAAAAAAAAAAAAAAACCACAATTTCAGTCACGGTTGGGCTAAATTCATCCAATAAAGGAGTAGTGTACATGAAGGTTTCCCTTTTCTTTCAAAATTCACTTACGACCGGAGAACAACATTTCAAGCACATTTTTATGTGTGCAACGCTGCTAACCAGGAAAATTTTATGGCTTTCATGATCTAAATATGTTGGTAGTGAACCTTTTAACCGTGCAGTTCCGACCCTATCCATCCATGCATAATGATGGGGTTGTTAAACCACTCTTTCTGCTGGTTGGTGAAGAGACTGCTTTTTTATTTGCAATCTATGATTGTTCTGTTCCTATCAATTATGAAATTTATCTGATAATAACCTTCTATTGTAGCATATTCTCCAAGAAATTGTCCATCATTAAGCACCGGCAATAAATTTATTATCTTCTTAATGTTAATCACGTTTTGTGTTTTGGATTTCTTATCCACCCAAACGAAATATCACCGTCAAATAGTATGGTGGTGAGCCTGCTAATTTTGAAACTAATTTCAACTATTATCAAATGCATCATTTCACTTTCAAAATAAATTGCATTTAAATCACAAAAATCGAATTATATTTCACATCTTTTAATGTTTAGTTCTCCGTCAAATCATTATAACTTTCTGTTCCAAGTTTGATACCTCGTTGAATCAAATTTGCTTTATATTTTCATAACCAAATTTCGTATTATTTTCATTCTGAGTAATGAATTAGATCCATTGTATTGAGGACAAGTGCAAAAGTGGAGCTTAGAGTCTTTTCCTCCACTGCCATTATGCAAGATCAATGATTGGCCTCTGATTTAAGGCTAAGGACGAATGGTTTGCAAACAATCTGTGGGGTATTTAGATTCAGCAACATAGAGTTTTGTTTCAAAGCAACAAGCCGGATCTTCTTAGGTTATGGTTCTTACCCAAGGACATCGCAAATTTCAATTGAAAGGGCTTCTTTTTGTATCAGGATAGAAAGGAAACAACAGCAGGACAAGGGTTAGTACATTTGCACTTCTCGGAATATTGTTTAGACAAATGTGTTCAAGCACAATATCAAAAAGAGAAGAATCACCAAGCAGGACGAAACCAGGGGCTGCTAGAATGGTACAATTCAATTTTTAACCCCTCTTAAAAATTAATAATTCCATATTAGATTTTTAACGTTTTGGTTCTCTTTAAAAAAATGGTTAAATGAGAAAGTTGCATTTTTAACCCATTCAAAAAATTAATAATTTAATACAAGTCATTTTAAAACAAAAATTTTAGTTTTGATCCTTTTTTTTTTTTTATCTCAACCCCTAACACAAAATTCTTATATTCATCGTTGCCAAAAAAGTGTGGTATGATTTACACTATAATCCCCTCAAAGAATTACCATTTATAAATTTCAAAAACCCTTAGTGATAGGGATATTAATTGTTACAAGCTTAGTACTGCGAAAGATCTTATGCTAGGTGATGGAATCCATTACATTTCCTTATTTTATGAAAGAAATGATAAATTCATTGGATTCGGAAGACAAGATTTTTCCTCCCTAGCTCTACAACCACTCCTAAAAGATATCCTGCACCTTATTCAACCATGTTGATGGACTAAGAGAGAGGGAGCCATCTAGGATGGTTCACTTGGTTGGCCAAGAGTCGTGGGGAGGATCCTTGGAGATAAAGAGGTGGAGGATAGAGGTGAGAGTTGGGGAGTATAGTTACATGTATCTTGGTTGCACTTTAGAGAGGTGTTTAGGGAGACTTAAACTATAAAACACTTAGTATTAGAAAAATCCGGTTTAAAAAATGGTTTCCTGTCATAGAAGAAAATTAAAATTTTGAAAACCTAGCTGGTTTGTCATATGTATAGCAATAAACTTTTCCTGAAAAATACATGTGCCTTGTGCGAGACGAATCCTAGGTGTTCCCGGCTATCAACCGAACGAACTTCTTCGCTATTCTCATACCACAAATTACTTTGAGTGGGGGCTCGAACAATCACAAACCAAACACAAACAAAAACAATTTATTACTTTCAATAGGAAAGTAATTCTCTCTCAATAGAAACTGGTAGAATTGTGATTCTTAAAAAATAAAATTTATACATAAAAATAAATTCTTCATACTTTTTGGCAGAATAACAATATTGAAAACTTGTATGAAACTTGTGTAAATAGCTCAACTAGTGTATATATTTATAAGGAGAGATAGAAGAATCCTAGTTGAATTAGTAAAACAAAAAATAATATTTATTTAAAAAAAACAATATTCTACTATAAATAGAATGGATGATGAGGAGTTTTGGGTCTCTCTTGTATTGGGTCCAATTATTGTGCTTCATAGAGTTTTAACTAAACATTATATAATTTAATCCAACCCAATACATGTTTTCTATTTCCCAAAATAAATATTATTTATTAATTAATTTAATTAGATAAATTAATCTTCCAATTAAATATATTTCTCAACCCATTTTTAATTCCATTAAGTCATGACAACTTTACCGTAAATGAATTTATGAGTAAATATATTTAATTTTCATATTCAACAGATTCACAATGGCTAAATTATTTTATTTTATTTTCGAATTTCAATTATTTAATTAAATAATAATTCAAAAACCGCAAGTAATTCTCAAGTTATTTCTATATTCAGTGAAAAAATATATTCATTTGTGAATGTGACTCATCTTTTAACTTTATCATTTTCATCAATTTATGTTCATTTGATTCTACATGCAATTTATTTCTAGTTTCAACGAGCTAGCAGAGGAACTGATTAGACATATGCAATCAGGGTTCAAATGATTTATAATTAAGGTCTAGCTTTTCACCTATTAATTATAAACTCATTTAGTCACAACGTCATTTCACTATTTCACTATAGTATCGTGACTAAGTTCTTCATAATTATATATCATTACAAAAACTACTCATTCAGTACTCGTCTAATGACCTGGCCATAAGTGTGTTACCCTCATAGGATATCTTTAATCTATTTGGGATAAATTCTTTCTCCTAATATGATCATATTTTATCTAATGGTAACCACTACATCTTCCTTCATGAAAATTCAATTACTATCAAATAATAATCAAGTCATTTATCATAAAGACAGATGACCAATGGCCACATTTATTTTTCATCTATCATGAAATGTCAATGAAATGATATCATTTACCCATTTCTTCGGCTGTGAATTCCAATACTACGAATGATGCTACATAATGTAGAAGTTGTATACCCAACACACTAACTTTTGGTTCCTTATGTATTTGATCTCAGGCTTTTACTTACATCAAAGTATATGAGTCAGGCATACATAGTCCATCATCCACTCTAAATTAAGGTATGTCACACTACGAATTTCACAAGTGAATAAACCCATAAATGGATCTAGGATCTATTCTACTTGGGTCTTGTTCGATGAACTTTTAATTTAGTTAGTCACATCTATGTCTCTATCTTTTAAGAGTCACCCACTTCGATGCTCAAGAAAAACATCTCCCCGATTGGACTTGATAGACAATATACTAGTCTTTCAATCAATTTGCTCATTTCCAATTAGACTAAATACATGTTTAAGTTCATCTACTAATACAAGTTGTTTTCCCGTATTACGATTCGACCACGTAATACTATTTTGTATTAGTTAAACGTGAGATAACCATTAAGCCAATAGTTGCTTCCATTTTGATTTGCGTAAAAAACACCATTAAGGATAATATACAAAGGATGTTAATGTAATTAATGGGTACTATTAAACCAATTTGTTCAAAATATACAAGTGTACATAGAGGAAAATACTACACTTAGGGCACTAGATCCAATAGTCTCCCTCTTACCCTGGTGAAGTAGATGAGTCATGTTTTGCATTGTTATACCCTCTATATGTTTCTCAAAACTCTTACCTAATAGAGTCTTGGTAAAATAATCCATAGGGTTCGTCTTTAAATGTGATGTTTGACTACATTCATTATTTTGTCAATCACTATCGTCTCCCTTATGATAATTTTTATCAATGTGTTTTTTCTTCATGTGATGTCTTTGGTATTGAGCTATATTCACATTGTTATATTGCCATAGCTTTTTCCACACCTCATATTCGGTCTCCATAGCGAAGTTAGTTTTTAACCCTGCTTAACACTTATTCACACTATGGATCCATCACCTAAGACAAAACACAGCTTGATGTTGATTTCCTCGAATCTCGACACGCTTAAAAGTCTGAACCGGTACAGTCGATAGGAGTAAGATAACCTCCGAAATACACAAGCATATAATCCCTCATTCTTCTTAAATACTTGGGTATATGCTTAATTGCTTACTAGTGTCTTGGATAATGATTCGCCTAATATCGATTCACCAACCCTACTGTGAAATAGATATCTAGATGTGTGCATAACATAGCATACATGAGACTTCCTGTAGCAGCCCGATTTTGGGTCTAGTCGGAACAGTGGTTTTGGGACCACAAATCCGACGAGAAAAAATGTACTGGCCTGAATTTTTAGAGGTGTCGGAACGGTGATTCGAGATCACTAAATTCGACAAATTGGTAGAAAATATTATTAATTTAGTGAGTATAAGTTAAATGTGAAGTTAGGAAAATTTTTGAAATAGTGAATAGTGCACTAGAAATAAATATTAAAATAATTAGAATCGAAAATGAGGTATCGAGACCTCGGAGATTTTAAACCGAGCCATCAATATTTATAAAAATATTTATGGAGTGTTAAAAAGTTAGTATTAAAGTTTTGTTAAGAAATTTTAAAGTTCCGGTAATTAATTGAACAAAAAGGACTAAATTGTAACAAATGCAAAATTTTGGGAAATGATTAAATAGCTTAAATGATAAAAGGAGGAGGGCTTAAAAGGTAAATAGACCCAAAGTCTATTTGGGCTGGACGGCAAGGGCATGAAATCAGCAACAAAGTCAGAAGAATTAAGGGCAAAATTGGAATATTGCAAAATTTACTTAATAAAGTTAGGACCAAAGTGGAATTATCTAGATTTCTCCTTATTTTTCTGCATTCTCATCAGCAAAAACACCATAGAAGGGTTTCCTTAAGCTGGTTCTTCCTATTTTTACTGCAGGTAAGTTCAATTCTTGATTATTTCTTGAAAATTTTATGTTTTTGTGACTTTTACAACTAGGCCCACTTATTGTATTCATTAGTTTTTGATTCTACGAAAGAAGTTGAAAGTTGCTATGAATACATGTTGGAAGTATATGATGATTTAGCATGGAATTAGACTTTAAATTGTTCATATGCTGATTTTATTGAAAGAATTGATTAGAAATTGAATGTTTGGGACCTAATAGAAAAAGAGTTTGAAGATAGAGTTATATGTGGAAATTCTGAATTTCAATAGTTGTGAAACAACTTATAATGTCTAGGTAAAGTATTAATTGAGAAAATTAGATTAATTGGGGGGTTAATTGACAAAGGACCGAATTGCATAAAATGTGAAATTTGGGGCAAAATGGAAATCAACATTTTGCACTAAAACAGTTTTGGACAGCAGCAGTAGTGTAACTTTGAAAAATCACCAAAAATTGTGGGAATTGAATTAGAGGGTGAATAAAATATGAAATTAAATCTTATTGAGTCTAGTTTCTCATAGAAGAAACGGTGTAAGCAATGGAATTGTAAATCATGAGATATATTAAATTTTGTTAGACAATGTCAGAATGATTTCGGGTTCCCCAATTTTGAATTTTGAAAATTGTTAAAAATTGTACAGAAATAATTATGAGTTATAATTTATATGCTTAGAATCCTTAAAGAGTTTATTTTCAAAGGAAACAAACGGAAACATCATCCGAATTTTGTACAATGAGATAATTAATTTTTAGTGAAGAGAGGTCAGAACTGTCCAGCAGTGAAACAGGGGAAAACTTTAAAGAATAAACTGTACTAATTGGCTAAACCAAAAATTCTTAAATTTTTATGGTAAGAATATATGTGAATCTAGTTTCGGGGAAAATTTACGGATCTTAATTTTGAGTTCTGTACCTCCAGGGAAAAATAATTTAGTGACTCTGACTCGGATAAACAGCTTTGAAAATACATGTGAGTGAATAGTGAAATTATAGTTAATGTTGTTTAAGTGTGTTATACACATTAGGGATGTGGAATGGAGAGGAGGAGGAGGAAAATTGGGAAATATATGAATGATTTGTGAATAATTGGTCATATGCTTGATTATAATTGATAAACGATGAAATAGAAATGATGCTTATATTTGTGCATTATTGGCCATGGTTCAAGCTCATGTGTGAAAATAAAGTTTCATAGTATGTGTGGATGGTATATTCGGTATATGATTTGGCATGAAATAATGTCATGAATGGTTTATGAATTAAAACATGTTGGTAAGCCCGATACATGAATAAATGTTGTGCTCATCCATACTTATAATGCTTATGCTATATGTATATTTGGCTAACATATTTGGTATGCATGCTTAGGCTTTAGCCAAGTGGTGGCTAGACCATGCCACGTTAAATTTATAAGTTATACATTGATATGGTTTATTATGTGGTTAGCCCCAAAAAGAGTTATGTTTAAATACACTAGCTTGCGACTACGGTTGAATGATATGTTTATATCTTGTGTGATGTGCATAGAAAACGAGTGTGGGAAGATAATGAAAAGTAAGTTCATACGGTTGAACTTTTATAATTAATTGTTAACGTGGGAATGATATAATGTATCAATTCGTATATTGTTGTTGAATTATGATTATGGTAAAAATGAGAATAAGATGAGATTGTTAGTTAAAATTAAAGGATACGCAGGACTGAGTACATACGTTCGACAACCAGTGATGAATTGACGGATAAGTCCATGGTGGATCCATGGCAAAGTGTGAAAAGTAGGTATGGTGTTTCAATGAAGAAAACCATACTGAGTTGTGAAAAGTAGGTATGGTATTTCGGTAAAGAAAACCATACTGAGTTGTGAAAAGTAGGTATGGTGTTTCAATGAAGAAAACCATACTGAGTTGTGAAAAGTAGGTATGGTATTTCGGTAAAGAAAACCATACTGAGTTGTGAAAAGTAGGTATGGTGTTTCAGTGAAGAAAACCATACTGAGTTGTGAAAAGTAGGTATGGTGTTTCAATGAAGAAAACCATACTGAGTTATGAAAAGTAGGTATGGTATTTCCGTGAAGAAAACCATACTGAGTTATAGCATTGTGAAATATTCAAGCAATTGTGACACCGGGCAAACGATGTACTCAAATCCGTAAGACGAACCTTAATTTGACAAGTATATGAAAGTGCAATTGAAGCTAAATGTCGGAATATAAATTGACATCTGTTATTGAGCTCGATTGAGTAAATTCATTATTTGAGATTGTGGTTGGCAGGAAGTGTTGCATTATGTATATTGTGAAGAAATGTAAAAGCAGGTGAAAAATTTGAAAGTTTTAATTATTAGTGAAATGTTATAACTCGATCAAATATGTTTACAAGCGTATGTGTTCTGGTAATGCCTCGTACCCTATTCCAGTGTTGGATATGGGTAAGGGGTGTTACACTTCCTACTACTGAAGCATAAGGAATATTTATCATGTTTTCTCTTTCTTCTATTATCTTAGGATAGTCCTCCAAATAAGGATGAAATCCTGATACTGAAGGTTGAGTTCTCTTCCTTAAATCAGTCATTGCATAACGTTCCAATATCTTGTCTATGTATGAACCTTGTGATAATGTTATCACTTTATTCTTTTGATCCCTCAAGATTCAAATACCTAGAAAAAATTAGCTTCTCTCAAGTCCTCCATGCTAAACTGTTGAGTTAACCACAATTTAACCTAAAACAACTCGTTTTTAGTGGTGTCAAAAAAAGTGGTTTCGGGACCACAATTCTGACTAGTGAGTTAGTAACTATTATTTATATAATATTTATAGGGTTAATAAAATGTCATATTAAAATTTGGTTAGGTAATTTTAACGTTTAGATAATTAGTTAAGGAAAAAGGACTAAATCATAAAAATTACAAAAGTTAATCGTTATTAGTTTATAAGTACTTAATGATTATAAAATCATGGTTAAAAGTCTTTATGTAGTAATTTGACCTATTTTCAATATAATGGATGGTCATTGTGGGTTAATAAGGAAATTTTAATTAAAACTAAATGGTAAAATAGTAATTTAATATTAAAACATCAATTAAAACAAAAGCAAATCTATCATCTTTCTCATTTAGAGTTTTCAATCGAAACACGATTGATAAAGAACACCAAGCTTTGGTCAAAACTATTCTCCCTTGCATGATCAAGAAACAGATCAATCGGTTGATAATCGCGGGAAAGGAAAAGTTGTTGAGTAGTCATCGTTGAGGTGTTGGCAGCTACTACGTTTAGGTAAGTTCGTATTAGATTTGTTATGTTAATTGATGGTTTGAATTCTAATGATTTAGGTGTTCATGCATGTGTGTATATTGAGCATGTTTAATTGAGGTAAGATTGAAACTAGAAATAAAGGTTTGAATGGTAATTGCATGGCTTGTGATCTAAGAAATTATAGGTGAATTTACTTGGTTTTGAAGGCATGTTTAGGTGCACATGGACATGTGTCACACACGGTTGCATGATACAGCCATGTGGTCTGTTTGAGTTTTGTGCAAGTTTGTTCACACGGTATTATTCTGTTACACAGCCTGGTGACACGGCCGTGTGACCCATGATTACACAGCATCAATTTGTTACATGGTTAGGGAAGATGACCATGTTATGGGACCACACAGCCTCAGCCTTGTCACACGGTTATGTGACCCCTGTTTCACTTTTTACCTAAATTTTTGTTAAATTTTCAAATTAGTCCAGATTTGTTCTGGGGTTGATTTAATAGCTTTGTATGCTCAATTAAGGCTTGGTTATAATTGATTATTATTGAGTGATTGCAATTATCTTATATTATGAATTGTTTGATCATTTATGTTGATATTGTAAATGTTGATGTTGCACAATTGTAATACCTTATAGCTTGGGTCAAGTGGCCGGACTAGGTATAGAATGTTACATTTAGTGGTATTAGAGCCACATTTTAGTCAATTCTAGGACTAAACGTAGTGTGTATTGAGTCTAGAAATACATGTCACTTTATAACTTGTGATAGTGTGATGACTCCTAATCAATTTAACTTATTTTCTTATAGATAAAAGATGTCAATTGAATCCAATCAAGCAGATTCTGATGAGGTGCAGAGTAATGTTCTAGTTATCGATAAAAGGGGTTGCTCAAAATGTGTCTAAGTTTCAAAAGCCTAGGGAGGAGGCTCAAGATGCCTTTCTCTATATGATGAATGATATTTTTACTGCATATATGAGAGTCAATCCTGCAACTCAACAACCTTCACCCCTTCGTCCTCAAAGGCCTATACAATAGAATATTCATAGGGTTTCTATTGATAAAGTTCAAAAATGCAGGACTGAAGACTTTCGCAGTAATGTGGGTGATGGCCCAGCCAGAGCCGAGTACTAGTTGAAACACACACAAAGAGTTTTAGACGAGATGTTGTGTCCTCCAGAAGATCGTTTAAGCCATGCAATATCACTGTTAAAAGAATAGGTTTTTCATTAGTGGTCGACCCTAACTGTTGTGGTACCGAATGAATGGGTTAACTAGGATTTCTTCGTAACTAAATTTTGAAAGAAAGATGTCAGCAATCGATACTTAGAAGAAAAAGAAAAAAGAATTCCTCGAGTTAAAACAAGATAACAGATCAGTTGTAGGATGCGAGCGTGAGTTTGTACAATTCAGTTCATATGCTCGTCGGATTGTGTTTACTGAGGAAGAAATGTGTATCCGCTTTGAAGATGGATTGAACGATGAGATCAAGATGTTGGTTGGTGCAATGAAAATCCATGAGTTTGTAGTTCTATCTGATCGAGCTCAGAAAATGGAAGAACTATACAACCACAAGAAATAGAATGAAAAGAAAATTCATAACTTTAATAAGCATACATCCAGAGTGTTTTATGCTCTTCCGTCGAAGAAAATGAAAGAATCTGGTAGCTATTTTTCAGCACTATCAAGGTTTTATGGTAGAGATAAATCAAAATAGAGTAATATGATACCACCAACGACATTAGTAGCCAGTCTAGGTAGAGTTCAGAATGCGATTAGACCAGAATGCACCCATTGTGATTAGACCAGAATGCACCGAATTGAGCTGATTTAAGCAGAGATAGAATGCAAAACCTGCTATTACTCCTATGAGAGGTAGACGACCAGGAAATAATGGCACAGTTGGAGTTAGTAGAAGTGGAACCAAAGATACAGTAGTTCAATCTGAAGCTCGAGCTCCTGCTAGAGCTTATGCAATCCATGCACGTGAGGAAGCCTCAGCTCCTGATGTTATCGCTAATAACTTTTCTATCTTTGATGTTACTAGGAATGCATTAATTGACCTTGGGTCGACACATTCATATATATACACTACGTAGTAACAGAAAATAGTTTACCAATTGAGTCGACTAACTATGTTATTAAAGTAATGAACCCATTAGGTCAAAGTGTTATAATTGATCTATTTTGCAAATAATGTCTACTAAAAATTTAGGGTTACGATTTTCCTGCTAATTTGATGTTACTACCTTTTAAGGAGTTTAATGTTATTTTAGGAATATATTGGCTAATGATGCACGATACGGTAGTGAATTATAGACAGAAACAAATTGATTTGAGATGTCATAATGGTGAATTGATTTTTGTTAAATCCAATAAATTTAATTGTGCTTCGAATATGATTTCAGCAGTGTCCGCACAAAAACTAATCTGAAAGGGTTGTAACATGTTTTTAGCTTACATTCTGGACTCTAAAGTATTTGAAAAGAAAGTTGATCAACTACCGACAGTTTGTGAGTTCACTAATGTATTTCCTAAGGAATTTCTAGGTTTACCACCTGAGTGGGAAGTTGAGTTTGCTCTAGAGTTAGACAGGGACTACTCCGATCTCGATTGCCCCCTACAAAATGGCTCCAATAGAATTAAAATAATTAAAATCTCAGTTGAAAGAATTTATTAACAGAGGTTTTATTCGACCGAGCGTGTCACCTTGGGGCACACTCGTACTGTTTGTGAAAAAAGATGGGTCGATTAGATTGTGTATAGATATCCAACAGTTGAATAAAGTCATGATAAAGAATAAGTATTAGTTGCCTCGTATTGACGACTTTTTTGATCAACTAAAAGGTGCTACGGTGTTTTCAAACATTGATCTCAAATCCGGCTACTATTAGTCGCGAGTTAAAGATAACGAGGTGCCGAAGACAACATTCAAAACCCGTTACGGACATTACGAGATTTTAGTTATGCCTTTTAGATTAACTTATGCCCCTGCATCATTTATGGATCTTATTAATTGGGTTTTCAAGCCACATCTCGAAAGATTCGTTGTTGTTTTTATTGATGAAATTTTGACTTATTCCAAAAACAAATCCACACATGCCTAGCAATTGAGAATCATATTACAGACCTAGAAAAGTTTAGCAAATGCGAGTTTTAGCTCAGAAAAGTCTGCTTTCTTGGTCATGTGATTTTAACGAAAGATATACGAGTCGATCCGAGCAAGATTTCTACTATTTTGAATTGGAAGCCTTCGCAAAATGTTTTTGAGGTACGTAATTTTTTGGGTTTAGCTAGATATTATCGATGTTTTATCAAGAATTTTTCGATAATAGTTTTACCAATGAAGAAACTATTACATAAAGATATTAGTTTTACAAAGTCTGATAAATGCCAACAAAATTTTGATCAATTAAAAAGTATGTTGATACGAGCACTAGTGTTAACCCAACCTAAATCCGGGAAAGAATTTTTTGTTTACAATGATGCTTCCTTGAGTGGTTTGGGATGTGTTCTAGTGAAAGACGACAAAGTTATCTCGTATGCTTCTGAACAACTTAAAATGCACAAAAAGAACTATCTGACACACGACCTTGATTTGGTTGCAGTTGTCTTTGCATTAAAGATTTGGCAACACTATTTGTACGGCAAGAAATGTCACGTTTATACTGACCATAAAAGCTTGAAGTATTTAATGACTCTGAAAGAATTGAATTTATGGTAGCGTGGGTGGTTAGAATTGTTGAAAGACTATGATCTGATAGTAGATTATCATCCAGGCAAAGTGAATGTCGTTGTCGATGTCTTGAGCTGGAAGTCTCTATTTGCTTCACAATCGATGAATGCTCAGCTTAAGTTGGAATGTGATGGTTCTATATTAGTCGATTTGAGGGGTAAGCCTTTGTTTTTATAAAAAATTTGGGAGTTTCAATTTGATTATTTGAATTTATCAGCTAAATGGAAAGTGGTTGAAAATGGTCATGTAGCTGATTTTAGTGTTGGTATGGATGGTAGTTTATATTTCCGTAGCAGGTTATGTGTACCTAACGATTCACAACTGAGACAAAACATTTTAAACAATGCTCATAACAATTTTCATTTGTTACATCAGGGCAGTACTAAAATGTACTGTGATTTGAAACAAATGTATAAGTGGTCAGGAATGAAATGTAAGATCTCTAAGTTTGTATCAAAATGTCTTTTGTGTCAACAGGTAAAAGTCAAGGATCAAGTTCCATCTTGGTTGTTACAGCCTATCATGATTCCCGAGTGGAAATGGGAGCGAGTCACTATCGATTTCGTATCAGGGTTACCGTTATCGCTGAAAAGGAAAGATGCACTCACTCGAGAAGTTGGCAGAATTATATGTTTTTGAAATTGTCAGACTACACGATGTTCTATTGACAACCATTTATGATCGTAACTCAAAATTTTCTCTAGATTTTGGGGTAAACCACATGAAGCTCTGGGCACCAAGTTGAACTTCAGTACAACTTTTCACCCTCAAACCAACAGTCAATCAGAGCGAGTGATTTAGATACTGGAGCATATGCTTTGATGTTTTATTTTAAAATTTGATGGTAGCTGGGAAAAATTTATTCCATTAGTTGAATTTGCTTATAATAACAGTTACCGATCGAGCATTAAAATGACACTGTACAAAGCTTTATATGGTTGAAACTACAGAACTCCATTGTACTAGACTGAATTTAGTGATAGAAAGATTTTTGGTATAGATTTGATTCGTGACAGCGAAGATAAAGTTAGGGTTATCCGGGATTGTTTACAGGCTGCTCCGGACCATCAAAAATCTTATGCCGATCTAAAAATAGAAGATACTGAATTTTAGGTTGGTGAAAAAGTATTCCCACTGCTTTAGTTGCCACACTTGTCATGTTCCCAATCTGCAACGATAAGCTCTTATCACTAAGATCTTTCGCCTCCTCAAACCCCTATAGAGAAACACAAACATGATTAGCGGCTCCCGAATCAATGACCCAGTGATCTATTGATTCTTCCATTAAACAAGCTTCTATTATCAAGAGTTTCATACATTTTCCTTTGGTAGCTAGGTATTTCTTTCACTCTTTACAGTTTTCCTTGAAGTGCCCTTTTTTGCTGCAGAAGAAGCATTTAGGCTTAGATAAGTCTTTCAGATTTTTGGTTTTCTTCCTTTCCACTTGTTGTGGCCTAGAGATCTTAGCCTTGCCTTTCTTAGCGTGTTTTCCCTTCCCTTTTAAGGAAGCAATGACCATATTCGCTTCTTCTATTTTGACCAGTTGACCATCGTTCAACATCAATTCATAGGATTGTAACTCTTTTATGAGTTGTGTAAGCGTTAGGTTTTTGTTGCCAAGGTTATGTGCGGCCCATCAATCAGCAAAACCCTTCAACAAGTTTTGAACACCATCTCAATTTGAGTGTTCTGATATAGATTGGCCTCATTGTCTACAGCCTCGATAAAGTAGCCCATAGGATTGATCATATGGTTTTTGACCGGAGTGTCAGGCTTTTGCTGGGCATTCATCAAGCTAATTATGGCTGACTGTCAAGCCAAGGCAACTTGGCCTCTGAGCATGTCTTCTAGCTTATCTAGAATCGTTTTAGCAGTCTTACAGCTCTCTAGTTTCTTATACAGAGTATTGGTCACGCTTGCCAATATATAGCAACAAGCTATCTCACCAGACTCTTCCCAGCATTTTCTAGCCTCAGCTTGAGTGATCGGTAGGCACTTATTATCAAGAACTGCTTTAAGTTTCTCATAGCTTAGGATAAATTAGGTTCCTTGTCCATTCCTTATACTTATTTTCATTCAATTTATTTTTAGTGAGTATGTTTAATAAGGGAGTTGGTGTTATTTTCGAACTGAAAATAAAATATTCATATATTAATATTGTTGTATTAAGCAAATGTTTGAAAACGTTTTGCAACATTACGATATGCACTAAGATGATGCATACGTCTTACATTAAACCTTGAAAACATTTATATGTCATTGCAATGATAATTACCACACCCATTGAATCAAGCAACTGTGGGGTGATCATGATCAACTAGTAAGAATATGGATTTCCATTCAATTAGTACATGAACCTAATACTTTAGGCCTTCACACTTACTAATAATCGCATAACTTTTGGTCATCATTCTAACTTAAGTAGAGCTCCATAGGGAGTTACTTAACTAAAAGATCTTGAGTGTATAACCATTAATTCAAAGCCTATCACATCATGCACCACAAATGAGTCATTGTGAGACAATCTCACCGAGTAGCATGCTTTGACTAGTTGTCCTCTTTTGAAGATAGAATTTCTTAACTTATTGCATGATAATGCCTACTACAAGGATCAGTCCAATTATCATTTGATCACAAGAGAATTCTTCTTACTTTCAAGAAATCTTCTTAATGAAATCCACATAGCAATCATATCATAGGGTAGTACACTTGTCATGCTATCACAAGAGGTCATTGATGGAGGTTGTAGGTATTGTTTATGGACTTTCTCCCACTCAATATTTTAAAAACATGCAAAGTTTTTAATTCCTGGTTTCAATCATGTTTGATGAATATATGCATGACAAGTACATGCGGCATTCTTTCCTAAACTATATGGCATGCTTATCTCATGTATGTGTGACATGCTTGGCATGCTTATCTCATGTATGTGTGACATGCTTTGGCAATTCTATAATATTCACATTCATTCATTTACAAGAGTCAATGAAATAATTTTGATTCTCCACAATTTTTCTTTTAGGGAAAAACCGAAGAAGTGAATGTGACCCGTGCACCTAGTAGGTTCTCAAGAAGGGGAGGTGAGTCGTATTTGACCACTTAAAAACTAAGCATTTCCTTGTCAGATCTAATCCTAGACATGCACCTTCTCACTACTACACTTCACATAGTAATTGAATAACCTAAACAAGTGAATCAAACAATACAACACATGTATTTTATCATTACCACACTTATTATTTTATAGATCAACTGTGAATCATCTCATACATATATATCACAATTATATCATAAATAATTATTAAACAGATATATAAAGAGATTGGTAATAAAATAAAATTGTCAGCCAAGGTTTTCATGGTTCTATTTCTAGAAAATAAATGAAAAAAATTACGTAGTTTTTCATCACAAGGCATTCTTTGTGTCTTTTACTATCATCGCTCCATCTTCTCCTTGTCATGGACTCTTTTTTAGAAAAATTACATTTATATCCTTTGTCTGTTTTTGGCTCAAAAGAATTCTAAAAATAAAAATAATCCTAAGTGGAGATGATATTCCACGGTCTATTTCCTAAGAACCACAATCTTGGCAAAAAATAATAATTACATAACAAATATATAATATTGCATTCATTCACATACATTCCCCTAAACATGCGAATAATTACAAGAATATCACATCTTATCAAATATTAATCAAACAAGATAAAGAGAGAGACTCAGTCTCAATTTACACCATAAACATAGTACAACATGACTTTGATGCCAATTGTTAAAAAAGCCCAGTTTGAAAAATGATTTTCTTACCCAACAAAAAATAAAAATTTTGAAAATCGACCCGGTTTGTGATATTTATAGCAATAAACCTTAACTGAATTCGTACATGTGTTTTTGGATAAGCGAGTCCCTGATGTTTATTGGCTTTCAACCAAACGATCTTCTCTACTATTCTCATACCACGAAATGCTTCGAGTGTGGGCTCGAACCGATTGAATCAAAATGTAGAACTAGAAAAAGTTTTTCTTTCAGGGTGAAAACGAAAATTCTCTATTCTTTAATAGAAACCCCTAAAATTGTTATTTTGAAAAATATGTTTATAAGTTAAGAATTAACTCTCTCCATTTTTTGTCAGAATAACAATCTCTCAAAAGTTATGTAAATAGCTTTACCGGTGCAATCTATTTATAGAAAAAGAATGTAGAACCATTGTAGAGTTGTAGAGGTTTATTTTAAATAGAAAAACAATATCCTACTTAGAGTGAGAGAGGTGTGAACGACTCACCCTTGTATTTATACTAGGATTGTTGCCCCCTTCATGTTATATGAGGGGTTTCGAGCATATCTCACATCGGATCCAATTACAAGTACTTCTTGGGTCTTTTTGACTCAGTACTCTGTAATATGATCCAACCCAATTTAGTTTTTCTATTTCCCAAAATAAACTTTAATATCTACATATTAAAATTTTGATAATTTTACCTCTGGTAAAATTTTGAGAAAATTCGTTCAATATGTCACAACTCAACATGTTCACTATGATCGAATGATTTATTTTCATTTTTGGACTTCAAAACAGTCCAAAAACATAAATTCATTCTTACATTATTTTTTAAGTTAACTTATATAGGATTGCAAGTTTCCATTTTCGTTTTCGTTTCCGTTTCCATTTCCATTTTTGGAAACCTACATTCATTTCCAAATTACTTCATTTCTCCATTTCAAAGAAAACCATAATCATTCTTGAATGTTTATCTTTTCTCTTTTTCTACTCATTCCATTCATTTCTATTCAAACACTCAATTCATTTCTAGTTTCAATGAGATAGCGAAGGGATTGATTGGACATATGTTGTTGAGGCTCAAATGATTTATAATTAAGTTCTGAACTGTTTTCCTATTAATTATAAACTCATTTAGTCACGAAGTCATTCCACTACAGTATCGTGACTAAGCTCTCCTTAATGACATACCATTACGAAGGCAACTACTTAGTGCTCATTCAATGACCTTGTCATAAGTGTATTACTGTAACACCCCCAACCCGTCTCCGTTATCAGATTAGGGTTACGGAGCATTACCAAAAAACCAGAACAACATTTAATATTATAACATTAAATAAATTAATTTCATTAAAAACCTATCAAACATATGCATTTGGGCCTTAACTCGAGCTTTCGAGACCCTAAAAATAGTTTAGAAACAACTCGGGACTAATTTGAAACAAAACAGAAGATTTGGGAAAAAGTTCCAAAATTTGAAAACAAGGGTCACACAGCCGTGTGGCCAGGCCGTATAACAATCGAACAAAGGGACACACGGTCGTGTCCAAGCCCATGTCTCAACTAGTGTAACTCACTGAGTTGGGTTACACGGCCACGTCATAGGCTGTGTGCCAGACCGTGTAACTCTTTGACTTGTGACACACGGCCGTGTCGCAGGCCGTGTGTTAGGTCGTGTAACACACTGACTTGATACACTAATAATTTACAAATTACACATGGTCGTGTAGCCAGGTCATGTGTGTCACACGGCCGTGTGATAACCCGTGTCCCAGGCCATGTGATCCATAAATTGACCCTAAAAACAAATTATTTCAAGGCCAAAACACACCAAACCATCCATCCCATTTGTGCACACATTCGATTGACCTCAGTATCATTCAAACACTTATAAACATGCCATTTAAAACATCCTATTCTATCTAACCAATAAGTCATTTAAAGGCACCACATTCATATCAAAAACATAAACTTCAAAAACATATACATACCAAATCAGCCATTACACATTCAAGAAATACAATTATAAAAGGGTCCTATACATGCCATTTATAACCTTGGCCAAAATACTCAAAAACTACTGAAATGGTTGCTGGATAGTGTGATAGATCTCTGACAAGCTTCCAACCGATCAAGCTTTCGATAATCTAAAAAACAAAGGAAAGTAACTACGTAAGCAACTAGTGCTTAGTAAGCTCGTATAAACTCAAACATAACTTACCATTTCTTTAGCACAAACTATAAAATAACCATAATGTCATTACAAAGACCATAAGCTTAGTAAAAGCCTATTCAAGCACCATCAATCTCACAAGTTAGTAGGTCCATACATGATACATGTGAATTCAACCATAATATAAGTAGATTTTCATATGCACATCATTTATTACATTAACTTTTTCATAGATCATACTTCAATATCCCATTGTGTACTTACCATGTCATTCCTTTACTTACCCGTTGAACCATCTAGAATTACATCGGATACTCGGGACTGCTCACATGTAGTGTGCCTTTCCATATAATCGTAACCTTTTCTTTTTAATAATGCTCACACAAGCTATGAAATAGGCCTGCTCACACGAGCTTTGGGTCGGAATGTTAGCTGCACGATGCTACGCACACGAGCTGTGGAAAATCCCTAACAAATGTAGGACCTCAACTATCGGTAGGACATTCAAGACCAGCACCCAAAACATGAAATCCCTAATGACATGTCATTCGTATCCTAAGAATTCTTAAAGTTCAAATGAGATTTGTTATCCGTTAGTTACTCAATATATCAATACATATCCAATTTCAAGTCCGTTTATATTAACACAATATAGCAATTAATCAATTTAGCCATCATTAATACGATAATAATTCATACGAACTTACCTCGATAAATATGGTCATAGATGTAAAATTTGAAACTAATCCAAAGTTTTCGCCTTTCCTCTATTTAAGTCTAGTTGTGGTTTATCTTGATCCAAATAGATAATTTCATTCAATTAAGTACTTCAAGTATTCAATTCAATCCATAATTTATATTTATGAAATTACATTTAATATTTTAACTTTTCATAATTTAGTCCTTAGGCTCATAATTTCTAATTTAACCATTTTAATCCTCCACACAAGCTAGCTGAATTTCTAAAGGACCCATATCAACCCACTTAAGTCATCATTTCATAATAATACCATGAAATTTTACTATTTTCATGAATAAGTCCTTAAACCTAAATTCACTAAAAATCCTTTAACAAAATATGTTTTTTTAACAAATAAGATTAATAATCTATCAAATAACTTCAAAATATATTTTAAAAAACATGGAAAGTCCCTCAACCTTTAATAGTTTTGCAAATTAACCCCTGGGCTAGCTAGACTAAGCTAAAACGAGCTCAAAAACATAAAAATCATTAAAAACGGGACACAAAATCATACCATACAATGAATTAAGCCCTAGCCGAACTTCAAGCTTCTCATTTCATGGAGATTTTGGTTGAAACAAAAATAAAAGGAGGAAGATGATAGTCTTTTTGTTATTTGTTTTGTATTTATTTAACTAATTACTAATTTACCCTTACTAATTTAACTTTAAAAACAACTAAATCATGTTCATATTTGTCCACCATCAATATATATAGTATAATTACCATCTAAGTCCATTAATTTATCTTTCCATAGCCATTTAACCCTTTTAACTAATAGAATTCAACTTTTACACCTTTTACGGTTTAGTCCTTTTTACTTAATTAATCATTTAAAATTCAAAATTTCATAACGAAACTTTTATACAACCCTAATATAATTCCATAGACTTTAAATAAATAATAAAATAACAACTCACTCATCAGAATTGTGGTTTTGAAACCACTATTTTTTACACCACAAAAACCGACATGTTATAGTTACCCTCGTAAGATATCCTTAATCTCTTTAGGATAATATATGTTCTCTCAATATGATTCTATTTTATCTCATGGTAACCATTACATATTCCTTCATGAAAATTCAATCACTATCAAATAGTAATCAAGTCATCCATGACAAAGACGGATAACTCGTGGCCATGTTTACTTTTCATCAACCATGTAATGTCAATTAGAGGATATAATTTACCCATGTTTTGGGCTATGAATTCCATTGTTGTGAATGATGCTACATACTAGAGAAGTCTTACACCCAACACACTAGCTTTCGGTTCCTTATATATTTGAACTGAGACTTTTACTTACATCAAAGTGTATGAGTCACACATACATAGTCCACCATCCACTCAGGATTTAGGTACGTCACACTATGAACGTCACAAGTGAATAAATCCATAAACGAATTTAGGATCTATTCTGTTTGAGTCCTGTCCGATGTGTTGTTAGTCCAATCAGTCACATTTATGGCTCTATCTTCTGAGAGTCATCCATTTCGATGCCCAAGACAAGACATCTCCCCAATTAGACTTGATAGATGACATATTAGTCTTTCAATCAATTAGCTCATTTTCGATTACACTAAGGACGTGTTTAGGTTCGTCTACTAATACAAGTTGTCTTTCTGTACTACGATCCGACCATGTAATACTACTTAGTATTAGTTAAACATTTAGACAACCAATGAGTAACATTTGCTTCTATTTTTCTTAGTGTGCAAAAACCATTTGAGGACAATAATACAAAGTATATTAATTTAATTTATGAATAATTTTATTAATCAATCTGTTCGAAAAAATAACAAGTGTACTTAGACGAAAATACTACACTTAGGGCACCAGATTCAACAATTTCGACCTCTGACTGCCTACATCTGTGTTTGCAAAATCCGCATATAACTCAAGTATTGGTGATTCACTAGCTATATGCGTCTACACCATCACCTCCATCCCCCTTGCGCTTCTGATATCGAAAGCTTCATATTTGACGGGGTCTACCAAAGCACAAAATTAATATTTTAGTGACGATACTCTCATCTGGTTAGATTCAACGATTTTTTGCCTAATTCTTCCTCGCGACTCTGGTAATTGTATGTTCGAGTTGAAAGCCAACCGTGATATGTTCTCCGATGAAAAAATGACCCCAACTTCGGTCTCACAGACTTTACTGTCGTAATAAAAAATAGCATTAATTCGTCCACTCATTTTCAATGAAATAACCTATTTCACATGTTCGAAACAAAAACATTATGCAAAAAAATAGTGTTGTAATTATATATGAACATCAAAAATCAATCCTTAATTGATGTAATTACGTGGTTGCTCCAAATTATGCCTTATGAAATGCCTTGTGAACTTCTTCTTCTCTGATTCTTCTTGCAATTTTGTTTACTCGAAATTGCCTTATGACACTCAATGTTGAAAGTCATCCTTTTATAGAGTTGCAGTGAGTGGCAATTGATTCAGAAAATATTCTCAAGTAAGAGAGAAGTTTGCATGCGTTGAATTTGGTAGAGGAAAAACGCTCCACATAGGGCTCATTTTTAGTGACATGTCAGAAATATCCACTGAAAATGTGCCCAGCTGGACACGTTTTCAGTGCACTGTCAGAAAAATGCACTGAAAGTACGTCCAGCTGAACACTTTTTCAGTTGACATGGCATGAAAATGCGTCCAGCTAGATGAGCTTTTAGTGCATTTTCTGACAGTGCACTGAAAACGCATCCTACGTTGAGCATTTTATCACTACCACTTTCAACTCCTAGAATTTCCTGCTCACCCATCAAATATCTCGAGACAATATTTTTTAAAAAAAATTTATCAACCTCAACCTGTCGTAAGCTACGTATGACCAAAACTTAGTTCATTCGAAAAAATCAAAAAAAAATTACAAAGTACGAATCGAGTTGTTCGAGTTTCGATTTTGAATAGAATTAAATTTTACAATTTGAATAATGATGTAAATACAATTCTTGTAAATATCAAATTAAATAATACTAACTTCACAAGTCAAAAAATTATAAAAATTCTAAAGAATATATAAAGAATTTAAAAAATATAAAAAGACCCTAAACTCTAAAACACTAAAACATATAAAACCCTAACCTTACTCTAACAAAAATCAAAACCATAACCCTAAAAAAGTAACCCTACCAGAAGGAAAACCTTCCAGTTGGAAGCATTTCGTATTTTCAGCCTGATCCTATAACTTTTTTTAAAACTCGGCCTAATCCGATAATTTTTTTAAAAAAAAGGGATTTATGATAACTTTACTCTATAATTTAAATATAATCATAATTTAAATTAATAAAACTTACAATAAAAAGACAAGCTTAATTCGAACTTTCATGTTAAATTTTTCGCGTAATTTGCATATTCATTCAATTTTCGACACACTAAATAATGATTATACCTATATACAAAATGATCGGTCAAGTCTAAATTAAGAAAATTCATGTTTAAAATTAATCAAAATAAAACATAAAAATATGTAAATCAAAATAAATAATAAAAGTATGTCTACTCAGATCGTCGACACCAACACTCACCTGCTCCCTTCAACCCGATTTCATCATGAAATTGAAGTTCTTCATTTTTTCTTTTCCTTTCTCACTTTGGTTTTTTTTTTTTTTTTAAATCTTCCTTAAACCCTACAAAATCTTCTCTCTTGCCTCCAAAACATGGAGCTATGATCTCTTGAACTCATCCTTAGATCGTCTTTCGATTCTAGACATAGTCTCCTCTCTACCAAGGCTTTCTTTTAACCGCTTGGATCATGAAAAAGATTACGCGAAACCTATGAATTGGATTTAGGTGAAAGGATGGGTTTTGGATATGAGTGAGGGAGAAGAGATGAAAAGAAAAAAATAGAGGTCTTAGTGGTTATAGAACTCAAAACCATTAATTCTTGTCTTAAGCCTTATTTTTGCTATGTTACGGGCTAGAAAATTTAGCAAGAAATGGGAGAGTAAAAAGGGGTTGGTTATTGTAACACCCCAAACTCGGCCTAGATATTATGACCGAATCTGGCGATGTCACATGGAAAGGGACTTAAAGACAAAATTATATAGTTTAAAAACCATTACAGTAAGTTAGCTTTTATTTAATTTGAAAAAAAAAACTAGTTGAATTGCTTTAAAACTTGTCTCTTAGCGGAAGCTTTTGTAACTAATTAATTTAGGGAAAATTGTTTCTAGTTACGTTTTTAAGAAAAAACCCGTGTTTTGTGGAGTTGTAGTTTTTTAAAAAATCCATAAAAAACAGTATAAAGTCCCAAATTTAAAGCCAACTAGTCCATAGTCCAGAAGATACATCAAAAACCCCAAATAAGTAATAAATTCTAGGCATTAACAGAAAACAGTCTAAAATTTACATGTGGCCATCATCGAGTCCTCTGCTGCACCGACCCGTCAAGTTTGGGGATTACCTGTACAGATTAAACAGAGAAAGGGTGAGTTTTCACAAACTCAGTGTGTAATCCCCACATAAAACATGCATACAGATAATCAATAGAATTCAATTAGATACAGTCTGGGGCCTGGGCCCATCATAGAATTAGTTTGGGCTTTAGCCCATTCAGATACAGTCTAAGAAATACATTAGGGCCTTGGCCCATATCAAATACAGAATCCAGATACAGTAAATCAGAATCCTACCCACCAACCTCTACACACCATCTCTGTCCAACCCTACACACCATGTGGGGATTAAATCAACCCACTCATCCTTACACACCATGCTGTACCAAAATGCGGCACATAATCAGAAGGTTGCAACTGAGCTGCCAAATAACAAGCTTAATAGTCTTTCAGACACTTCCTCCAAATATCATCAACCCACCCCGATGCAATGCAACATACAAAATATGTCATGCCATTATGCAATTAATAGTACATACTTTCAGATATCATAACTCATGCTCAGTATAGAAATCAGTCAGATAGATCACATATATAGGGGTCTAAGTAAAGCTTACCGACCCTACAGTAGGTCCACAGTCGACTTGGGCGACCTGTGCAACCTTCCAGAACTTTTAAAAAAATGGGCTCACACGCCTATGTGGCCCACTCGGCCCAAATTGGCCTTGGCTTCGTGATCCATTTTTAATGTAACTCGTGCTAGCTAAATATTCATATATGTTTTCACTATTTACTTATGTGTTCCTTCAAAGTTGTCTACTTGAGTCACTGTTACTAAATTATTTATAACTTGAGCTACAGAATTTTGAATTAAAATCCACTTGATGTCTTTGAAACTAGACTCAAATACCTTTCTACCAAAAACTTTCAAATTTTTGGTTCAGCCAATAAGTACAGTAAAATCTTCAAACTTTCCCTTGTTCTGCTGTGTGACAGCTTCAACCTTTCTTTGCTAAAAATTAATTATCTCTTAGTACAAAATTTGGATGAAGTTCCCATTTGTTTCAATTGAAAATAGACTCATTAATAATTTAAACATGTAAATTTTAACCACTAATTATTTTTCTCCAATTTTTATGATTTTCTAAAGCCAAAACAAGGGAACCCGAATTCATTCTGACCTTGTCTCACAAAGTTTGTTATATATCACGATTTATAATTCCATTACTTACACTGTTTCTTCTATGAGAAATTAGGCTCAATAAGATTTAATTCTATATTTTGTTCATCCTCTAATTCGATTTCCAAAATTTATGGCGATTTTTCAAAGTTAGCCTACTGCTGTTGTCCAAACAGCAAGCAATTTTGGCTTTTCATTGAATCCCCTTTTTTTGCGTTTCGGGTACACACCTAGTTTTGTTTGATGCTAAAACTGTCCCCAAGCACTCCAAAGCCTATAATCAAGATACTCAACATCAATTTAACGAATTTACAAGTGAATTAACAACCAAGAACGAACAGAAACCCAACTTACCACCAATGATAACCCTCTGTTTAACTATTGTTAAGACGAGAACACTGAATTCACCAGTCTGAGCCTCCCCCTATGCCCAAATCATAAAGAAAAACATTACCACTTCAGTCGCTAGGAGATTCATGATAGAAACAAAGAGAAACACTTACCGGAACTAAACAAGCACTAACCGCGTGCGAAAACGAAGGAAAATAAATAGATTAGGGAAAAATCAAGAAGAGAAAGAAGAGAAAGATGGAAAAACTCAGAGAATTTTGGCAAGAGGAGAGGGAGAAGAATAGACGACATAATTTTTTTGGAAAATATAGTCAAAATTCAATTATGGGAAAAAATAAAACAAAATCTCGATAACCCCTAAAATCCCTTAATCTTCTCCCCTAATTCCCACTACACATCCACTACTCAGAATCCTCCTATTACATAACTCTATCCCAAAATCTAAGCAAAAAAAATAATACCCTTACCTACATAGGGATTCGAACATAAGGCCTCTACCATAATAACACACCATTTAACTATCAGACCAGCAGGCCCATTCTAATGTAATTTACCCAACAATCAAATAAAAGCCTACTAAACAAGAGTAAGGTCTAATTCATTCAAAATACCAAAATTTGCCCAAGCGAAGGCTTGAACTTGAGACCTCCCAAACACTCCCAGAACACATAACCACTAAAACTGACAAATATTTGTGTCATATTTTCACAATAACGAAATTAGAAACTTTGTGGCGTTACAGTTATAAACGATGAGTTTTATTTAAGTAAAATAGTGAGTTTTAATCTTAAGAATAAAGCAGCAAAACGGTGAGTAGGACTTTAGTTAAATGGTGCGTTTGATTATAACAAAAATTACCATGTTCTTTTCTTGTTATTTTTCCTTTTTAAGCATGAGCAGTATGGGGGGAAACGATTATGAATATACTGAAAGAAAATCAAAATTCTTCTCTTTTCTCTGTTCTTATTCTTCTATCAATATTCTTTTATTTCAGATTCGAGATTACATCAAAGGTATCAGAGCTTTTACGATCCCTGTGATAGCCGGTGATGGTGTTTTAACGCGATTATAGAAGGAGGTTGGCGGCATGCAGTAGGAAATCTCTAAAATACAAGAGGAGACGGTTCGTTTAGAGGCCAAGATGGAGACCAGGTTCCAGGAGTTTAATGATGAGTTTCGTGGGGACTTACAGCCTTTGTTAGGCCAATATTTTAGACCTTTACCAAATGGACCTCCAGCAAAAGGGACCACGGATAAAAGGAAGGGGGTCTTAGAAGCTCCACCTGGTTTTTCTCCAAAAGATACGGAGGTACCCAATGCCTAGTTGGACCGAATCTGGCTGATGCGAGTAGCATGCATCTGAGGAATCAATGACATGCGGTAGGAGCATCTAAGAAGCCAAGTAGACTCGAGTGTCTCAAGTTTGATAGTAGTGATTTTCAAGGATAGTGGACCAAGCTTGAATAATATTTTGAGGCTGAGGGAACACCAGAATCTAGCAAGGTTCGCGTAGTGATGTTGAATCTAGAGGGTTGAGCTTTGGAATGGCACCACTTTTATTCCCAACGAAATGGTAGTTTTCGAATGTTATCCTAGCCAGCTTACATGAAGAGTTTGCGAGATCGTTTTGGATTTGGACAATTCGGGAACCCTATGAAAGAGCTGGTAAATCTGAAGTAACAAGGTACAGTAGAACAATATCAGGATATGTTTGTTGGCCTATTAAATCAATTGCATCTTCCTGAACCATATGCCCTTAGCATTTTCCTTAGTAATTTGAAAATTGAAATTGGTCATTATCTTGATCTATTCAAACCTTCTACCTTGATGGAGGCTTTTCAGCTAGCTAGGAAGATTGAGGTGCTCCTATCTTGCTCGGCAAAGAAGTCTACAACATCCTTGAATAATTTGCCTAGGTCACTGCTCAACCCCTCTATTATATCGAGTTATTCTTCAGCTCCTACAAGGGCTGCTTCGGCTCCACAGTCTGTGAGTAGTGCTCCAGTTAGTAAATCGACTTCTCGGTCCATTTCGCTAGCAGTAATGGCAGAACGAAAATAGAAGGGCCTATGTTTTTGGTGTGGAGCCAAATATCATGTGGGACACAAATGTGTAAAATCTCAACTATATCAGTTTATGTTGGAACCTCTTTCTAATAGTGAAGCAGAGGAATTCCAAGAATGTTCTGATAAACTTGAGGAGGGTAGTTCTGAAGAGGAGTTATCCAAATCCCCTGTGATTTCGCTACATGCCCTCACTAGTTTACAAGGTCATAATACTATAAGGGTGGTTGCTCGGGTAGGATCCAGTTGGGCCATCATTCTGGCAGATTCAGGTAGCACACATAATTTCATTGATGCAAGGTTGGTTAGTAGGTTATCGCTACCAGTAATACACCAACAGCAGCTGAAGGTTTCGGTAGCAAATGGGAGATGTTTGTTTACCAGGGAAATGTGCAAAGGAGTTCTACAGAAAGTTCAAAACTACCAGTTTGAAATAGATTTTATGGTCTTGCCTCTGAAGAGTTGTGACATAGTATTAGAGGTCCAATGGTTATTAGCCTTGGGAGATATTGTTTGGAACTTTAGGTCTTTATCTATGCAATTCATGGTTAAAGGTAAACCATGTATTGTTCATGGTATTGTTCCGAGTTCATTAGCAGCAGAAAATCGTGGTTCGAATTCAAGATGCTTTGTAGCTGTGGGGCAAGCTTTGGGACCTTATACAGTAGTAATAAGCTCACCTGATCAAGTGCCACTCTCGACCATGGTAGTTAATGAGTCTGAAGAACAGCTTCAAGGGTTACTGGAAGATTTTGCTGATGTTTTTCAAGTGTTAAAAGGGTTACCGTCACCTTGACTACAAGATCATAGAATTCCTTTGGAGGATGAAGGAGTTGTGATTAAAATTTGACCTACAGATATCCGGCCATTCAAAAGGGTGAGATGGAAAAATTGATTCAAGAGATGCTCCAAGCTGGGATAATCAGAGATAGCAATAGCTCTTTTGCTTCTCCTATAGTGATAGTCAAAAAGAAAGATGGAAGTTGGAGGTTGTGTGTCAATTACAGACAATTAAATCAACATACAATCAACCATAAGTTTCCCGTTCCCATAATTGAAGAGTTGCTGGATGAGTTAGGAGAAGCTAGGGTGTTTTCCAAACTAGACTTGAGGTTCGGATATCATCAAATCTGAATGTGGGAACCCGATGTGCATAAAACAACATTCAGGACACATGAGGGGCACTATGAGTTCCTCGTGATGCCTTTTGGCCTCACTAATGCCCCCTCTAGCTTTCAAGCTCTTATGAATTTCGTATTCAAACCATTGTTGAGGAAGTTTGTGTTTGTATTCTTCAATGACATACTAGTATATTCAAGGTCTTCATCCGGACATCTACAACATTTGATAGCAGTTTTTCTCATCTTAAGGGAAAAATAATTGTTTGCTAAAAAGAATAAATGTTGTTTTGGCATTTCTCAAATTGAGTACCTAGGACATGTGCTACATGCGAGAACGATCTCTATGGATAAAACTAAGATTGATTGCATATCGTCATGGCCAACTCCTCAATCAGTGAAAGAATTGAGAAGCTTTCTTGGACTCTCTAGTTATTACAGGAGATTTATTAAAAATTATGGAGTTCTGGCCAAGCCTCTTACAAACTTGCTGAAAAAGAATGGTTGGGTTGGTCTGATCAAGCAACTATGGCCTTCCAATCATTAAAAGAAGCCTTATGTGTAGCACCTATCCTGGTGTTACCTAGCTTTCAGCTTGAGTTCACAGTGGATACTGATTCAAGTGGGTTTGGAATTGGAGCAGTGTTGCAACAGCAGGGGAGACCGGTGGCTTTCTTTGGCAAAGCTTTAAGTGTACGACATCAAGATCTTTCAATCTATGAAAAGGAGATGCTCGCAGTTTTATTACCGGTTAGGAAGTCGCATGCTTACCTGGTGGGGAGGCATTCAAAATTCGAACTGATTACCAAAGCCTATGATTTTTGTCTGATCAAATAGCTATCACTCCATTTCAGCATCATTTTTGGGTAGCTAAAATTCTAGGCTATGACTTTGAGGTCTTCAACCGAAAAGGGATCAACAACAGAGTGGTTGATGCTCTCTCTCGACAGCCTCAACTCGAGCAAGGCTAGTTATTCCAATTATCAACTAGTTTTGTCATTTCGAGGCTCTTGGAGCAAGTGCAACAATCATATGAAATAGATGATAAGTTGAAAAAAATCATACAATATATTCAGCAGCATCAATCTCAAGACCAAAAGTATTCGTGGGATGGCCGATTTCTGCGAAGGAAAGGAAAATTTATGGTGGGAAAGAATCTGCAGTTGAGACAGGACCTGTTTCATCATTTTCATGCTAGTACGATTGGAGGTCATTCAGGTGTATATGTTACTAGGAAGTTTTTAGCTAGCTTGCTATATTGAAAGGGCATAACCACTGATGTTAAAAGCTGGATTCGAGAGTGTTTAGTTTGTCAAAGATACAAGAGTGAGACAGTAACATCTCTAGGACTCCTTCAGTCGTTACCTATACCTGATAGAGCTTGGTCTGTTATCACCTTGGACTTCATTGAGGGATTGTCGAACTCAAGCAGAAAAATTCTATTTTGGTTGTGGTGAACCATTTGACTAAATATGGTCATTTCTTGGCCGTATCTCATCCATATACAGCTAAAGATGTGGCACACGAGTATCTGAATCATGTTTATAAGTTTCATGGCATGCCTAATTCAATTATATCAGACAAAGATAGAATTTCTGTTAGTGGATTTTGGCAGGAGTTATTTCTACGAGCTGGTACCAGACTTCTTTTGTCTACAGCTTACCACCCTCAAACGGATGGTCAGACAGAGGTATTAAATCGGTACCTTGAGAATTATCTGAGATGCATGACTGGTGAAACACCTGCAAATTGGTTCCATTGGTTACTCCTCGCCAAGTGGTGGTATAATTCATCTTTCCACTCCTCGATTCAGCTTACTCTATATGAAGCTTTGTATAGACAGTCTCCACCTCTACACATGCCCTACTTAGTAAGAGCTTTTTTAGTGGCAGTGGTTGACAGAAGTTTGCAAGCTAGAGAGACTGCAAGGAAGCTATTGCAGTTCCATCTCAAAAGGGCTCAAGCTCATATGAAGCAGTTCGTTGACAAACATCGATTAGAAAGGAATTTTCAAGTTGGTGATTTAGTATACTTGGGACTGCAACCTTAATAAAAAATTATCTCCTAAATATTATGGACCCTTTTCTGTGATCAAAAAAGTGGGGAGGTGGCATACAATCTACAGGTACTTCCAGGCTCTCGTCTTCATCCAACCTTTCACATTTCTTAGTTGAAGAAACATATAGGCTCAACACCTACTCAAGCTCACTTACCATTGGTGGATGGTCACGGTGCATTGCAGAAAGAACCAATCAGAATTGTGGATAGGAGGATAGTTAGAAAAGGAAACCAAGCTGTTACTGAAGTTTTAGTTGAATGGATTGACTCCTTTCCTGAAGATGCAACATGGGAATCTCTACCCTTGCTTCAAACCAAATTTCCTTACTTTCATCCTTGAGGACAAGGATCTTTTCCTTGGGAGGCAATACTTGTTACGGGCTAGAAACTTAAGCAAGAAATGGGAGAGTAAAAAGGGGTTGGTTATAAACGGTGAGTTTCATTTAAGAAAAACGGTGAGTTTTAATCCTAAGAATAAAATAGCAAAACGGGGCGTAGGACTTTAGTTAAACGGTGCGTTTGATTATAACAGAAATTGCCACGTTGTTTTCTTGTTATTTTTCCTTTTTAAGCGTGAGCAGTATACGGAAAAATGGTTATGAATATACTGAAGGAAAATCAAAATTCTTTTCTCTATTCTTATTCTTCTCTCAATATTCTTCTATTCCGGATTCGAGATTGCATCATGCTAGTTTAGGCTTAGATAAAGGAATGCGTTTTGACTATTAGTGAGGGAGAATAAATGAAAAGAAAAAAAGAAAGAAAGAAAGAAAGAGGGAGGTAGGACTTATGTTTTGTTGTTTTGGTTTAGGCTTACTCGATAAAAGGGCTGCTTTTTTTCAATTTCCCCTCCATTCCATCAGACATTGTACTGAAACTGTCATCCTAGCCATCTATTATCAGTGGCATCATGTTTATTTTTGTTCATAGAGAAATATGTTTTGGGGGTATTGATTTGCTAACCAAAATCAACGAAAACCCATAATTAATCCTTCCCTTCAAAGACCATAATCGATCTTTTAGATTGAGATTTGATGAAAGAAGCTCTAAATTTTTGTTTTAGAAATTTTTGGTTAGGGATTTTGCTTATCGGATTTTGGGACTAGTGAAGTCTATGCCCATTCTTCATTCACCATTTGGTTTTATTACCATTACGACAATAGAGATCTAGTCTGGGTAAGTTACTTCCCTAATAAAGTCTTCTGTCAAGAGTTTTTCAACCTCCTGTCTAGTTGTTTGGACTGTAATATCTGTGAATCTTCTATTCTTTTGCTTGACAAACTTCGCAATGGGATTAACATTTAATTAATGCTTGATGACCGATGGCGATGGATCAATGCATGTTGTATCTGTAGTTAACCATACAAAAACGTAGTCTTTGCCTCACAACAAATTGATTAAGGCTTGTTGCTTATCCTTTGGTAAAATTGAGGAAATCTTTTATAGTTTCTTTTATCATTATGAAATAACTAAAGTGCTTCTGTCTGTTCCACTTGTTTTACCTTATGGAATCTAGTCTCTGCTCTGGCATCTAAGCTTTCCAGATTTATCATGCTCTTGTCAATGAGATGAATCCCGATTCCGCCATATTGGCATCCCTTTTTCTAGCCTTCACTATTAAAAATTCCAGTTTTGCTTCTTGCCATATTTCTTTGGTTCATATTTCGCCCCTACTGAGTTAATTACAGGCAGCGATGCAACATGGCACCGTACATTGATCTGAACTCATGAATCCCGTGCAAATAAGAGCGAGAAATTTTAGTTTCAAACGTAATGCTGCTACCGCCATTTTAGCCATTCTCATTATGGGTATACAAAAAACAACATTACAAGTTGATGGATGATCAACAATCAAGAATTCTAATATCTCATAATTGGTAGCTTAAAAAAAATGTTAATGGCTAAATTTAAATTGATAAAAGATATCAACATTGAGAGTTAAATTTAATATTATATCTAAAATTTATAATAAGAAACGTTCATTTTATTTTCAATTGAGAGAGGAAAATGAAATTATTTCAAGTTGAACTCAAATTCTCATACTTACAATATATTATTTTTTGCCGAGATTATTTACCTATAAAAACCTTTATAAACTTAAAATAACTGGAAATATATTTATTAAATTTTATGGAAAAAGAAAAAGACGAACACAATAAAACGACGACAGTGCCTCCGGACATGTCGTTGGAAGCATGTGTCAACTGACACGTGGACGGGAAAAAGCTGCCCCCACCTTTGGTAGAATCCCTAATCGCAGCAAAACAAATACTAAAAGGGACGGGGTATCACTACGGGGCCCACATCCGCTTCATTCTCCCAATGGAAACCAAATAGAGCCTAATCCGGCTTAATAGACTTGATTATATATATTATTTGTATAATATTTCTCTCTTTTTTTTTAAATTACTAATTATCTATAACTTTTTATAACTCCTAATTTTTAAAAATAATTTCTTCTTTTTTTTATTTTCTAAAAAATCACATTGAGGGAGCTTTTTAAAATAATTATAAAAGATTATATTTTTTTAATTTTTTAATTTTTTAAAATATTACCACATATATATAACACGTTACGTGTCACTGTCTGATTGCCCTATTAGCCACCTCAATAGTTAAATGTAAAAATTAATAAAATTTTTAATAAAATAACCAATTTTTTCTTTAATTTAATATATAAATTTTAATTTATTTATTTTTAATAAAAAATAAAATACAATTTAGTAAAAATATGTCCATCCTATTTTTATAATTTCAATTCTTTGTAATTTGTATTGTAGTGGAAACTATTAATATATTTTTTTATAATTGACAGTATTTTAAAAAAAACTTTTATATGATTATATTGTGCACAATATTATGACGTGTTATGGGAATGAGGACAAAAGCTCAACTTTTTATGGAGCCCATGTCTCCCGCCAAAAGCATATTTAGATTGACAGAATTTGAGGCCCTCTCCTTTCCGATGATGCTTCTGCCCTCCGCTTTCTTTGCTTTCTCGTTCGTTAGGAAATTATACTCTTCCACTTAATACATTTTTTTAGGTTTTGTTCATAATTCTCTTTAAAATAAAATTTAATATATTATATGTTGGTGATGATTCAAAAATTTTTAATGTAACAACTGGCAACTAACATATGCTCTTTAGTGTTGATTAGTTTTCATCTAATAAAAGCAGTTCTTTGTTATTTAGATTTAGCAACTAACATATTATTTTTATCAAGGTATTTTTTCATTCGAGGGTTACGTATTTTATAAGGAGTATTTCGATTGATATAAATATGATTAATAAATTTACGAGTGTTAATATCATTATAAATACTAATTATGCAAGTTACGCCACTATACATGCTAAAATAAAATGTTTAAATCTTGCTTAATAGTTCAATCCTTCACCAACGTAATTTGTATAATTAATATTTTTAATAATATTAACGCTGTTTATGGAGATAAAATCCCTAAATAAGATAATACCTTTTGTCCATAGTTGGAGATTAAATTTTTCTATATTACCAGAAAATGAATTAACCAAATAAAAGCCATATAATAATGTGGATCAAGTATTGATATTCAAGATCATTTGAATTTGATAGAGAATCTAAACTTTACTTGATTATAGAGAAATGGAGATGTGAGAGATTGTTCTAAGTCCTTTCTATTTCGGCGATTAGATCAAACCTCAAAGCATAATTAGTAAGTGAAGGGTATACTTAGGGTCATAAATAGTTTGGAAATGAAATGCTTGTAGGGAATAAATTGTATTTAATTTGGGTAGTTTCATCATTACTAATGGGGTTTGACAATAGCTAAGCGTGTTCCTTAAGATTCTTCCACTTAATTAAGCTAACTTAACCAAGGTTAGTTTTACAATCTACTTATTTGGGGGTATGGAGTTGGGTCAGCTATTAATATTCAGGTGGTCTTTGGGGTTTGAGAAAATTAAGGGCTATTGACTTTGACTACAAAACTTCCATAAATAATTGGTTGTGAGTTGGGAACTACCTAGTGTAGCTGTTCTCGAGATCACTTTATAGTTCCTTCACCCCCTTATTTCTTATCCTATTCCCCACCAACGCCACGTGTCCATGTTGTCATCAGCTTTATCAGACACATGTCCCCGCCCATCTTGCATATGTTTATGCCACCTTTCCGATCTGTCCATTTTATTGTTGCATTCAAATAAAATGGGTTATCTTTTTATTTATTTAATATTTATATAATTTATGTAAACTACTTTGATTTGTGTTTGATTTAATAAGTTAAGATATGTTACAAATTTTATATTTGTTTTGAAAAGGTGAAATTTAATTTTTATATTATAATTTCAAGAATTTAATTTTTATTTTTTAGATTTTAAAATTTAGATCTGTTGATATTGTAAATTTTGTTTTTAATTTATCAGTGTGAAAAAAAACACTGATTTGGTAATATAGCCATGTAACTAAAAAAATGACTTTGTAATAAAATTGAATTTGACAAAAAAATTAATAGTATTAATAATTGAACCTAAATTTAAAATTTTAAAAAGTAAATAGACTAAATTTATGGAAATAAGAGTATAGGAGTTAAATTTTAAAATTTTGAAGAGTACATAAACCCATGAGATATTTTAATCTTTTTGATATTATTGAAATGGAAGATTATATAGAAGATTGTTGAATATATTACTTTCAGAATATAAAATTTTATTATTTATTGATGGAATATAATATTATTTAAAAATATATTTTATTAAAGTATGCTTGCTTTTCTTTTCTTTTCTTTTTTTAATATTTTTAACTCCTTCCGCATTAATCAAAAGATATTGATATAAAAGTTCATGAAATTCTTCATCGAATTCTAAAGCTTTGTATTCTCATATTTGATATAGAAAACTAAATCTTACAGTTAATAAAATATTATTATAATTAATATATTAACTTCTTATGTATAACACATTATCCAGGAAAACTTCAAATCTTTAAATTTATCTATTTAATCTCTAATTAACTTGTGACTAGCAATAATAGTAGGATATTAGAAACAAATGACAATCATTTAGTTTTGTCCTACACCAAAATTATTAAGTTCAAATCTTCATTATTTACAACGGTTGAATAAGTCAAGTATTTATAAGCCTTCGATATGAAAAAGCTTAAAAGAAATATAAACTCCTAAAAACTAATTAAAATTTTGATTTTACAAATATTATATATTTAAATAAATATTTAATATCCTAAATAAATTATATTTACAATATACTTTTAATTAAATATAAATAGGTGGTTGGTGGCGGGAGATTTTAATAAGATTGCATATGCTTTTGAAAATATGGGGGGTCGAATTCAAGAAGAGAGGAATATGGCGAAATTTTGGTAGGTTTGGGAAGATTGTGGGCTTGTATGTGGGAAAGAGGTCAAACATCGGCTAATAATATAGGGGAGCAACTTGATACGTGTCTTGCTACTAATGGATGGTTGGAGAGCTTTTCGTTATACGAGGTTAGGCATGTACCACATGATTTTTTGGATCATTGTTCGTTATTAATGAATACAGAGGCCATTTCCATTAAAGCTCCAAATAGGAACTTCCACTTCGAAGCTTGTTAGGTATTGGAGAAATCTTGTCAAGAGGCAATTGAAAACCTGTCGAAAAGGATGGCACAGTTGGTTGTGGATTTACAATCATGGAGTAAACGTACTAGGACTGAGACACGACAGAATGTTATTATTTTGAATCAAAGGTTAGAAAAAGTTTAATTTCTTGGATTCAGATAATTCGATTTTGGGGGAAATTATAGATGCAAAGCTTGCCCTCAATTTGGAAACGGATAAGAATGAACTCTATGGGAATAAAAGGCGAGAGCTAATTGGATGAAAAATGGGATCATAATATAGCGTTCTTCTGCTCCTTTTCAACTGTAATGAAAAGGCAAAGCCGAATTGACAGTTTGGAGAAAGTTAGCGAGGACGATGACGTGGGTAAATTAGCGGATGGTTGCTTTAAAGAGTTGTTTACGTCCTAAGGGGATGGTAATATGGATAGAATATTATCTGGGGTGGAACCGAGTATTTCGGGGCAACTAAATGAGAACCTTTTGTCCTCTTTTCGAGCAAAGGAAATTATTTGAGCTATGAGTAGCATGCATCCTACAAACGCTTCAAGTACTGATGGTTTTCTTGTTCCCTTCTTTAAAAAATATTGGAGTATTGTGGGCGTTGATGTGGTAGAGTATTGCTTATCTGTTTTGAATGGAATCACTAATATTTGTCTCATTAATATAACCAGTATTGTTTTAATTTTGAAATTTACAATGGTACTGAATATGTTATACTTTCGACCCATTAGTTTGTGCATGTTATCTATAGGATTGTGTCAAAATTTAAGAAACTCTTATTTTTTGTGTTGATGAGGCATACAGTGCATTTGTCCCAGGAAGGTTGATAACTGACAATGTAATTCTTGCCTATGAGGTTTTCCATGCTCTCAAAAATAGGAGGAGTGGGCGAAATGAAGCTTTTGCATTGAAATTAGATATGAGTAAGGCGTACAACATAGTTGAATGGGCATTTATTAAGGTTATGATGTTAAAAATGGGTTTTGTTGGGACATGAGTTCATACTATTATGCATTGTGTTATGATTGTCTTTTATAAGGTCTCTGTAAACGGTCGTGAAGGTGAAGTGATTGTTCTTACGAGAGATTTACGTCAAGGGGACCCTCTAAGTCTTTTTTTTTTATATGCAACGAAACCCTTCTGAAGATGACTCGTAGGGATGGATTGGTTCATGAAATCAAATTCAGTCGAGGAGGACCAAGATTGACTCACCTATTTTTTGCAGACATTAGTCTATTTATTTTATAAGCCTTTGAGGCAGGTGCAATGACCATGAAGATCATCATACAAGAATGGGTGGATTGTTATTTTATGGTGAATTTTAACAAATCAGTTATTGTTCATTCGAACTTACAAGGGTTTTAACCTGTGATTGCAGGGTCGGCGGGATAAGGAACCTGAAGAGGGACCAAGTTAGATTGTGTGGAATCGAGGATTCATTGCTAGTATATAGTCATGCGCATAAGAAGAGGGTACCTTAAGAGACTCCGTCGTGGAGTCGAATATGTATATTGTAATTATGTAATTTCCTTAGAATCCGAGGTACGAACAACAAATATTATTAAAAAAATATTTGTCTATGTTGTAATCTTTATAAATAGGTAATAGATTTTGATAACGAGTTCAAATGTTGTACATGAACCCAATTCAATCGTGATGCCCTAGACTCGGATTCGACGAACGAGTCAAGAAAGAGGTATCACAAGTTAAATGGTATCAGAGCATGATTTAGTCAATCTTTTGGACCTAAGAAATTTGAAGAAGTACCCCTTATGTGTATGACGTTCGATTTGGCTAAGTCTCTCGAGTCCTTGTTTATTTAAGTTGTTATGTGCTAAATGTGTAAATATGATGGCCTAGATTGGTAGGCAAAATTGGAGTAAAAATAGACAAATAGGGAGAAAGATGTAAAGTAAGGGTAAGTGGCTATATTGATTGAAAAAGTCCAAGCGTTAGAGAAAAGAAAAATCTTATTAAAGAAGAGATACAACAAAGGTAAAGCATCATTATTCGCTGAATGAGTTGCCACCTCAAAGGTGTCTTCACCTCCTTTTTCAGCTAAGTCCTTTGAAAGGAGTGGAAATGATTCTACTCGAGTTTTGAAAATGAGAAAGACGTTCCATTTCTTCTATCAATCTCCTCGTAGGATCTAAGGGAGAGCATAAGTAAATCTCTAACTTTGACAGACAGATTCCTATGAATTTAGGGAGTTGTACATATCGTTGTCCGCTAGAATAGGTGCCCTTTTAGCATAGCCCGCTTAGCTTCGTTTTCTCACTGAAGGATAGCCCTAGATTTTTCTCACCCTATTGCTAGTGGAAGGAAGTCACCAGGGTTGTTAAAGAAGGGAGATGAATCCCTGGCAGGGTAGAGATTGGGAGGTGAGAGATGCTAATGTGGTCTCCCCACGATGTTACAGAATGAGTTGCAATGAGCGAAGTCCCGAAGAGGAACAGGGAGGTTGAGGAAAGGGACTCCCTCGGTTTTTAATATAGATCCTTATCATATTCTAGGCTGACCGAAAACGGAGAGGGTGTGTATTCTCCTACGATAAAACGTACCCTCTAAGGGAAGATGAGGTAGTTATTAGTATCGCTTAGTCAACCCTTTCCCTAATTTACCCTGAATATAGAAGCAAGGAAGGGAAAATGGATTTCCCAAGATATCAGGAAACCTATTATAACCAATAGAAGAGCCCCTGTAAATTAGGAACTGTCGCCTTGTTTGAGCCTTCTATGAAGGATTAAGCTAGTGGGCAAGTAAGGAAAACAGTAAATAAATGATTTATTTTCGGGTGAATTTTGAGAAATCAGTTTTCTTTTTGAAGGCAATGCGGAGGAACAATGTAGACATGAGGTAGCATATATTTTGGGTGTTTGAAGGACATCATCCCTGAAAAATCATTTGGGGCTCCCAACATTGAGTGGTAGAAGCAAATGACTTGATTTTGAGATTATTAAGGATAAGATGAGAGATCGAATTAATAAATGGGATGTAAGGCGACTGTTGAGTGGGGGAAAGGAACTGTTTGTTAAATTGATCCTCCAAGTTATTCTCACATATGCAATGTCTTGTTTTATTTTTTTTGAAGGTTTTATACTCTAAGATTCAATCAATTATTACGAGATATTGGTGGAAAAAATCGAGCAACCAGCGAGTTATCCATTAGTGCACTTGGAATAAGCTATGTGATATTAAATATAGGGGGTCTAGGCTTCCGAGATGTGGCTAAATTTAATGTAGCCTTGCTAGCACGAAAAGGTTGGCGAATATTATCTAGGTAATATATGCTTATTTCGTAAGTTTTAACTGCTAAATACTTTCCATCTACAGACTTTTTAAGGACTTGATTGTGTAATAATTGTTCTTATATGTGGAAGAGTATTTGGTGTTCTAAAGGATTAATTGAAGTTGGTACGCGATGGAAGGTAGGGAATGGGTTTACAATACCCATTTGGAATGTCCTATGGCTTCCTAGTGGGGGTTTATGCGAAGCTAATTATGTTTATACAAACATAGATTGTAATTTGGTTCCTGATATAATATATCTAAATGAAAGAAGATGGAAGGAAGAAATGGTTACCAACCTATTTACTGAAGCAAATGCTACGCATATTCTTCTTATTTTGTTGTCTTGATCTCAGTAGCAATATTTGGTGGTTTGGGATTGTGAGCTGTTAAGGGAATATTCTGTCCAGAGTGGCTATTGACTACTAATGGAGGATCTCTCCAGTACAGGTACACCAAATGCCCATGATAGTATAGAAACATATACAAATTTTTACCAAAAAAAAATTGTATGGGTTGGATACCCTTCCTAAGATCAAACTCTTTCTTTGGAGGCTTTATCATAATTTTATCCCTACCCTATGCAACATAAGTATCGGACAATTAACTAATAATGTCACTTGCCTAAGGTGTAGATTCACTGAAGAGGATACTAATCATGCATTCAAAGGTTGTACTTTTGTCATTGAAGTCTAGGAAGTTGTTGAAGTCAATTCGCTTGTTGAATGGAATGATTTCAAATTTAAGATTTGGTTTGCAAATTTATTAGACAAAGCACACTGTAGTGAATGTAGATTTATTGCTATTTTGATATGGGGAGTTTGGTTTTTGAGGAATAAGTTGGTACATGAAGTAGAAAGACAGTCAAGCCAGAATATTGTTACTTGGGCTAGAGCTTATGCAAATGAAGTCTCAGCGATGAAGGAAGCACTGGTTCCAAGGGTTGAGAGAGGTGGACTTTGATAGTGTCCCCTTTTAGAATAGGTGGTGAAAATAATTTTCGATGCTTCATTCATTCAAAATACAAATGAATTAGTGGTTGAAATAGTTATCAAAGACTCTAAAGGTTTTGTATTGGGAGTGTGCATTAGGATAAATAGGCTAATACCTAATACTAGCCCTGTAAAGGCTTTTAGCCAAATTTCAAGGTTTAGAGCTTACGTCAAATTTGGGATTCCATTTGTCATGCTTGATGGAGATAATGCAACAGTCATTCAAAGGCTATCAACAAAAGAAAAGGACAAATCTTGTAACACCCCTTACCTGTATTCGACACCGAAATAGGGTACGAGGCATTACCAGAGTTTACTAATTAATTTTTAGACATTTCATTTTTATCCAGTATTCATATTTATAACCAATCAAAATCAAAACATTAATGAGCTAACGTTAACCAATTTAACTTATACTTGACATTATAACCAGAATCAAATCGTCCAAAATTACCAATAGAACCAATGGATACTGTGATATATCTCCAACAAGCTCCCAACTCAATTGAGCTTCCGATAATCATCTAAATGCATCAAATAATTATACATATTACCAATAATATTACACACATATATATAATATCCATTACTAAATGGCATTCACTTCAATTAAAATTATATAGAATATAACTCATTCGAGCTCACCAGACTAAATTGCAGAAATACCAAAATTCAGGGACATTTTGGAAATTTTCTATTTTTCTCAAATTTCCACCCAATCTTGATCTAAATTAATATTTCATTCAATTTACTAATTTAAATAATAATAAAAATTCATTTCATGCAATTTGGTCACTTTTTGACACTTTACAAATTTACCCTTAAAGTTTTACGTTTATTCAATTTAGTCCCTGCGCCTAAAACGTGCAAATTATCCATGCTAGCTTAATATTCATATATATACATTTTCCTCCTCCTCCTCTCCATTCCGCATCCTTAATTTATATAATATGCTTATAAGTAACATTATCTATGATTTCACTATTTACTTGTAAATTTATTCAAAACTGTCCATTTGAGTCATAGCCACTAAATTATTTTTATCTTGAGCTACAGAACTCTAAATTAGGATCTGCTAATTTTCCCTGAAACTAAACTCACATATATTCTTACCATAAAATTTTCAGAATTTTTGGTTCAGCCAATAAGTACAGTTTATTCTTTAAAGTCACCTCTATTCTGCTGTCTGACAGTTCCGACCCTTCTTCACTAAAACTTAATTATCTCCTTGTACAGACTTTGGATGATATCCCCGTTTGTTCTATTGAAAGTAGACTCTTTGAGGATTTTAAACATATAAATTATAACCCATATTTATTTTTTTTCAATTTTTTATGATTTTCCAAAGTCAGAACAGGGGAACCCGAAATCATTCTGACCTTGTCTCACAAAATCTATTATATCTCATGATTTACATTTCTATTACTATACTGTTTCTTCTATGAGAAACTAAACTCAGTAAGCTTTAATTCCATGTTTTTTTCATCCTCTAATTCCATTTACACAATTTATGGTGATTTTTCAAAGTTAACCTACTGCTGCTGTCCAAAACTGTTTTAGTGCAAAATGTTAATTACTAAGTTTATAACTTCCTTATTCCCTTTCTCTATAATATTTCTCATCACTTTCACTTATTTCTCTTCACTAATATATCAAGAACATAAGAATTTATATAAGAAAACTCCACTATAACATCTTTTCCATGCTATTTCAATAATATCAAACTTAAAAATATATTGAAATCTCAATGTTCTTACCTTGTCCTATTGATTTCAACCTTTAACTTGATTTCTCTCTCTTCCAGCTCCAATTTCTTGAATCCAACTTGATATTCTAGCTCCCCATAGTCTCATCAATTTTCTCTCTTGGTGGCTATGGAAATTTCTTTGAATTCTAAGTGAAAATGGTGAATTTTTGGTGAGAGGACCAAATTGTAAAGAAAGCAAAATTTTCTTTCTTTCCCTCTTCTTCTCACGTTAATGCATGCAAAAATGGTGGGGATGGTTGCTTTTCATCCTTCTTTCCACATATATATATACTAAATAAATTAATAATAATAAAATAATATCATTTAAAAAATCAAATTAAAATATTAATAAACTAATATTTATTTATTTATTAATCTAAAATATCTCCAACATCATCATTATCTTCTAGATTTCTCTCTCTTCTAATTGACCATTTTGCCCTTCATGATCTTTTAAAATTCCATCCTTGAGTCATCACTTAATTTGGTAAAATTGTGATTTAGTCCCTCAAACTTCTTCACCTTTTTCAATTTGGTCCTAATCCATCCATTTTTCTTAGTTTCTAGATCATTCCACCCTTAAAATATTTACACCATTGGTCCTTCAACTTTTTCTTATTTACACTTTAACCCCTCAAATTTCGAGTATTTACTCTTGGGCAATAAAACTTTTCTCACTTTTGCGATTTAATCCTTGCTTTAACTAATATGTCATAATATACGTCCCAATGTTCACATAACTCCAAAGTTTCCCCTTTTTGACGCTTTATTTTCTTATTTTATTATATCCAAGATAATATTTTACTGTAAAAATTTTTGGGGTATTACAAATCTAATATTAGTTCCTTTATTGAAGATGCTAAGCTCAAAGGTGCTTCTTTCCTTCAGAGTGATTTCTCCTTTGTGCTCAGAGAAGGCAATAAATTGGCTCATCAGCTGGCAGTGGAAGAAAGTAGGTTTGTAGGGGATAGATATTGGATTGAGGAGCTGCTTGGAGGACTTTCATAGCTCGTAATTACAGCCAAATGGTGGGTAGACCCTTTAGATTGATCTGCTTTGGTTGGGGTTTTGGAAGACGATCGACTTTTAGGTGATTATCATGGTTGATTCTGAGCTTTTACAGAATGGAAAAGTCTTGAGTGCTAGCTATTTTGTGTTTAGTGTTTTTAGTGTCCCTAATTTAATTTACGATCCATTGTGTTGCTTGTTGTTCCCAATGGCTTATTTTATTACTTACTAATGGTTGGCTTTCTATTTAAATTTTTTTTATTAATAAGTATTTTAGATCATTTTTAAATTTGGTTAATATAATATTTATATTAAAAAATAATATCAGATATATTTATCATTTTTTGTTGACGCATTGAGATGAAATATTATATTATAATAATTTTTAAAAATAGATACATAGTATATTTACTTAATATATAAAAGAATATCATATAAAGAAGAGATAAAATTGAGAAAAATATAAAAATGAAGGGTGAAAATGTTATAAAATGAATATTACCTTTGGAATCTTGGCTTACTAAGAAAGAGCTGGCATGGAAATTACCTCTATATTTTAGAATCTTAACATTGTTTGAAATGTAATATTATCATCTCAAGATAATTTTTGTGAACCAAATGTGAGAATTTTATTTCAAAATGTAAAATTACTCTTGAGAATAAAAGATAACATGAACTAAATGCCCATAATTGACCAATACAAGTTTTTTTTAAAAGGAAAATTAAATTATTCATTCCACGAATGAGATGCAATGCAAAGAAAAATAAAGATACAACACACACTTATTGTTGGAAATGAAGGACAAGCTTCATCAACATGAGCAAAGGCTTCAGCCTTAGCAAGAATATAACAATTATAACATGTTGATAACTGGCTCTATTACAACTCAAACACGACATATTTGGGGTGATTGTAAGCATCTAACACGATAAGAGAACCAGCTCGAGAGGTCCAAAGGGACGGGAAGAATCAACAAGAAAACCAAGCATCCACCAACTGAAGAGGATGGAAACAAACCCATCCCAAAAATACTTGTATAAGTAAGATTACTTACAAAAGTATGACAAAAACTTGTATAGGAGAAGAAAAATAAAACTTCCACCATTTTCATTAGAAAAAGCAAAAGGCTTATTAAACAAAGGAAAACAATAGAAAATATATCAGGCTTAAAATAATACATATCCAAATCTCGTGAAATCATTCATTGTTCTTAAATACCCTCAAAATTGAAATAGATCAATAAGCCAATGAAGAGCCACCAATTGAATATCTATGACCAACCCAATTTCAATAGAAATTGTTGGTGACTAGTGGAGGTTTAGCGACAATAGACATCAATTTCTGTCTATGATAAAGAATAGTTAACCTGTAGAGAATAAATAAACAAATTTAGAAATAAAAAAAACGAAAATACTAAAAAGAAGAAATTTGATAACAAAATAAATAAATAATTATAAAGAAATAAAAATTAAAAAAAAAACAAAGTGGAAGATGGAATGAGTAAACCAATGGATATGATGGATAGATGAATAAGTGTCCAACTAAATCGTTTAAGATATAAATCCCAACAAACTCAATTAATGACTCTAGTAAACCCTTCAAGACATAATTCCTTGACAAATTGAAGAAAATTATTTCTAAAAAAATCACAAGAAAGAAATCTTGCACAAAGAAACTAACTCCAGAGTTAAAAGCTTTATTAATGAAAACAATTGTGTATCTAATGAAAAAAGAAGAGACCTTTATATAGGCTAACTAATTACATCCAAATAAAACTCTAAATTATAATGAAACTCTAATTAATCTAAATAAGTAGTTTTAAACTAAATTTTCTTGTTTGACTAAGAAACATAAAACTCCTAAACAACGCGGGAAAGCTCACACAAAGTGTGCTAAACATATAACTGTAACCTTTAATTTTCCTTTACATCATTGCTCTCACAAGCTGTGAAATGGGTCTGTTCACACGAGCTGTGGGTGTAAGCTACACGATGCTGCTCACACGAGCTGTGGAGTTTCCGCAACAAATGCAGGATCTCAGCCATCGATAGGACATTCAAGACTAACACTTGAAACATGAAAACCCTAATGACATGTCATTTGTATCCTACGAATTTTTAAGGTTCAAACGGGGCTCGATAATCATCGTGACATCGTTGGATTTTCCTCTTCTAGTTACATGGAAAATAACACATTAACATATAGATCAATATAACATTAAAACATTATTTAATCATACAAACTTACCTGGACAAATAAAGCGTAAAAACGTAGTTGATCAATCCGAGGCTTTTGTTTTTTCCCGATCTAAATCCGTTCGAGGTTTATCTTGATCTAAATAGATAAATTCAATTCATTTAATACTTCTATTATTCAAGTCAGTCCATATATCATTTTTTGCAAAATTATAATTTTTCCCAACATTTTAACATTTTTACAATTTATTCCTTAAGCTCGTAAATTGAAATTTAAACATTTTCATCCTTATTTCATGCTAGCCGAATTCACTAAGGACCTCTACCAACCCATAAAAATCACCATTTCATGAATTTAACATAAACTTTTATCATTTTTTTACAAATAAGTCCCTAAATGACAATTTCATAAAAAATCCCTTTACAAAACTTGTTTATTTAACAAGAAGGACTCATAATCTCTCATAAAACATCAAGAGTCGTGCAAGGAATTTTATGGCAAAACCCTAATTCTTTAATATGTTTGCAAATTAATCCCTAGGCTTGCTAGGTTAAACTACAACGATCCCGAAAACATAAAAATCATTAAAAATGAGATCAAAAATCATACCATGCAAGTGAAGAAGCCTAGCCGAATCTTCAACCTTCAAAAATGGTGTTTTCTAACCCTAATTTTGGTGGAAAGAAACAAATATTGAAGATGATACTATTTTTACTTAGTTTAATTTATATTTATTTATTTAATTAACTTTTTAACCTTTGTTTTTAACTTAAATTTTACTTAATTTGTAATGGCCCAAATTTAAGGTTATCGGAACAGTGGTTTCGGGACCACAAATCCGATTAGGAAAAATTTATTTTTATTATATTTCTATGGCCTACAATTTCATGGAAACATTTTGTGAAAACTTCGTTCAAAAATTTTGACGTTTGGGCACTCAATTTAGTCAAAAAGACTAAATTGTAAAAAGTGCAAAAGTTGAGTTCTATATGTTAGAGGTGTCCAATTGTTATGAAATTTTAAATTGGAGGTCTTTATATGGTAATTAGACCATTGGTTAAGTTGGTGGACAAAAATGGACATGGTTAGGCATGTTTCCAAAGTTTTTCATTAAGGGCATTTTAGTTATTTAGTTATTAAAATGAATTAAAAACAAAATTAAAAGCCAATTTTTGATCATCTTCTTCATTAGGCCGAATTTACCAAGGGGAGAAGACATAGTTAGGGTTTTCAAGCTTCCAAGCTCCATAGTAAGTGATCCCAAGCCCCGTTTTTAATGCTCTTTACGTTTTTGAGATCCCAATAGCTTAATTTAGCTTATTCTAGCAATAATTTAACCTAGGGTTTATATTTGGAAAAATACCCATAGGTGAAAAGTGTTTATTTTGATGTTTTATGATAGAATATGAAGCTAGATATTATGTTAAACAACTTTTGCTAGCCGATTTTAAGCGAAAACGAGTAAGTTGACATAATCGGTAAAAATCCCTAATGTACATAAGTAAGTGTTAGAGTGAGAATTTGATGTTGTCATAGAAGAGAAAAATGTTCAGAATGTTATATAACATAAGAATATGAGATGAAGTTTAATTTCCGAACTTTGGGGCAAAAGCATAATTATGTAAAATTTTAGGGGCAAAATCATAATTTTGCCAAAGTTAGAGTTGAGGGCTATTTTGATAAATGTGAGTATTAAATGAGTTAAATTTTCTATTTTAGATTAAGAAGAACGAAACTCGAGGTTAGACAAAGGAAAAAATAAAGTTGAAGGCTAAGTTGGTGAATTTGGCTATATTTTGTACCAAGGTAAATTTACGGTAAATAAATACAATATTTCAATAATTATTATTAATATTGTTATTTTCCAGCAATTATGCATTTATTTTTTGAATTTATTTAATGTTGACTCAAGTATGAGATGACAGAGAATCGGTGTTAAAAAGCCCCGTTGAAACATGAGGAATGTATCGAATACAAATGTCATGACATTTGGGTAGAGAGGTCCCATGTAAGACCATGTCTGGGACATGGCGTTGGCACCGAGATGAGAGGTCCCATGTAAGACCATGTCTGGGACATGGCATTGGCACCGAGATGAGAGGTCCCATGTAAGACTATGTTTGGGACATGGCGTTGGCACTGAAATGAGAGGTCCCCCGTAAGACCATGTCTGGGACATGGCATGGGCACCAATATGAGAACTCCCATGTAAGACCATATCTGGGATATGGCATTGGTAGTACAGGAAACATCCCATGTAAAACCATGTCTGGGACACAGTTTTGGCATGTTATTATCAGAAAAAGACCCAAGTATCCTTATTATTCCAACGTGGCTCAACGGGCTAGTAAACGAATCATGTTAATGAAAGTTCATTTAAAAGCATAAATGGCAAGCTCAGATGAGTTATAAGAGTTAAGAACTTACTATATTATCAATTGATACTCAATGTTTCAGCAAGAGCAGAATAAGTTACGATCATGAGTTAACTAAGTAAACCAGCAAGAGAACGAGAATGAGATTAAATAAAGAGTAAACTAGAGATCTTGACATTTGAGTTTAATTATTTGTGTTAAATGTTGTTATTTATTTGCTAGTAAACTTACTAAGCTTATGCTTACTTCTTTTATTTTTCTTTCTCTTATAGTATTGTAAAGCTACTTTCGGGAACTTAAAGACGTCGGAGATCGTCCACACTATCAACGACAACAACTCGGTATTTTATGATGAACCATGTTTGGGTTATGGCATGTATAGGGACTTAGTTATTTTGAATGTTTGTATTTATGATTTTGCTAAAGAATGATATGTAAGTATTTGATGATGAATGGTCGTTAAAATGGCTAAGTATGAAGGTGTTTGTTGTTACAAATGTTTAGGTGATAAATCATGCATAGAAATCATGAAAGAGTAAAATTTGCAAAGAAACAGATTTCAAGCAGCAACAGTGATGTGAATTTGAAAAATCACCTAGGATAGTATAAAATGAATTAGAATGTGAATGATATATAGAATTAAAGCTTATTGAGTTTACTTTCATAGAAAAATAATGGTGTAGCAAAATGAATTTTATATTTTAAGATATGTGAATTTTAGTGAGACAGGTTCAGAACTGTTTTTGGAGTCCTCTATTCTGAGTTTAGAAAATCATTAAAAATTGTACAAAAATGGTTATGAGTTTTAGTTTATATTTCTAGATTCCTCATTGAGTCTATTTTCTTTAGAAACAAGTGAGAACACCATATGAAAATCCTACAATGAGAAACCTTATTTTTAGTGACAAGAAGTCAGGATAGTCGAGTGGTGAAACAGGGGAGACTTTAACTAATAAACTGTACTAATTGGCTAAACCAAAAATTCTAAAAAATTTATGGTAAGAATATATATGAGTCTAGTTTCAGGAAAAATTTACGGATTTAAATTTAAAATTTCGTAGCTCGAGTTATAACTAAATTAGTAACTGCTGCACAGGTGGACAGCTTTGTTGTGAATAGTGAAATTAATTTCAAAAGTAAAATTTTATACCCCGAATTTTTAAGTTAAGTAATGCCTCGAGCTCGACTCCAACAATGGTCTCGGGTAAAGGGTGTTACATAATTTATGTCCATCTTTGTCCACTAACAATAAAAATGGTCTAATTACCATTTAAGTCCATTCGCATTTAAATTTCATAGCTAATTGATACCTTTAACTAATAGAACTATACTTTTGCACCTTTTATGATTTAGTCCTTTTCACATAATTAAGCATGCAAATGTCAAAATTTCTTAACGAAATTTTCATACAACCTTACTAACATCCCATAGACATTAAAATAATAATAAATTAAAAATTTTCTCACTAAATTTGTGGTCCTGAAACCACTATTCTAATTTCACTGAAAACGAGCTGTTACATAATCATTCTTGGGTCATATACAAGCTTACAAAAGCTCAATACCATCCTGGGGTCGAACTAGGACTAAACTGAAAAGTTTTCAAAGCATTTCAGATGGGCATCACGACTTTTATGGCTTGGTGTCGTGACATTGAAGACAATAGCCAACTTCCCAACCTGAGGACCAAATTGCAAAGTTTTCAAAATAAAACAAAACCGACATTGCGACCTCGAGCAGGGGACATTGCAACGAGATGGATTGGTGTCATGACATTCAGGGTGTGATGTCACGACATTATAGCCAAACACTTGAATCCCCATTTCAAATGACAACAACTTAACATGCTTAATATCCATTGGCCTCAAGGCCCCAAATCAGCCATTTCATATACCTAAACTTGTCAAAAACATTGTTACTAGATCATTAACATCATTTGCAAGCATAATTATAACCAAAATCACATAACCATAACCTATATACAAGCCATTGTAGACCATTTCTAACATTAGAACAAATGTCCCTAGGTACGTGCCATGGACATAGAGAAAAAGTTTATATAAACTTAAGATGAGTCGATTGTTGCCATTTGGATGCTAATTTCACTTTCTCAAGGCTTCGAGAATACCTGTACCTACGCACGAAATAAAAAACCATACGTCAAGCAATAGGGCTTAATTGTACTTTCATGATCCAATATATTATAACATAAACATAGTTAATATATTTCAAGACGTATACATGTACATATGCACTCGATATTTAACCAAGCCATGTTCCAAAATGTCAACCATTATCATCATCTTACAATGCATGAAAACATACTTATAATCATGCTAGAACAACTTATTCAACATTGCCATATCTATGACCAACTCCAATTACTTATCAATTATCAATCCATGAGTATATACAAATTCAATACTATTCATGAATCAAACACATGCATCTACTTACCTTTATTAACATGCCATTTAATGTCATACTCAATTAACAACATTTACTTGAATAACTATCTTTCAATCTCTTTTCTAGAGTCATTTGACTCATTCACATTCATTTCGATCCCTAGGGCTCGTTTTCAACTGATTTGCACATTAGATTACTTGTTTTATCTATCATAATTCATATATGTACACAAATCATTTCATATCATCATGCCATCTCATTTATATGCCATTTACCAAGATTACTGATTATAAATCCCTATTAATATGAATTAGAATCAGATGGATTCACGGATCGTCCAACCAACACACCAAATTGGCACCGAAGTGCATCATCAGATAAACTAAAGTAGGGTAAACTGGCACGTAAAGTGCATACTGGCGTTTGAAGCGCATCACTGGAACACACAGTGCATACTGGAACATGAAATGCATCCTAGCACACGAGGTGCATCTTGACGCATAAGTGCATAATCTCGAACATAATCAAATCCAATAACATGCCATTTATATTCGACTCAACCTGACTAGTTAATAGAGTACCAATATTCAAATACATTATACAACATGATGCATATGCCATTTCTCATTCATATGCATAATCATAAGCTAACTCATCATCAAACATATATTTCATATCATATGACGTACCTCATTTCAATATTAAAGTAAGAGATGTTGTTCCAATGGTGAATACATAATTTATTAAACACAAATTTGCAGTGCGAATTGAATCATTGATTGTGTACATTACATGTGGGTCCTTATTCTGAATGTAGTGCTCCGCTTCCTCGCTATATAGTCTGTATGGCCATCAATATCATTATCATTTTTTTCTTATAAATTGTTTAAAGCGTAATAAGTAAAATTACGTTAATTGATAATTATAAAGTTAATAAATTCAAATGATTACATGTTTAAATTAGATATTACAAAGCACAGACATAATTTATTTAACATTAGAATAATTTTAGATAAATAAAATTTAAATAAAATCCAAGACGTTCACTTTTACCGAAAATACTACTCAAATATGGTACCAAAGTTGGAACCTACCAACTACAGCTAATTGAAAAAAAAATGATTGATGATTCATGGTGAAAGTAAATGCATCATGTGATATTAATTCAATTTAACAAAGGTATTATTGGTGTTTTTGGAGGCCTTATTTAACAATATTACACAAGTTATGTGAACACAATATTATGAATCCCTTTTTATACTTCATCATCAGCCAAGTTTACTAACAATATTAAGACTTTAATAAGAACAAGTTTGCATTACGCTATTTATTTGATAAACTAGAGATATAAAATGTAAAGTCAAAAAGTCCCAAATAATAAAAGCAGACACTTACGTGGCAAAAATACCTAATTCCATGCCACGGGATAATAAATGGGAAAGATTCTCCTTCACTATTACAAAATAACAGACAAGTCCATGAAGCCTTTTTTTTTTTTTAATAAATAAATTTATTAACAAATTTTCAAAAGTAAATTTTATTTTGAACATTGAAAATAAATCATTTGCAAATTGGATATTGCCGTTTACAACATTTTCATTTTAGTAACCTAATTTTAATAAGATTTCATTTTGATTACTCGTCATTAATTCATTATTATTGTACACTCATTTAGTCACCCAGCTTTAGTAAGTTTTTATTTTAATCACTCATTCCTTTTTTTTAATTATTTTTAAAAAATTAATTTTAGTTTTCTCAAGAAACTTGGGGTTTTATAGGAAATTACCTAGTTTTTATAGGAAAAATTTAGATTTTTACAAGGAAAAATCATTTTATCATTTTATTTTTTTTATCATTTTAGTTTTTTTCTAGAAAAAGAAAAATGGAGTTTTACAAAAAAATTAAATATTTTAAAAAAATCATTTTATATTTTTAATTGTCTTTATTTTTTTCATCTTTAAAATTAAAATTTAGGTTTTTCTAGTAAAAAAGGAAAATCTTGAGTTCTTTTTAGGGAAAAACCTAGTTTTTTTATTATAGAGAATTGAATTACAAAAAAAAAAAAAAAAATCCCTTCACAGTTGAATTACTCAATTTCATGTAAAAACCTAAGTAATTTGTTACGAAGTATAATCAAATTAATTTGACGGCTTGAAAAGTAATTGCTTGGAGAATTTGGAAGAACAAAAATCTTTTCATCTTCCAAAACATCAATTAGACGGCTTATGAAATTGTAAAAGTCTCTCTCAGTTGGGCCCAACAGTTTAAACCTTTTCTAAATGGGGTCAAGCCTAACTCACCAAATTCGGAATTTCATTCTCATTATGAAGACAATTGAGTCTATTTATTTTCTGATGGAGCAGTGGCTAAAACTTCCGGAAATGCTTCCGCAGGTGGGGTGGTTCGTGATCGGGTTGGCAATTGGATTTTGGGCTTCAATCATTATTTGGGCAGATGTTCGCCTTTGGAGCAGAACTTTGGGGTATTCTTGATGGAATTCTCTTTTTATTACATAAGGGCTATAAGAAAGTTAGGATTCAGACAGATAACTTTGAGGTGGTTAGGGCCTTGTCCATGGAGGAGTCAGTGGACTCCGGTATTACCTTGCTCAGAAGAGTTAAATAGTTTTTGCGCTCTAAAGGTCAGTGGGAAATTAAGTATGTTCCTAGGGAGTGTAATTTAATTGCAGATCAATTGGCAAAGATTAGTCTCTTTTGGTAGGCTTCCCTTCAGATCTTTAAAATACCTCCTGATTTGGTAGTTACGGCTATCTAACAAGACAAAGCTTTTAGAGTCTTTTAGTAGTTGTTAAGTTGTATTTCTGTTTATCATTTTTCATCGAAAAAAATCAAATTAATTTTAAAAAGTAAATGAGTTATCAAAATAAAAACTTATTAAAGTTAGATACAAAAATGAGTATACAATAATAATAAATTAACGGAGTGACCAAGATAAAAAACTTATTAAAGTTGAGGGAATAAAATAAAAATAGTTGTTAACAGAAGTGGCAATTAGAAAATTTTTAATTTTTGATACCGAAAATAAAATTTATAAAAATTAGCTTTATTTCAGCTCTCCTTGTCTCTCCCATTTCTTTGTTTGGCCACAAAAAGAAAATTCTTTTAACTCTCTATATTTCTTTATTTATTATGTCGTTCTTTTGTGTGTATATGGAAAGAAAACAGTGACGTGGTCAAATCTAGGCCTTGGATTGAAAACAATGATCCTTTAAATATGACAGAACGGTAAGATGACCTGAAACTCATTAAGCGGCGTGTTTGGAAAGAAACAAACAGATTTCCCACAATATTAAAAAAAGAAAACAAATAAATAAAGAAAGAGAGAGAGAGAGAGAGAGAGAGAGAAAGTAATAAGTGACAAGTTTGAACTTTGTCTTTGCTTGTTCTTCATCTTCTCTCAGTTCACCCCCAAAATTAAACTGGAAATTAGTTTGGAATTGAGTTAAGAAAACAAATGAAAGAGTGTTCTCATTGTCTGGTTTTTTCTTTTTGTTAATAATTAACGGCTTTCTGATTTTGGTTTTTTTTTTGGGGTTGGGGGTGGCGGGGGTGGGGGAGAATCAGATGGCGAAAACGGGGTTGTTGAGTTCTGATCCAACGGTTAGAGCGAGAGCGGTGGAATTGAAGAAAGAATTGCAGAGGCTGGTTAAGACTATCGTCGACGATGAGGATTACACCATCCACACCGTCGATCAAGCTAAAGATGCTCTTTGCGCTTTGAGAGAACTTAAGTTCAATAAAAGATCGACGGTGCCCACCACCACTACGACCTCGTCCCTGAAGTTACACGAAGCGCTGTCCTGTCCTGAGGAGTTTAAATGTCCTCTTTCTAAAGAGCTTATGAGAGATCCTGTCATTTTAGCTTCTGGCCAGGTACACACCTTTGTTCTTGCTGTTGTTGTTATTTTTTTTTTAAATATTTATGAAAATTTTGAATTGTTATTGAAGATCGAAAGGAACACAAATTGAGTTAATTTAGGTGAGATTTAGTTTATTTATTTTATAATTGTATATTTGTTTTGTCCTCAGATTATATCATTTAAAGTGAATTTCCTTTTCTGCATTTCTGTTTTAGTAAGAAAATTATCATCATTTAAGAGTGATTTTGATGTAATTAGTTGAGACTAAAGATTACAAAGTACAGTGTGAGTATTTATACTAGTCTCTCAGCTATTTAAAGATTACAATTCTTTGATGCGATATGATTTGGTTTGTTTTTCTTTGTGTATTAATAGCATTATGGGTGTTAGAGAATCGAATTATTTGGGAAAGCAAATGGATGAATCGCAAAATCCTTCTAAGATGATTGTTTTTACTAGTTTTTTTATTTTAATTTGATGTCCATGGAGTCGAGTTCCTGCCTTTGGATCTATTGTTGTAGTTTGCATTAAGCTTTGATGAATTCTGTCTGTTTTGTTTGTCTTGTTACCTGATTTGGTTTCATTTTCTGATGTGCAGACATACGACAGACCCTTTATACAGAAATGGCTGAATGCGGGGAATAGGACTTGCCCTCAGACCGAACAGGTTCTTTCACACACGATTCTAACTCCGAATAATCTAATCAGGGATATGATATTGCAGTGGTGCAAGAGTCAGGGAATAGAATTGCCGAACCCTGTTATGGATGGGAAAGAGGAGGGGGTCACGGAAGCAGAGCGTGATCGTTTCTTTTCTTTGCTTGACAAGTTGTGTGCTGCGCTTCCTCAACAGAAGGAAGCAGCAAAGGAGCTTCGGATGTTGACGAAAAAGATGCCTTCATTCCGTGCACTTTTTGGTGAATCTGTCGATGCCATTCCTCAACTGCTCACCCCGCTCTCCGGGAGCAAATCTGAGAGCTGTGTTCATCCTGACCTCCAGGAAGATGTGATCACGACACTCTTGAACCTTTCAATCCATGACAGCAATAAGAAGCTCGTTGCTGAAACTCCAATGGTTATTCCTCTTCTTATGGAAGCATTGAGATCCGGAACGATTGAAACAAGGAGCAATGCAGCTGCAACACTTTTCACTCTATCCGCTCTTGATTCAAACAAGGCACTTATTGGTAAATCAGGTGCCTTAAAACCTCTCATTGACCTTCTAGATGAGGGTCATCCGTTAGCAATGAAAGATGTTGCCTCTGCTATATTTAACCTCTGCATTATTCATGAGAATAAGGCAAGAGCCGTGAGGGACAGTGCGGTGAGTGTCATTTTAAAAAAGATTATGGATGGTGTTCTTGTTGATGAGTTGTTGGCCATCCTCGCAATGCTTTCAACTCATCAAAGGGCTATAGAGGAAATCGGAGAGCTTGGAGGTGTTCCTTGCTTGCTTCGCATTATCAGGGAGAGCACCTGCGAACGAAACAAGGAAAATTGCATCGCAATCCTCCACACTGTATGTCTTAATGATCGGACCAAGTGGAAAGCATTGAGGGAAGAAGAGAGTACCCATGGAACAATATCCAAGCTTGCTCAAGATGGAACTTCTAGAGCCAAAAGAAAAGCGAATGGCATTCTGGAGAGACTAAGAAGGGCTGTTAATATTACTCATACCGCTTGAAGACATTACTCGCTGTGTGCATCATTTGTAAATTCTGTTTCCGACTCTCGGTGATCATTGCGGCTTATCATCACTCTGCTTTTGTAAATTCTTGTGCCTCATCAGAGTTTTTAATCTCAGTTTTACGAGCTAGCTGCTGTTAATAAACACTGTGGAAGCTTATGTTTATAAAGATTTTCTCTTCTTGGTTGGTCCAATAACTTGATTTAGCCGGCTTTTGGAGTTTACAAGTAACAGAAACTTATCATAAATACAACTTTTCTCCATTTCAACTTGATATCCTTAAACCTTGGAATTATGGCAGAAAGATGTTTATTTTCCAACTTCGGCTGGCATAATGCATGGTACAATGTAGATGCTTAGAATATTTCTAGCAATAGCAAAATGGCTCATATCGAAGAAACAGCCAACCTTTTTATCACACTATGGATGATTCATAAACGAATCCAAAAGTTGGAATGAATGGTCCTTAAAATGGATTCATATTTGGCGATTTTTGGGGTTGTGGTCCTTCCAATTTGCTGCCTGCCCCTTCCCCAGTCCCCCCCTTTCCAAAAAGTCTTCTTTGTAACAGTTTACTGCTGTGCCTACCACAACTTTGTACCCATATTTCAATATGAGGTACAGTTAATTCACAACCAGATACCCACTGTTAAAGGAAGCATAATTTTTTCTTCTTGTACTTATGTTAAATCTAATATTAGCAAGTCTCCTTTTAACACCATTGTTTTGTCCCATGGAAGCAATTAGATGAAAGGGTAAGTAAGGTTGATTTAAAACTGAGATTATGAAAGTGACTTACTATGTCCATCTCTACTATCTTTATTATCTACACGTTTTCTTACCAAACTACCTTAGTGATAATTGACGTAGGATTGGGGTGGATAATTTTACATTCTAGAAAACAACTGCGTACCAAACATTCCCTAACGTCTTTGCATTTGCATTCGTTTAAAAGCGTGTTGGTTTTGCAGCCTGAAATTTTGGTGCCCCGAACCACTGATTTGCCTAATTCATTAATGTTACAAAATTTCAACGCATTGCGGTCCTAGGACACGTCCTAGTGTTTATGAGCACCTAAATCATAATTATGGTTGCTTTTTATATATATAGATAATTATGATTCAAATTTAGATTATTTTTAGAGAAGGTGAATATTCGACTAAATAGGTTAAAACAAAATAAAAATCAGTTCTCTATCATGTTTTTTCCATTTAAGTATTTAATTTTTTTTATTAAGAGTGGTACTTAAATCTTGATTCCTTATTGCTTTTAGTTCGAACCATTTAAAATTATATTCAGGCAAAAATCCTTAGATCCCACGACTGGGGTTTGTTACAATCCAAATCTCAAAGAAATATGAACGATAATAGCTTAAAAGATAGAGAAGGAAATTATTATTGGAAGTATATGTAACAATGAAGTTTGTAATAAAATTTTTTAAAAGTTAAACTCGAAAATTCAGAGTTACATTTTATTAGTAATTTAATATTCGTCTGGTTACTAGAGTAATAAAATGAGAGATGAGTAAAAATTCGTGTAAAAAATAAGATTTCTTCAAAATAAACGAAAATTTTTCTTCCCTTTGCTAAAAATATGTTATGAAAGTGGTTAAATATTACTAATTAAATTAATTTATTGATAATTATATATTAAAACATGTATAGAAAGTAACACTCTTACCAAACGTAGAATAAGAAAGTTATAATCTCTGAAAATTTCTTGAATATAAAGAAATTCTCAACTTTCTTCAAAAATGGGTTTTGGCTTCTTCTCCATAGTTGAATTGGATAGGGAGGTGACTTTCTCGTGAACGTGTGTGGTGTTCATAAGAATTTCTTTAATTTCTTTAGATATTTCTGCAGTGTTCCTCTAGACTTTGACCTATGCTGTGCTGATTAGTTGTATAAAAGAGAGTTACAGTAGAATCTAATTGCTTCTTTTATTTATTATTGATCTTATACTAATTTAATTAATTAAAGATAAAATAATTATTTAATATTATCACTTAATTATTTTATTTTTAATTAGTGATAATATAATTTTTTATTATTTATCTCTTCATTAATTAAAAATAATAATTATAATATAGATATGATATTATCATTTTCATTCATGATAACTTTGACTTTGACCTACAGTCATTTTAACTTGACACAAATCGTTTTATAATTGGTCCGAAAATTTTCTCATCCCCTTTAAACTTAATCACGTACACAAGAGTATGTCAAATGAGCTGAAATTCTGATGTTGAACACAACTTGCAAATTTTGACTGTTTTGAATTGCTTTATATATGGTAAGTCTTAGCTTAAATTGAATTTCGACACCATCACAGTGAATCCATGAGCTATATGTAAATGACCTTCCATGGAACAATTAAGTGGCAATGCTTATTACGCCAAAAAAAAAGTGGTCATGCTATATGCTAAATACATATGGCTGACGTCACTATCGAGTTGTAGCTTTATAATCTATCCCAATTAAAATTGTTTAGCAATTAAAATTGTCGATTCATGAAAAGCTCCCTTTATGTTTTTTTTCTGTACAAGCAAGATCCAGCAACGAATTTCCTTCAGCAAATCTTTACTTCAAGAGCAAAGACAGACTGGAAAACGAAAAGCATCGTGGTTTATGCAAGCATGCCAATATGGTAAGCTTTGTGGAGCAACCAACGCACGACATAAAACTTTATGGAGATCAACGACATACTTTGTAAAGAATGCTTCCATAAATTTCATGAGATTTCGAGATTTTTTTTTTTGCAATTTTTTTATTTTTATTTTTGTTGTTTTACTTTTTTTGAGCTCAGCATGGTGTATTTCAAATGTCATAAAAGAGTATCTCCATCTATAATTAACCATCGAAGTTAAAGGTGTACCGCTAAGTAAGGAAAAGGAGCTTGTTGGGGACTTGACTTCAAGACTTTTGAAGACTAACAAATAATGGGAATGGACCAAAAACGAGTTATATCATTTTCCCAAGACTTTGTAAATGGCTAAAGCATATGATGCGTGAGCTGACTTCAAGATTTTTGGAGATTTCGACAAATATTGAGAGTGTACCAAAGACGTGTTATATCATTTCACCAAGACTTTGGCGATGGCTAAGGTATATGAGTTGTGTATGCACCCTTGTACACCTATGATTTTAATAGAGATATTGTTCGTACATTTTGCAAGGCGAAGATTAATTTTGATTTTTCAACATCAACATGACGAGATGGAAATTAATTTTGATTTATTTTTCAACATCAACATGGCGAGGTGGAGATCAGTTTTGATTTTTTCAACATTAACATAGCGAGGGGGAGATCAGTTCTGATTTTTTCAACACCAACATGGTGAGGTAGAGACCGGTTCTATTTTTTTTACCACCAATATGGTGAGGCAAGTGGCATTCGTGATGAGCTAGGTGGATCAATTCCAAACTTTGCAACATCACTATGGCGAGAGATGAAACATGCAACATCCAGGATGACCAAGGTGAATTTGTTCCAAATTTTGCAAGATCAACATGGTGGGAGGAATATCAGTTCCAAATTTTGCAACACCAACATGGTGAGAAGAATTTTTGCAGCTTCAACATGGCGAGGGGAGGACCCATTTCGAACTTTGCAACACCAACATGGCAAGAGGAAGACTAGTTCATAATTTTACAGCCTCAACATGGTGAGAGATAGAACATGTGGTATCCATGAAGATCAGTTTTGAACTTTGCAACTTGAACATGACAAGAGGTAGAACATTGTCCAAGGAAGATCCACCCTAGATTTAGAAGTAGCAAGGTGGAAAATGATCTTCATAATCCATCTCACACTTAGTGGAATCAATATGATGAAGCATATTTTGTATGCAAAGAAGATCACTCCTAGACTTAGAGGTGTCAGGGTGATGAAGATAGATCATTTGCATCGAAAATGGTCCATTTAAATTTTGAGGCACCAAGGTGGCGAAAGGTAGTTCATTCATCCCATATTTAAGAGGCTTCAAGATGGTGAATATTACACATCAAGGAAGATCCGATCCAGTATTAAAGTCATCAACATGGATAAAGATAGTTCATGCACACCATAGATGATCCATCCGGATTTTGAGGCACCCATGTGGTGAAAGATAACTCATTTATTGCTTGTGAAAATCAAGGAAGATTCACACCAAATTTGATGCATCTAGATGCTGAAAAAATTTGCTAAACCCTTTGCAACATCAAGATGGTGGGAAGTTTGATCAACCCTTAGCGATAGGGTTATATTGGTTCGGTTCAATTGGGGTTTTGGATTTTTGAATTGTCCATCATAATTCGGTTCAACTCAATTCTTTGTTTTTCGATATTAATTTTTGGTTTTGGATTTTTAGGCTTATTTTGACAATAATGAGTTTTGTTTTATGGCTTTTGTATATTATTTGACAAAATTTCAAATGACTTTTCATAAATATTTCTAAACAAAGTAAATTTTCAAGAACTTTTAGATTATTTTCACTACTTTAAATATCAAATATTTAACTTTTACATCATAAAATTTAAAATTAATTATAAATTTAAAAAATATATAATTCAGTTTGGTTTTGGGTAATCACAATTTTTAAACTTGCATTCCATAAATTGTCCAAACATCTCTGTTTGGGTTGGTTAAATTGTCCAAACATCTCTGTTTGGGTTGGTTTTTGATTTTTCTTGGACAACCTACTTAGCAGCATCAAGATGGTGGGAAGATTCAATTAATCTTTGAAGCATTAAGATGATTTAAGATCAAGTGTTTCTGGGCTAAAATCGACATCAAATTTTAGAAGAAAATGGAGTTGGAGTGTCTTTCACACAGATTGGGACACTACAACCCTTATGTTCCTTTTGGCAAATTTGCATTGTGAACTTCTAGGCCATTTTGGGCACCTTTCAAACATTTTTTGGGTCCCTTCCAAAAAATTTTTGGGTCCAAGCCATGAAATAGGTCTAGTTAGAGCTTTTAATTCCCTTTGAAACGTTGTATTATAGGTCCAAACTAGAGTTCTGTAGCTCAATTTATGACCAAAATAATATAGTGTAAGTTGGAAGTAAGATCCACAAAACTTGCAATCAGACTAGAATGAGGATGAAGCTGAAAGACTTGACTTGTTGTGAAACATGTTGGGAACTTCAAAGAAACTTGGAGGCTTTTTGTTCTTTCGATGTGTTTAGAAATCCTCTTTAGTTTTAAAGAGAATTTTGTCGAATTGTCTTTATTTTTAAGTTCAAAATGAAGCAGTTTTTTTCATATATCATCTTAGATGACCGTCTTTTGAAATGGATGCATCATATCAACTACAAATTAAATCTCCAAGAAATTGAACTTGTACAAAATTTGCCTTACAAGAAAAGATTATGATATGGAAAATAACCTTTCAAGTAAAGGGGGGTTTGTTTTTTGTAAGACTAGACCTAGTGGTAAAACGAAGTTGCCTATGTACCCTCAAGTTTGAAGGATCAAGTCATAACGTAGTTAAATATTGTTTCCTTTCTTTTCTTTTTTTTTTTTGTGCCCTAAATTTTGCTTATGTCATCCAAATAAGGATTTTTAACTTATTGGGCTCTTTTTTTTGGTGCTCTAACTTTTTCTTAAGCTATCAAATGAAGGATTTTCAGCTTAACGAATTTTTTTTTGTGCCCTAACTTTTGCTTAAATTGTTCAATGAAGGATTTTCAACTTAATGAGTCTTTTTTATTTATTTTTTTTGGCATTTTAAGCTCATTCTTAAAAGCAAATATTTTCATCCATAGTAGTGTTGGAAAAATTTGGTTTAATAAAATAGTTTTCTGCCACAGCGGAAATTTAAAATTTTAAAAATCGAGTAGGTTTGTGATATTTATAGCAATAAAATTTCATGAAAATACTTGTGCTTTGTGCAATACGGATACTAGACGTTCCCAACTTTCAATCGAATGACCTTCTCTGCTACTCTCGTACCACAAATTGCTTCGAGTGTGGGCTTGAACAATCACTAATCAAATACAAAACCATAATATATGTAATATTTCTACATTCAATGGATTCACTATGACCAATTAATTTAATTCCATTTTCGAACTTCAATTATTTAATTAATTAAATAATAATTCGAAAACCCATAAATAAATTATTTCTGAATGTTTCACATTTCTCCAATTTTATCATTTCTATCCATTTTTGTTCATTCGATTCAACATGCAATTCATTTATGGTTTCAACGAGCTAGCAGAAGCATCGAATTGACATATGTGATTAGGGTTCAAATGATTTATAATTAAGTCTAGCTTTTCGCCTATTAATTTGATAACATGTTAATTTTCATGACTTTTTGTGTTTAATTCGGTTAATTTTTGAATTGATCCTTGCTGAATTAGTGATTTTATGTTTTAATCTTGTTAGGGATGCAATTGGGATACTATGAGTCAAAAACAAGTAGAAAAGGACCAATTTGCAACACCGTCAATAAAGTGAGGTAGAATAAAAAATGTGAAAATAGCCAAGGACTCATCAAATTCTTTTGACTTTGTAAAAGCCAAAATTAGAAAAAATCTAATTTTATTATTTATTAAAATTTAATTATGTGTTGAGTGATTAAAGCCAAATTTAGTAAATGTTATGTATATAAATAGGGCTTTAAGGTAGCTTGGAAAGGACACAATATATTTTACACTTGATTTTCATTTGAAATTAAATATGAATTATTCTTTTTTTTCCCTTCCAAATTTGGTGCGTGATTAGCATACTATTACTTCCAATTTCATTTCTTTGTTCTTCCAAAATCTGTTTAATTGCCTTTCAAATCCTTTCCTTTCTCAATTTCCACCATTTTCATTCAAATCCACTCCATTGCCTACCAAAGCATAAATAATTTCATGCTTCACTAAATTCCATCTTAGCTTTAGGTCGGTGTTCTTTTCGGTCGAGAATCATGAGATATGTATCCATACTAAAAATCCTTCCAATCGATATTCATATTTTTCCTAAGTATCGAGATTGACAACTCATCCCTTAAAGTTAACTCGATTTCAAGTCAAAAAGTGCACATTGGGTTGGAGTCGTTTGTGGACAATTGGAGAAACGAGTCGGTCGTGCTGTACTCGAATCTCTGAGAACAAATCAAGCGAGAAGTGATCGGGTTTAAACGACCCACGCAGTTGAGGTCGCTAATTCGAGTTGGGTTCTTCAGAGTGCAAGGCTGTCGAAATCTTGAATCGGGAACACGTGTATCTCGACTAAATTAGTCGGTAAGGGTTGGTTTGCAGGTTGTACCGGGACCAGCTACGAGAGGAAGAACTGGTGGTTAGGATGTTCTTCACTACTATAACCAGCTTATTGTTTAGAGGAGAAAATTAATTTTCAAGGATCGATTCAAAAATCTGGAATCCACCGAGTCTAGGGCAAAGGCTTATTATCTCTGATTACAAAACCTAAATTTAATTTCCAATTTATTTAATTAATTATTTATGCTGCTTCAATTATTTAATTTCTAAAAATTTCAAAACTCCCCTAATTTATTTGTTTATTTTTCAGCAGGTCCGTTTGGAGTTGTAGGCACGACTATTGCCACGACTATTGCCACGATAGAAATTCTGATCACAAGTTAAACGCGAAAGTTGATTATAATACCAATCACTGTGAACAGACCCTACTACCACTCTTTACTACTGTTTAGAGTTATTTTCGTAGGAATTATTTTTGGTGGTTTCGACGCTCATCAAATTTTGGCGCCGTTGCTGGGGATTAGAGATATTTATCTAATTTTTGTTTGTTTACGTTATGACTAAATCAGAACCGAAAACTCTAGAGTTTGAACCAGAAAAGGAGAAATTGGCCCGATAACTGCGAAGAGAAGCCATTCGACGCGGTAAATAACCAAATCCCAGTTTTGAAACCATATCTGACACCGAGGAAATTTTCGCGTTTGACAAACCAGACGAGATGACCGGACAAACTATACGCCAACTTGCAGCGGCACCAGACGAACAACAACCCTTGTGTATAACCTATCCGGTGGGAGGTACGCCGTTCCAGTTGAAGTCGGGTTTGATTTATTTACTACCCACCTTTCATGGACTATAGAATGAAAATTCGCACACCTATCTCAAAGGATTCCATATGGTATGCACAAGCATGAAGCCTTAGGGAATAACAAAAGACCAAATCAAACTTCGTGCTTTTCCTTTCTCATTAGCCGACTCTACAAGAGAGTGGCTATTTTATTTACCCCCGGGATCTGTTAACACATGGTCTGACATGTCTCTTTTGTTTATTAACATGTTATTCCCTGCAGCTCGAGTTGGAATTCATTAGAAGGAGACTGAATCGCTCTATGATTACTGGGAGCGGAGCAAAAAGTTATGTGCAAGTTGCCCACAACATGGACTGACTGAATAGTCACTATTGCAATATTTCTATGAGGGTTTGCTCCCAATGGAAATGAAAATGATAGATGCTGCAAGTGGAGGGGAACTAGTTAATATGACTCCTCAGAGAGCACGAGAGTTGATTTCGACAATGGAAGCTAACTTTCAACAATTCTAACCGGTTACAGAACCCATGAGACAAGTTCATGGGTTAAGTTCTTTATCTCTAGGAGATAAAATTAATAAGTTGACCAACGTTGTCCAAGCTTTTCTTACAGATAAAATGGGCCCAGCACGATTGTGCAGAATTTGCGCTAAGCCAGACCACTCGACGAACTCATGTCTGATTTTACATGAGGATTCGATAGAACAAGCAAATGTTATCGGGAACTTTTCAGGACCACCCCAAAGGCGATATGATCCTTACTCGAACTCGTATGATATGGGGTGAAAAGATCACCCGAATCTAAGTTATGGGTCGAATCCTCGGTTCAATCAACCGTACCAACAAAGGCCGCCTCCGAATCAACAGTTACCACCCCCAAAGTCATCTGTGGAAGCCATAGTGGAAAGACTAACCAACAGTACTAAGAAATTTCAACAAAAAACTGACATGCATTTGCAGGATTTGGATAAGCAAGAGAGCAAGCTTGCGCTCACGGTTAGTCGTTTGGAGTCCTAAGAAAAGCTGTGGTCCCAAA